>WNWU01000001.1:40701384-40770136 GCA_012654045.1 Ptyas mucosa | reverse complement strand
TATCTATCTATCTATCTATCTATCTATCTATCTATCTATCTATCTATCTATCTATCTAGCAAGGACTACCTAGAATGTAACATCTATAGTTCTCTGAGTTCTTAATGAAAAAGAAAGTGGACTGTATTTGCTAATCTGAAGTCTCTGTAGATCCCTTCTTGCAAGTATCAAGACTTGGATGTTTCTCAAAAGTAACGCACTGTACACAATCACTTTAAGTACAAGGGTTCATGAATTCAGTTCCCAGGAGAATGTGTGAATTCCATAGTAAGATCTGTTCCATATAAAATAAAAACTGCCACATACTGCCTCCTGGTGGTCAACATAAGTAAAAACCACCACCCAGGATATACATTTTTGTACGGGAAAGTAAAGCCATTCTTTCGTTATTCCACATGTATTCCTTTGGCTATTATGTATATTTATATGTACAGTATATCCTGGGTGATGACTTTACTTATGTTGACCATCAACATAATACACATATTTATACACACACACACACACACACACAATTAAGCTAGAGTTCTAAAAAATAACCCATTCCTGCAAAACACTCCTGGTTACCAGACATTCTCCTGAGTCAAACACAGTTTCTTTTCTGTTCAAAATATATGTAATTCTTTTTCTTCCTCACCTCTTTTAATTCCAATTCAGTGGGCATTTGGTGTGACTATGTGGGAAATTGTGACCCGAGGGCAAACTCCATATGCAGGCATTGAAAATGCAGAAATTTACAACTACCTCATCAGTGGGAACAGACTGAAGCAGCCCCCAGAGTGCCTCGAAGATATGTGAGTGGCTTACCAGCCTATTTTCTTACTTAGGCTTTGGCAAAAAACGTGCAGAACAGTCATGTTTTGAACAAGTTCAGTACTGTTTGAACAGGAAAACCTACTTACCAATGCACTATGGCTCTAGGAGTGTGATTGCATCCACATACTTTTAATTTGAAAAAAAATCTGGTGTGCTTCAAGGAAATGTTTCTAAATTAGTTTAAACAAGCATTTATAACCTAAACAGACATGAAGGTACCCCACTGTTACAAATGCTCTATGCCCAGTACATATGTTGTTTTGTTGTTGTATAATCACTAAGTCATGTCTCCGTGACCCCATGGACTACAGCAAGCCAGGTCCCCCATCTCCACTATCCAGAGGTGGGCTTCAAAATTTTTAGCAAGGGGTTCTCTGCCCAGTTGCTGGGTGGGCATGGCCATGGTGGGTGTGGTCTGGTCGGCCTCCTGCACCACGGCGGTGGGCGGTGGGCATTTTTGCTCTCCTTGGGCTCTGGAGGCTTTCCTCGAGCCTCCGAGAGGATGAAAACGGCCACCCCAGGCTCCGGAGATCCTCTGGAGGCCTTCCCAAACTTCCGGTAGGCCCATTTTTCACCTTCCCCGAGCCTCCGCGTATGTCCTGCACTTACCTGCATCCAAAACGGGCTGCGAGAGGGGCCTCCGGGGAGGGGACTGGAGGGAAGGGCGGGGGGGGGGGGGCAGCCAGGAGTGGAATTTGGGGCTTCTCCAAACTGCACAGAATCTTAGCTAGAGGTTCTCCTGAACCCTGTGAACCCCCAGCAGCCCACCCCTGCCACTATCCAAAACCCATGCCAGACTATCTAACCATCTCATTCTCTGCCATTCTCCTTCTCCTTTTGCCTTCAATCTTTCCCAGCATCGGGGTCTTTTCCAGTGACTCCTCTCTTCTCATTAGATGGCCGAAGTATTTGAGCCTCAGCTTCAGTATCTGTCATTCCAGCCAGGGTTGATTTCCTTTTACAGCATATATAATGCATGCTTATTAGGAATGAGTTGCGTTTTGTGAAAGACATTCAGCATTTTAGTGTCCAAGAGTCTTATAACCTCATACATACAGAGGACCATAATTTACCTTTGCTCTCAGTTTTGAAAGTTCCCAGTTCTAGAAATTTTAAGACAGGATAAACCTATTCTAGGGCTTAATACAGCATTGCAATGTATTTCCCAATTCCAAAATTCGCAGATTTACAATGAAATTCACCGTCTTAGTTCAAGGAGATTCCAGGAATCAAAAACGAGGATTTGAAAACTATATGACCTACAGATTGCAAGTTATCCACCTTGCATTATTTTAATATTTATTTATTATTGCCTTAAATAATCCCAGCTATAATTTAGTAAAGAACATGTGATTGTTTTACAGTCATATTTAATTTATTTATACACAACATTCAGTTAATCTAAAAAAAGCGGACCTTCCACTTGTGGGAAAATGCTAGGAAGGAAAAAAAAATACCGCATTTCCCAAAACATAGAATTTTTTTTTAAAAAAAATTTGATTTATATACCGCCCTTCTCCGGAGACTCAGGGCGGCTTACAATGCGTTAAGCAATAGCCTTCATACTTTTGTATATTTATACAAAGTCAGCTTATTGCCCCCACAAACTGGGTCCTCATTTAACCTACCTTAGAAAGGATGGAAGGCTGAGTCAACCTTGAGCCTGGTGAGATTCGAACTTACAGTCATTGCAGACAGCTGGTGTTGATCACTATGCTTTTAGTCTGCTGAGCTAAACCAGGCTCTTAGTTGTTTGTGCCTAATAAACACACAGAGTAGATCATTTAAATACAGTAACAATTCAACAATGATGGACCCTAATGTAAATGAAGCCTAAAGGTGCAAAAATATGATGACATAAATTCAGTTTAAGTATCTTGAGAAATCATCCAGTGGACAGAATATGTATTTCTATCATTCATTATCCTCCGTAGCCATTCCTATGATATGGAGCTCATTATCAGCAGCCATTTTCAAGAGGGAGGGGGAATGCAGATGGCTCTTCTTTGTTTTGTCTCAGCACTCTTGTCCTCTGACTTGCCTTGCAGCTACGATCTCATGTGCAGATGCTGGCATTTGGAACCCAAGCTACGTCCAAGCTTTGGAGCTCTGAAACTGCAGCTTGAAATGATTTTGGCAAGACTGTCATTGCTTTCAAACAGTCAGGACCCTCTTTATGTCAATGTTGGGAGATCCCAAGAAGCTTGCAGGAGCGAAATCACCATGAATTGCCCTTTTGGAGCCTTGAATGGGGAAACAGGAGCAATTGCTGCTGTGACTAGTGACTACCGTTACATCATGAACCCGTCGTGCCTTGGAAACGATGCAGAAAGTGAGAGACTTCAGGATTTATATGACGGAGAAGCCCAGAGCCTCCTTTACGATCTAGAGATGGGAGCAAAACTATGTTAGCCCAAACAACAACAACAAAATAGACTTTACTTCTCCCTCCAATAAGATGTGTCTATTTTATGGTATCATCTTATGGTATCACCAAACAGAGACGGTTGGAAGCTGCTTTTAACCAACAGAAGTTGTAGTAACTAATGTCAGCTGCATCTGTGGCTTCTGACAGCTATTTCGGAGCTAACATCTCAAATTAATAGAATCACCTCCTGGCCTTCCGAGAGAAACCCTGCAATTGTCTGTGAAATGCAGTGGGAGTGGCCTCTGGACAGCCTGCTGAGTCGCAGTATTCTCCCCGGGAATTGGGGTTAAGTCAGGGGTGAAATGCTCCCGGTTTGGACCGGATCAATCGATCCGGTGGCGATTGTGGCAGGTGGTTCGGAGAACCAGTAGCAATGGCGGTGCGAGGCTCTGCCCACCCGCCTGGGTCTTGTTACTTCCTGGTTTTAACCAGGAAGTAATGTGTTTTTTACCCTTTGCGCATGCGAAGTGCACTTCCGAACCGGTAAGGAAGGTAAGTAGATTTCACCCCTGGGTTAAGTACTCCGTATATTTGGGGGGGTGAAGGGTTTTTGGTGTGGTGTTGTTTTTTTTTTGCCCCCGAACAGATATGGGAGAAGAGGCATGTGCCACATACTCCAAACCATGGATACTATCTTTCAGAGCATGAGAAACAAAGAGCCTAATTTAGCAGTAGCTACCTCAGTGATCCTCAAACTGGGTTCTATGCAGCTGCTTCTCTACAATGAAGAAACACTGGGCTGGTGTTTACTTGGCAGAGGAAAGCACTCCTGGGAAGATAAGGAGATTGAGCAAAAGCGTTCCAGTTTCTCTCTTTTTCCCACAGGTTCTTATTTACCTGCCTTTTTCTTTTCTTTTCTTCTTTCTGATTTGAATCATACAGATTCCTCCCCACCCCCATTTATAACAAAACTGACCGTGTGGGGAGTGTTAGAATTTATGGGAATAATGCAAAACTCATACACACCTGCATTGGAATAATTTGGCATTAAGATCAAAATCTTGGACCCATTTACCTGATAGTAATCCCACAAATTCAGTGGGATTTACTTATGAATAGCTATTATAAACTCTGCAAAATTCTGTCAGTGGGCACATGCTTTGGCATATAGCTTCACTTCTGTTTCCTGTCTAGCTACTACAATGATATGGCTAGCCTTGCTTTCCATATGTATTCCTTGGGAATGTGGGGGAGCTAAACCTACCCCAAAATTAAAAACAAAGTGCTGAGGGGTTTCATATGGGTTATAAGTAGTGGTGAAATTCAATTTTTTTTACTACCGGTTCTGTGGTCGTGTCTTGGTGGGTGTGGTGTGGCTTGGGGGTATCTTGATTGGCATGGCAGGGGAAGGATACTGCAAAATCTCCATTCCCACCCCATTCTGGAGCCAGAGGTGGTATTTGCTGGTTCACCGAACTACTCAAAATTTCCGCTACCGGTTCTCCAGAACCTGTCAGAACCTGCTGGATTTCACCCCTGGTTATAAGTATATATTGCTTATAAGTAAGCAATAACATTTTTTGCTATGAAAACACACACAATGTCTAAAACAATAAAAGAGGTAATTCTTTAAAAAGCTATTAAATTTGTGCATCTATTCTGGCACCTTTTCTTTTTTTAAATAAGTATTAGCCCCTCTAAATAAATGATTGACTGACATCAATGGAATACTTAGAGGATTTTTTTTTTGCCTAATACAGAGAAACAACTGTTTTCAGTTTGAAAGCTTGAGAATCACTGGCTTGTTAAATTAAACGTCTTCTTAAATGCTTTTCAGCTTTTCTGTAAAAATTAAGTTCCATTGCATTATTTTGTGCCTTCAAGTCTTGACTTCTAATACAGCTACCTAATTCAGCAACATTCCAGAAAGACGATTCCATTTGAAATCTGAGATTTCTCAGTTCAACTTGAACGATTAGTCACAAAAGAAAAGTACTGTATCATGTGCTTTCCAAATGATATGTCAGTGAATACATTTGTTTTTTCTAGCTATTTCAAATATAGTTTAAGCCTTAAGACTTGGGTCCCTAATGTGATGTCCAGAAGCAGCAATGTGCCTACCAGTACATTTCTTAACGTTGGCAAATATCTCTACCTTACCTGATTGTATTTATTTACATTCATTTAGTAAGCAACAATGATTGGAAAGCTACCATGTTCTAAAACACAGCACCAGTGTTACATTTCTAATAATATCACTGGACTCTCAGTGGCTGCAACTTGGGGTTTTATTTTCCTTCTAGTAAAAATGTTTGTGACTAACCTCATTTATCTTAGCAGCCATTTGGTGGGAAAGCCTATAGTATTCTTTTAAAATGCACACTGATTTAAAAAGGTTAAAAAGGCTTAAAATTGTTACCCATACTCTCTTTGTTAACGATGTTCACTAAAAATATTTCTTCTTCCCAATTGTAGAAAATTAATAATCTAGAATTTCTGTAATTCTAGTCATCAAAGAAATCCTCATGAGGGACATTGACAAGGTTCTTTCTACCTATTAATTTACCTTTTCGTTATCTTTTCAATCTTTTTTCATAAAAATTGGATTCTTAAATGTGATATGCCTCTAAGAATTAAGAGAGGAATTACCATACTCAGGTCACAACACTTATCTGTGCTATTCTATCTCTGCTTGAGTTCTTACACAGCCTTCCCCTACCCCAGCTCTTCAGATAAACGTTAAATGTGAATGTTAAATTCCATCACAAGATATTGAGCTGGGCTGATAGAAATTGCATTCTATAACATCTGAAGCGTTGCGAGCTGCAGAAGGCTCCCCCATTATCACCTTTCCGTGTAGCTAAGAAATAGAACCCACTGGAGTCTCTACAGATAAGACTATGGTTTGGTCTTATTGAGCTGTGGTGCCTCAGTGGTTAAAATGCAGTATTGCAGCTAATTCTGCCCACTTCCAGGAGTTTGATCCCGACCAGCTCAAGGTTGACTCAATCCTCCATCTTTCCAAGATCAAGAAAATAAGTACCCAGATTTGTTGGTAATATGCTGACATTGTAAACTTCTCAAGAGAGTATTGTAAAGCAGCGGCCCCAAACTTTTGGGCACCAAGGACAGATGCCGTGGGATTTTTTTTCCATGGACCACTATGTGTGTGTGCATAGTTTCATATGCTACCTATATCCTGCGCATGTGCAGATGAGGGTTCACTCACTTGGGTAGCCGGTTCCTATGGGGGCTGGGGACCATAGCTGTACCACTATGGAGTGGTATGTAAGTCTAAGTACTATTGCTATTAGCTAATTATGCTACATTTAGGGGATAGTAAAAATGGTCCCCAAGAAACAATTTCCAAGAAAATTCCCCCAAGAAAATTGGGAAAAAAACAATTTATTAAAAGGCAGAGGCAGTACTTGGCCTTTTCCTATTTCTCTGTCCTATGGAAAAAATTTCTTAACTTCTACCACCAGATTCCTTAACAACCACTATGAACTATATTATAATGTTCATTTCCTTGTCTGCCTTGTTTTGCATATTTAGTGGCTTTTTTTTTACATAAAAGCAGGGAAAAGCAATCCATCCTGGCCAGAAAGGGCAATAACAAGGATAGTTGTTGTCCAAAAGCCTTTTACAGCTGAACAAAAGCTGTGTGTAAGTGTGTGGGAGCGACGCAAACTGCTCCTATGCCTTATTCAACCACATTCCTTCACTGTAGGGACTTTTCTCCGTGATCTAGTACCCAATGGAATAGAAACTTCACATCATCACAACGCAATGTTATCAAAAGCAAGTCATTAATGTGGTGCATGGTAAAACAGGGGGCATGCTAATGATATAATTATGACAATAGTCCTGTCAATGATGTTAAGGAATTCTATATTTCATGTTCTGGCTTGAAGTGAAAGAGTTGGGATCAAATTATTATCCTATGTAGCCCAGTTTAAAATATCATTATTTGCATCTAAGTCTTAACCAGAAATAAATGTTCTGCAATAGTTTATGGGTACTTACTTGATTGAATTAAACCTCCCTTCTATTAAACTTAAAAGAAACATAGGAGACCCTTTAAAACTGCACGGCCATATCCAGGCTTCTTTTGTAATGAGTAACAATATCGTATGACTCCATTATAGTACTGTGCCTGCATACTAAGATCTGAATGCTTTTCCTTGTGTATTTCTCAATAGCAGAAAACTAAAAGAAAATCATGCACAATGAACAGATTCTTGTGGGCTTTGGGGAATCCTGATTTTTTTAAAAAAAAAGTGAGGGGGGGAATTTGAAGCTGTATTGATTAAAAAAAACTTATGTGAACACAGAATCCTGATAATAGACTTGGAATGAAATTGGGATATGATTAGATTGACGATAGAACAGAGTGGAGAGAAAGATGTCCAGAGATTCTCTCCCCTTTTAACACTTGGCTAGTGTTAGGTGTAGGAATTCAGTCTCAGTGAATTCAATTGGATTTACTCTCAGATAAATGCCTGTGGAGCAGCCATTTGGCAAGAACAGCAAATGTACATATAAAATCTAATTTTCTGAAGCATGTATCTAGTTTTTATGATTTTTTTAAAAAAATAAAATATGTACTGTGTCCTATTGACTGACTGATTATATGCTGTTAAGTTGCTGTCAACTCTTAACAACCCACATACATATTCTCCAGGAGGAACTGCTCTCAATTTGGTCTTCCTACAGTGTACCCAATCCTACTGTAATTGAATCCATCTATCTAGTAATCATCCTCTTCTTTTTCCTTCCAGCATTAGGCCTTTCTCCAAACAGCTAGATATTAGCATAATGTGCCCAAAGTAGAATAATGGAAGCCTGATAATTTATGCCTCAAGTAAAAACCCTGGGTTGATTTGTTTGATGAAACATTTGTTTTCTTAGCGGTCCACAGTATTCTTGTGACTGCTCCAACACCGGCATTCAGAAGCTTCAATGCATCTTTTATTCATTTCACTTTGGTTGCTTTTTAAAAGCCCAGAGTAGAATTGGTTACACTGATGCATGGAATCAATGGAATAATATAAAATGCATTGAATCCAATGATCACTTTTGTTTTTGCAAGATTGAATAGGCAAAATTGGAGCGCAAAATGAAATTATACAACCTTACTCTTAATACATTAATAATATACAACCGGTAGATCCAAACAATGTGCTAAATGTAAACCATTCAAAGATTTAAAATGGGCTCAACATGATCTTGATCCAGAGCCTGGGAGTGGAGGGTAAAACCACCTCCAGGAGGAATGCTGTTCCAGCTATGGTGATGGAGAAGGCATATCTCCTGGGTCTCCTAAGATGATGCTTCTTAATAGATGGGACACAAAACATATATTTTATTTATTTATATCAGATGGGCAAAGAAAAGTAGAGACAAACCCACAAATAACTGGCTTCTGTGGCCATACTGATGCCTGCATGCTGTTTTCGTGTAAAAATTCAGGAGGAGGTGGTTCAGCAGAATGACTAATTCCATCTACATTCTTCATCCTCAGACAAAGTCTAAACTCCAGACCTTGTTCATAATATCTGGCCTGGTTTTTGTTTTTCTTTCTTCCCCTGATTTTAATGTCATATCAGCCTCATAAAGAGTTCTGAAGAACTCAAAAATGGGCAGGCCCTAAAAAATGCCATCACATTATGGGCTTCATTTATTTATAGAAATGGGATCTTGTGCTGATAAAAGTGCCATGTCCTTTGTAATCCATAGTGTTCACACAGCATTTTCAAATTCTGTATTATGTAAGATGCATAATTTAATTCCTTTTTTGAAAATTGCATACGCAAGCAGTCCTTGACTTACGACCATTTGTTCAGTTGCTGTTTGAAATTACAACAGTGCTGAAGGAAAGGAATACCACATCATTCAAGTTGCAGCTGCTGCAACACATCTATGGTCACATGATGAAAATTCAAATGCTTGGCAATCTGCCCGCCCAAATGACCGGCCACAGGGATGTGGCAACAGCCTCTACCCACCTACCTTCCCCCCCCATCCCACCCTGCTGGGTCCCAGAGGCCTTGGGCCTCCTCCCCACCCTGAAACATCTTGCTCTGCTTACCTCTTCAAGATTGCCTTTCTGAAAAAGTGCCTGGCTAATGAGATGCATGACCCTCCTACTGAACCACCTCATGCCATCCTGGAAGTGGGGACCATTCTGGAAGCGGATGCCATCCTCATAACCACTCAGAAGAATGTGATTTTCCAAGTTGTGCATTCAAAATGTGTGAAATCCGCCATTCTGAGAGATTGAGAGAATGGTCACCACTTCCAGAATGGTGCAAGTCAGCATCCATAGGAAGGTATCAGCTGGGCATTCTTTTGGAAAGGTAATGTTTGGAAGAGATAAGTAGAGCAAGACATGAAGGGGTGGGTGTAAAACACTATATCAGTTTCTTACAGTGGGGAAAAGGCCCAAGGCCAGGGGTGAAATGCTCCCGGTTCGGACCGGATCACCCGATCCGATAGCGATGGCAACGGGTGGCTCGGAGAACCGGTAGCAAAAATCCCTGGCCCCCCCCACCGCATGCCCAGCTGAGCCATGCTATCATCAGAGGCTTTTTTTAAAGTTTAAAAGCATTTTTTCTTCGGCCGAAAAAATGCTTTTAAAATTAAAAAAAAAAAAAACTTCTGATGATCGTTGCGGCTCAGCTGGGATCGTCAGAGCCTTTTAAAAGCATTTTTAAAAAACCTCTTCAGCCAAAGAGGTTGTAGAAAAAATGCTTTTAAAAATTAAAAAAAAAAGTTGGCCACGCCCACCATCACATTACTCACCACCACCAAGCCACGCTCACAGAACCACCAGTAATAAATTTTACATTTCACCACTGCCTGAGGCTGTGGCATCTACTGGGGTGGGAAGCAGTGCAAGAGTGCCTCGGAGTGGGGGAAAGGATGTGTGAGCTGGGGAGTGCTTCAGTCCAGGCCTGGGCCAAGCCTTCCCAGGTTTCCCCCACCTTGAGGTATCCCACACTCTGCTTAACAACTGCAATGGGGAGAGCTGGGATTGTGGACATTGAACAAGACAGTCAGGTAGGAGCCTTGGTTAACAATTGCAACGATTTATGACCGTAATCTGGGCTCAGTTGTGGTCCTAACTTGAGGACTATCTGTATCCCAGATTTTGAACCAAAACCAGATGAATATAAATTAAAGCTATAAAATACATATACTTCATATTTTATTAATCTTCGTACAGTATTCTAGATTACATTTTATCTGTGGGTCTTTTATTTATTCATTAGATTATTTCTAAATTGTTTTCTAACCCAGGAAAGTCCCCTATGGAAATTTACAAAACTCACAAATTTTCAACTCCAAAATTATTAGGTAGAAAAAAACAAACAAATATAAAAGATAAAGTTAATACTCTTAATGACATTGGAAAACTAAGTAGAATGAAGTAAATGCTCATGCAAATTCACATAGAAGGACACATCCAATACCTTAGGGCACAGTTACGTATCTTGAAGCTTTCGGCTGGTGTAATCGAGAAGAGCCTTTTCTTTCATGGCTCCCACCCTTGAGAACATCTTGCCACAGAGAATAAAATCTGCCGCCTATTTTTAGTCTTCAGGATAGGCCTTAAAACCTGGCTATGCTGTCTGGCATGGGATCTTGAAGGAGAAGCTATTGGCTAGAGGTAGTTAGTCACTAACAGAGAGGGCACCCTACCTTTTCACTCCAAACTCTCATTTTTTGTTTTAATTTTTGTAATTTTAATCCGTTTTTATAGTTATAATTGTTGAATGTTTGTTTTGAGTGGTGTGGTGGTGAAGACACTTACTTGCCACTCAGAAAGCTGGGAGTTCAATCCTAGATGTTTCTCTCCTAAGGCTCAAAGAAAAAATAACTGCTGTGAACTCCGTGTGATGTCAGGAAGGACATCTAGCCAGTAAACACTCAACTCCATCCAGTCACCCTGACTCTACCCCGAATTAAGAGATTACAAGGTCATAAAAAGGGAGTTTTTAAAATCGTTGAATGTTTTATCTTGATGTAAGCCACTCAGAATTGCCTGAAATGCAAAATGGGCAGCAAATAAATTATCTGGTGCTTAAAGTAGGCTAGAAAGCAAGAGGCTGTGAGTTCAACTGCCTCCTTAGCCATGAAAACCAGCCGAGTGACCTTGGCCCGGTCACTTTCTTTCAGCCCAACCCACCTCACAAGGTTGTTGTGTGGGAAAATAGGAGGAGGAAGCATTGTTGGATATGTTTGCCACCTTGAGTTATTCATAAGAATAAAGGCAGGATATAGACAAATAAAAATAAAAATGCTGGTGGGGACTGACGGTTGATACTACTAAATAAAACAAGAGAACATTATTTGTTTTACTGGAAAGGAAATGTCTGATCCACAAAATTGGAAGATGATAACTTTACTCTGCATGAAAAAGCCCTTTCCTTAAATTAACCCATATTAAATTGATGAGGATAACAATTCCCCAGTCTCAATGCTGAGGTAGTACAGATTTCAGAATAGGGCATTATTCTGCCTCAACAATGAGGATGAAACAAAGTCTGCTGGATATTTTTGTGTTGTCCCACAAACTGAAGGAAATTGCATTCACACAGCTCTGAGGAAGAGCAGTTGGGAATCAAAAGAAGTGTTGGCTGTCTGGCAAATTGCTATAGTGATGATCAAGAAAGAACATTCTGTTACAGTTTGCTGAAGGCAAGGCATAGTTCTCAATAAATGCTCCAGACGCGTCTTACATTGCTTAAAGAACTCCTAAATTAAACTATGACATATTTTGAAAACTGGCTGAAAATACTATTGCCTAAAATCAATCTTCATAATGTTTTTTCAGCGTCTGTTCTTCAACTCTTCATAGATTAGCATGTTTACCGGCTTAAACTCCCATGCTACATACTACCCTTGATATAATTCTTCTGAATATATCTGCCAAACGTTGAATTATTCTCTTGTGATATAGAGAGCATTCATGCATTTGATAATTATCCAGGAAAACGTAGTGTAGCAGTTTAATAAAAAGAAAGAGGAAATAAAGCGGATGGGAAAATTGTTTGGAACAAAAGAAATTTGTTAGCGAACGCCACAAATGTGTGAAGACTTACTATTTCCATTTTTCTAAACACATTAATAAACGTGTATACTGGTCTTAAGCTCAGATAAATGGAGAAAGTTGAAGTAAAATATGGTAAACAACCTCGTAAAAAACCTTGCCAAGAAAATGTTATGGGAAGGCTCTCAAATAAATCAGGTATGGTGCCCAACAATAGGACCTCCCAGGCCCAAAGGTACCCAAGAAGCTACTGGGGAAGCACAAGGATTTCCAGTGAGTAATCAAACATTAACAGCACACCTGGGGCAAATCTAGCAGGAGTCCCAGATGCTAATGCAGCCATTGGTGAAAGCAAGAGTCTGTGCTACACAAAGACAGATTGGATAGCAATGCAGAATGTCTGACAAATGAGCAGAGTAAATTGGATACCATCCAATAGGAGATGGTCCAGTTGAAAATCAACCTCCTTGGCACCACTGAGATACACTGGATAGAAAATGGATATTTGCCATTGAAGGAATTCACTATTTATTACATCACACAATTCACTATTTATTACATGACACCAGGAAAATAAATGGAGTGACATTTATCGAAAGCAATAAGTTTGCCCAAGGAGTGGAAAATTTCTTGATAATTAATAATTGCATTATGGCCATCTGAATCTGAGCCAAGCTCCTCAAAATCACAGTTGTCCAAGTCTATGCCCCAATTACTGATGCGGCAGAGCTTGAAATAGGGGGTTTCTATGCCAGCATAAAAAAACTTCTGAAGCACATCTCCAAACAAGACATTGTTTATATACTGTGTGATTTCAATGCAAAAGCTGGCAGCCAAGCAGAAAGAGGCATCACTGGCAGCTTTGGATTTGGGGAGAACAGTGCAGGCAATTATTTGGCTCAATTTTGCCATGAAAATTGATTTTGAATCATGAATATCTGGTTCAAATAGCAAAGTGTTGCTTATATACTTGGACCTCACCAAATTAAGTGCACTGTAATCAGATTATGGCCTATGGAGCCATCAATGGTCTAGTTCACTGGCAAGAAACATCTGGATGCTGATTGCAGTTCAGATAATGAATTGCATTCATTAAGATCAAAGTCAAATTACGCTACTTCAGAAAAACACCACCACCAAAGAAGTTTGACATCACCAAAATTCCTCCAAGTATACAACTGAGATGAAAAATAGACATTGTTTGATGTATGGTGACAAGAAATTCAAATGATCATCACTGAAACAGTAGCTGTTTCAGTATAACGTACAAGAATTTATATTTTATTGTGATTTTACACAAACACGCACACAGAGTTTTATCTTAATGTTGTAAGCCATCCATAGTGGTCTGACAGTGAGATGGGTGGCAAATTGAATAAACAAAATGAACAAAAGAAGCCACAGAAAAAGCACAAGCCTTGTGCCACAGGATGGAAAATGATCAGTGCTCATTCCATTGCCAAAAAAGGGCAACTCCAAGGATTGTTCCAATTACCACATAATTAGAGATTTGAAGATTGTTCCAAATACCAACACAATTTAAGCTGTAAATTATTGAATTAAAAAAAAAAGAAATAGACAAGGAGAAAAAAATGTTTTGCCTCTTGACCAAGTCCAGTAAGTTATTTATGATACCAATAAAGGAGAGTATTTGTAGCTCAGGGTTAAAATGAGGGGCCCTTGGTGCTCTCTGAGCTTGTTTTCTTGCAGACATTTCATTATCCACACTAATAATATCAGTGCTATGATGTTATCTACTTTGGATAATGAAACGTCTGCAAAACAAGCAATCTCAGAGAGCACCAAGGACCCCTCAACTTATTTATGCTGACTCTATGGCTGGATTCATATAATATGCTGTTACAAATAAGCCAATCGCATTTTTGCATAGCAGAGAAACTGAACTCTCAAGTTGAAGAGAAAAAAATGTCAGAATCTACATTCTTATAAATGGAATGTCAAAACATAACTTCTGTTCTATCGCCTTTGTTTGACCATGTGTGTACAGATAACAAAATAGTTGCAGCAACCTCAATGTTATAGAAAACCTCATCCCTACTATTTTGTGCCAAAAATGGATGAGAGAATAAACTCATGTTAACACATTCCGATGGACACAGTTTATATGCCAAGCCTATCACAAGATAATAGTAAAACAATAGACATGAAGATGACAGTGAAAGTCTGGCACTGATCCTTCTCTGGAAATAAAATGATTTCTGATTAATTGCCAGCAATTTGATATAAAATATACTACTAATCTGGCCAAAAGAGTAGAAAGCCATCATATTATGACAAAAGAACTATAAAAGAATTATCGTATGGCCAAGATCCCAACAAGTAAGCATATTTGGACAGATTAGCTGATTGAATCAGACTATGTCTTGACTTATTCAACAAACCATGGGTAATAGCTTATCAATGTGAACTTGAACACTGCCTTATTCCATAAACCACTGTTAAACCATGGCTGTAAACCACTCGCAAGCTGGGTCGTTGCTTTAATCGTTTTACAATTAAAGGAGTTAAAAAGTTACTTTGAATCATTTACCCCATTTTGTAATTTCCATTGCTGAAAAAACGAATTGTAGACCAACAAGGAAAACATAGTACTGATTATTGCTAAATGTCTATGGAGATTCTCAGTCATCCAGGTCATGGTTGTCCCAATGGTGCTTTTTCTAGAAGCAACTGTACCTTAGAGTACCGTCGGCCAGACAATGTCGACTGGCGATGTCCAGGGGTAGAGCGTTCTCTGTAGGCGCTCCTGTCCTCTGGAATGAGTTACCCACCGAGCTTCGGACGGTGCCTGATCTCCACTCCTTCCGTCGGGACCTAGAGACTTGGCTGTTTCAACAAATGGGTTGACCCTGATCCTTGGGTTTTATTATCTTATTGTCAATGTTTTAACTGGGTTTTAATTACGTTACTTTTATTATTGTATGTCTTAACTTGTGTTCGCCGCCCTGAGTCCTTAGGGAGAAGGGCGGCATATAAATTCTTGGAAATAAATAAATAAAATAAAATAAAATAAACAACTGGACTTTCTGGTTTTTCTTTGAAGACCAGAAGACTCTGAGAGAGCTGAAGAAGCTTCTTGGATGAGAAGCCAAAGGTCTTGAAAAAGCACATAGTACTGATTACATTCTACTTCTTTAAAGAAGTGAAAACGAGAGTGTTAGGTTAGAAGGGAGCCCACAGGAGGCCTCGAAGAAGGGCTGTCCTTGGGCCAGGCAAGCATCATATGCCTACTACCGGGAAATCGAGGACCGATGAACGCCAAAGGACAAGGCCTTACTTCGGTGGATTGAAAAGGAGCGGGCGCGAAGGGAGATGATGGTTGGCTTTCATTTTATTTTTTTGCTCAAGGCTCTTGGCAACAATAGGAGCAGGAGGCGAAAAGGACGGAGACTCAGTCTGAAAACGGAACAAAGCTCATGTGATACTGTCGAGGCTTCCTTCCCGCCTTCCTCCCCCTCCCCTCTCCACCTTTGGGAAGAGGAATAAACCCTCTTCCACGCTTTCCCACAACGCTGCGGGAATGCTGAACTGCTCTCGGAGCGTAGCCCACAAACCCAGAAGCCGGGGCTGGAAGTGCATTGGGCGGAGAAATCTCGGCGCGCCCCGAGCGCTTCGAGTAAAACGCAAAGCAGGGAAGCAAAACGGCAATGTGGCGCTTTAAGCACGAGAAATGTCAAACGGGCTCCTCCCATATCCTCTCCCTTCCTTAGCAAGGCGAGTCCCTTGCATTTGGTGGCGGCGGGAGAAACCCCCGATTCCCACGCCACGCTCGAGCCTTGCGGAACTGTTCCGCAAGTAAGCGAAACCGGCAAGCGCGAGACAAACGAGGGAAAGCGGGGCGGGGGAGGGAGAAAGGAGGGAAGAGATCGTGGGGGGAGGAAAAAAAAAAGGAAAAAGACGGGAGCCACCAAGAGCACGTGACAAGCTGCAGGCGAAGAGGAGGTGTCGCGCGGGCTAGCACCGCGCCTGCGCCCCTCCAGGCGCGCCGCCGCCGACGTCACATGGGTGCGTGCGCACGTTTCTCTCCATCGGGTAACACGATTTGGCTGTGAATATAGCAGGAAGGGGGAGGGGGTTACATCGTCCCACTCGCGATCGCACGGTAAAAGCGGACGAGGGCGGGTGGGAGGACACCGGGGCTATATGTGTGGGGGCGTGTGTGGGGGAGGGGAGAGGAAGGGAAGGGCGGGAGAGAACTTTCCTCTGCTTTCCTTCCACCGAGGAGCGAATCGCGCGCAACTTTCCGCGTGTCTCGCATACCTCCTGCTCGCTCAAAGGCTGCCAGCTGAGAAAATTGACACCCGTTTTTCCCCCTCCCTCCCCCCTTCCCCCCCCGCCGTCGGCCATGAGCGTCGCGTCGAAGCCTTCGAGGGGAAGTGGGGGAGGGGCGTGAACGGGCGGGAGCCGCGCGTGTCAGGGAGGCTCCTCGCGCTACACGCGGAGCGACGCTTTTCGAGGCGCCGTCGCGTGCGGAGCCCGGAGCTGCGGCTGCGCTCCCGCTGCCAACCCCTCGCTTGCGCGGGACGATGGCACCCGGTGGCCTTCGGGGAGGGTAACGTGCCTGTCGTACGCTTGGGCGGCCGTTGGGGCTTCGGAACGCGCGCTTCTGCCCTTTTCCGGCCTTCGGGTGTTTTTTGTTTTTTTCCCCCCTGACCCTGGTTTTCCCGCCGTTGCTTTTCCCGGCCAAGCGCCCCCTTTGTTGACTCAGCCGCGCGTGGGGGGCGGTTTAGCTGTGCGTGGGAACCGCGTGTGTCACCCCCACCCCCCCTCAGGCCAGAGCTCTGCGCTGCTTTAAACTAAGGTAGGGTTGCAGGAGGCTCTGAGCCACAATAAACGGGGCTCACTCCGTTGATTTCACACTCCGTTGGTTTGCTCAGTTTTCACACTCCGTTGGTTTGCTCAGTTTTTAAGCATTCGGCGTATCGTGCCAACTTAGGAAAGAGGCCTTGTGCCCCTAAGCCTTGTGATCAACTTACCCATAGGTAAACGTGTCGTGCGACTACAACTATAAAGCGGGGAGGAAACAATACAAGGAGAGAGGGGCGATCAATCCACAAACTGTCTTTGGGAGCAGGTGACTTTTCTAGGATAACTTAAGTGGGAAAAACCCTGCAAACGTGAACCGAAAGTCTAATAGGGTACTGAATCTGGACTGGAAAACACCCGGATGAGCGCTAAATGTACCTAAGTGTGTAGAAAAAGTAAAATCTATATTTCAAACATATTAAAATATTTTTTTGAGTCCTGTTACTACTACTATGATCTTGTAATATTAGTGATTCCTATGAATGATGCGATAGACATAATTAACACAATGGGCTCTTTGGCAGTTTTGATACAATGTAATAACATTCCACAAACCATAAGGTTGACTGCTGAAAGTCAGCCTTAATAAATGTGCTTTGAAGTAAATGTTTATGTTCAAAGACAAGCAAAATAAAGCCTAAGTGACATGCAGAGATCCTGGCGTATTTGTGGCAAATTAAATTATAAACACATGATTCAGTGCAAAGGGCAGATTCAATCAGTGACTGATACAAGGTCATTCAGTTTTGTGTCTAGGTTTTAATGCATAATTTCCTGGTTTCCCTATTCAGTATATCTATACAAATACTTTAGGGAAAAATGATTTTCTTTTATGAAATGAGTATCAGCCTTTGAGTTATCAATTTGGCATGTTCAAAGCTGTAGTAGGGGTAGTCATTTCTTTTTTCCAAAATTAGGTATAAAATATTCTACATGGTAGACTTCAAATTATGTTGGGGTCCAAGTGGTTTATATATATTTTAGTGGAATAGCATTCTGTTGAATTAGAATAGATGATATGTCACTTTGTCTTACCAGTGGAAAAGTCCATTTTTGAATAGAATCTGTCAGTGCTGTGTGGCATGTTCAGTTTTTTTAATGATCCCATTAAGGTGTGTGTGTCTGATTCTTCTTGTAATTTGATATATTTAACTTAAGTAATACAAAGTTGCAAAAATATATTTTTGGAAATTATTGGTCTTTTTAAAAATGTAACATTTTAATATGGCTGACTATTGCTTTTTCTGCTTGTATATATGCTGTTTTGGTTTTGCATAAATATTTCAGATGTGCTTTTTCTTTTGAAGATACAGTTCAAGAAATAAAATACATTGGCTTTTATCTGGTTTAACAACTAAGAAAGGAACAGATGGAAGATGATTGTTTTGCCCCTTTCTCTGCTAGTTCATTGCCAGTGCATTGGAGAAGCTGACTGACTAGAGTGAACTACCAGTACTTTCAAAGTGCCTTCCTTCCCTATATCCCATGCCTGGTACCATTATATTTAATGTAGTCTTCTTTTGGGAGGTTCCTTTCTATATAAATGTTTATCTGGATTCAGCTTTTTTTTCTTTACCCTTAGCACAAAGTTCAGTGAGTTTATTAAACCATTAATTGTGGTTTACAAACAATAGCTGGAGTCATATAACAAAGTATGGTATGGCTAGTTACTAAGATATTTTTATTTTGTTTTTTTATGGATTCATTAGTATCAAATGGAACTCTGGTAGTTTCATTGTACCATTTTGAAAGATGTAATATGTAAAAAGTAACAACTGTAGGAGACCTTGAAGATCTTCTAATCCAATCCTCTGCTCAGGTAGAAGACTCTATACCCGTGATGGTGAACCTATGGCACGGGTGTCACAGGTGGCACGCGGAGCCATATCGGTGGGCCCGCAAGCTCAGTTCCAGCATGCATGCGTGCACCAGCCAGCTGATTTTCAGGCCTTCTGGGCCCACCAGAGTCAGGAAACACACTGTTTCTGGCCTCTGGAAGGCCTCTGGGGGGGTGGGAAAAGCCGTTTTTGCCCTCCCCAGGCTCCTAGAAAGGCTCTGGAGCCTGGGGAGAGCAAAAAATGGGCCTACCAGGTCCAACGTGCCATCATGTGCCAAAAGCAGGGGGAGCACAGGGGGGCGGGGCATATAGAATTATGGGTGTGGGCACGCGTGCATGTGACCCCACCACGCTTCCCCCGTTTTTAGCATGCAATGGCAAAAAGGTTAGCCATCACTGCTCTAAACCATTCCGAACAAATGGCGGTCTAATATTTTATTTAAAACCTCCAGTGATAGAGAATCCACAGCTTCTGGAGGCAAGCCATACCACTAATTGTTCTTACTGCCAGGAAATTTTTCCTTAGCTTTAGATTGGATCTCTCTTTTGATAAGTTTCCATCTGTTACTTCTTGTCCTGCCCTCAGGTGCTATCGTGAATAGGTTGATCCCCTCCTCTCTGTGGAGCCCCTCATATTGGAAGACTGATTTCAAGTCACCCCAACCCTTCTCTTCGTTAGACTAAAAATACTCAGTTCCTGCAAATTTTCATTGTATGTTTTATCCTCTAGTCCTGTGATGGCGAACCTATGGCACGGGTGCCACAGATGGCACATGCAGCCATATTGGTGGGCACGCGAGTGTTGCCCTAGCTCAGCTCCAGCACGCATGCACGCACCAGCCAACTGATTTTCAGGCCTTTTGGTCCCACCGGAAGTCGGGAAACTGGCTGTTTCCGGCCTCCGGAAGGCCTCCAGGGGGATGGGGAAGGCTGTTTTTGCCCTCCCCAGGCTCCTAGAAAGCCTCTGGAGCCTGGGGAGGTGGAAAAAAGGCCCACCGTGCCATCGCGTGCCAAAAGCAGGGGGAAGTGTGTGTGGGGGGGTCACGTGCGTATGCACAGGAGGGTGGGGCGCATTGAATTATGGATGTGGGCACCCGCACCCACGACCCCCCTGCTCCCCCCGCTTTTGGCACGCGACGGCAAAAAGGTTAGCCATCACTGCTCTAGTCCCTTAATAATTTTCGTTGCTCTTCTTTCCACTCTTTCTAGAGTCTCAATGTGTTTGTTGCTACAAAATATTTTCTCTAAATTGCTGGGTATTCCACATTTGCTTTGCTTACAATTTTGCATTCATTCATAATATTAATAAGAGATAGTTGTTTTGCTTTTCAGACTCTTAGCAATTTTTTCAGAGCTGATTACTGTGGCTTTGTCAACAAATTGGTTTAAAAATGTGAAGTATCTTAAGGAGTTTAACCAGCAATTGTCTGTACAGATAGTCCTCAATTTACAACCACAATTGAGCCCAAAATTTCTGTTGCTAAGTGAGACATTTGTTAAGTGAATTTTGCCCCATTTTATGACCTTTTTTGCCAGAGTTGTTAAATGAATCACTGCAACTGTTAGTAACATGGTTGTTAAGTGAATCTGGCTTTCCCATTGACTTTGCTTGTCAGAAGTTTGCAAAAGGTGATCGATCTTATGGCCTCAGGACACTGCAACCATCATAAATATGCCAAACAGTTGCCAAACATTTAAATTTTGTTCACATGATTGTGTGGAAGCTGCAACGGTTGTAAATGTGAAAAACAGTCATATCACTTTTTTAGTGTTGTAACTTGAACAGTCAGTAAATGAGCTGTTGTAAGTAGAGGACTACTTGTATTTGGTATACTTAGCATTTAACACAGAGGCCAAACCTAGTCTCACCTCTCTGAGTTTGTTTGTTTCCCTATGTTCTTCTCTTGTGTACTTCTAAGAAGAAATTTAGAATTTGTTATTTGAACATGGATAGTTTTGTTAATCTCGAAAAAAAATTAAAAAGTGTCTAAATGAACGTTTAGGAAGCTGGCTTGTTTTCACTACACATAATTAATCTGTAGGATTGAAATTAGCTGTATTTAATTTCAATCTAAATGGAAATAGAACTTTTTGGTCAATCTGTGGCTGTCCTAGATGGGGAAAAAAGGACTGCAAGAGGGTGAGAGCCCAGTAAGAGGTTGTGCTTTTTCTTGTGATGTTGCTTAGTATTTGAACCAAGACACTGGAATGTGAAACATTTGAAAACAGCCATGTCCTGAAATTTGAGAGGACAGAAGATGGTTTTATTTTGCAGCCATACCGTAAACATAAATAAATGTTAATGGGATCATGACATGGTCTCCTGTCCTATTCCCTTTTTACTTCCTGCATTCTCTGAATCAGAAGTTATAGCAAATTATAACTGATGAATCAGGGCAAAGGTGTGGAAAGAACTTTTTTATCAGCTTAGTTAAGATCAGAATTTGATACTTACCTATGTTTCACTGTTAGGGTGAGTTGCACTGCAGACATTGTCAAAACACACTAAAATATGATCTACTTCACTAAAATATCCTCGACATTTATTTATCAATAACAGTAAATCTTTAACTTACAACCACAATTGAGCCCATATTTCTGTTGTTAAGTGAAACATTTGTGAAGTGAGTTTTGCCCTATTTTACAACTTTTCTTGCCACAGTTGTTAAATGAATCACTGAAATTGTTAAGTTAGTAACATGGTTGTTAAGTGAATCTGGCTTCCTAATTGACTGCTTGTCAGAAGGTCACAGAAAGTGATCAGGACAATGCAGCTGTCATAAACATGAACCAGTTGCCAAGCATCTAAATTTTGATGACATGACCACAGGGATGCTGCAATAGACAAATGTGTGAAAAACTGTCATAAATAACTTTTTTCAATCCCATTGTAACTTCAAACAGTCACTAAATGAACTGTTGTAAGTCGAGAACGACTTTACTGATTAGTCACCATTTAACTGAAAGGCCATGTAGATGAATTTATTGCAAGTTACATTTATTTTATTTATTCTTGGAATTCATACTTGGAAGTAACTTTTCAAGATGTAACACTGTAATGAAAATGCTTATTTGTAGCCCCAGAAACGGTGATCGGGAAATGAAAGCAATTATAATAAAAGTACACAGTTAAATGTTTAACGTGCTTGTATATGCTGTTTACAATCTGAAATAAACATGTTTCCCTTTGTATGCTTCCTTTCACCCAATTCTGTTCTGATGCATCCAGAGCAGATTTATTTATTTAATTTACTCTTTTTTTAGTCCTGCTTTTCATTCAAATTATTTGATCAGAGAATCATGATTAAAGAAACTAAAAAAAGATAAAAGACAAAATGTATATAATAAAAATATTAGAATTTAAAAACCTAGCTTAGAAAAATTTCTTAATTTATGTTCTAAATTAGTTAAAGTACAAAGAATAATAATAATGTGCTAATTGGACTTGTCAGAAGTTAATGCAAAACCAGGATATTTGTTCATATATTTGAAAAATAAGCCACAATGATTTAGTTTATAAAAATTAATTGATCTTGATTTCTTTCTATTAAAAAGATAATTAGATATTTAACATTCTTATCTTTTGTTTTCTTTTGACAGCTACATGAATTGACTAATGTTTCCACATACAATAGCTTCTGGGAAAAGAAGATGACTGTAAAGCAGGTTCATCAGTACAAACGTCTAAACAATAGAAAATATAAAACAGTGGTTTAGTTTGCAAAATTTCAGGTCGGTTATTGGGCATCTTTTTATGTGGTACTAGCTTTAAATTTAGACCTGTTGTATATAGGAACTCTTACGTCTTCTCCAATATTTTGTTTTTGAACTGAATCCATGTATGGGCTGAGAACCAATGCCAGAACAATATAGAGCCGTGATGGCGAACCTATGGCACGCGTGCCACAGGTGGCACGCTGAGCCATATTAGTGGGCACGCCAGCTCAGCTCTGGGGTGCATGCGCCCGCTGGCCAGCTGATTTTCGGGCCTTCTGGGCCCACCAGAAGTAGGGAAACAGGCTGTTTCCTGCCTCTGGAGGGACTGGGGGGGTGGGGAAGCCCCATTTTTCTTTCATACCTGGCTCCAGATCCTGTCTATTTATCTGGGAAAAGCAAAAACAGCCTTTCACACTCCCTTGGAGGCCCTACGGAGGCTGAAAGGGCCCATTTCCTAACTTCCGGCGGGACAGGAAGTGATGTTTTTTGCTGTCCCTGGCCTCCAAAGACTCCTAGAGAGGCTCCTAGAGATTCCTAGAGAGGTTCCTAGAGACTCCTAGAGAGGTTCTGGAGGCTGGAGACAGCAAAAAATGTCACTTTCTGTCCCACTTTCAGCCTCCGTAGAGCCTCCAAGGGAGTGGGAAAGGCTGTTTTCGCCCTTCCCAGATAAATAGACAGGATCTGGAGCCAGGTAAGAAAGAAAAACGGGCCTACCAGGCCATCATGTGCCAGGAGGGGGGGAGGGGGTTGCGCACACATGCGTGTGGGCATGTGCGCGCACGACCCTCCCCCCCCCCCCCCCTCTCCTGGCACGCGATGGCAAAAAGGTTAGCCATCACTGATATAGAGGTTATTCCAGTGGTTCTGTCTTACAGATAGTTCATGCTTAATGACCATGTTCAGCTACTATTCAAAGTTACAGTCTGAGCAAATGGTACTTTATGTCTGGTTCCCTAAGTTATAGACATTACAGTGTCCCTGCTGTCATTAAAATTTAAGTGCTTGGGCATTACAACTCAGAGTGCACTTCATTCCCCTCATTTCAACCTTGAGCTACAAATACTCTCCTATATTGGTATTTTCAGGTTATAATATCAGTAAGACTAATTGCACAGTTTTATTTACTGTGCTGCCTTTTACTCCTCATTCTATATAATCCGTTGAAGAGTATCTATATATTGCAATCAGTGAAATATTTGACTTCTGAACTACCAACTAGTGAATATTATCTTGCACTGTGTTCTGGTTTTCTGGTCTCAAGTGGTGGTTTTGATGTTAATTTTGATGTTAAGCCATAGCTATTGAAAGGGCTTCATATTAAAGTATTTTGACTTACTAAGATTGGCAGGAGAATCCTTTTGGAAACATTTGTTCACGGAAGTCAACAAATGGATCGTTTGAGAAAATTATTTCCTTTGCAATTAAGATTATCATGCTGCATTTTTGTAAAGATACAGTATGGTTTATTAACATTACTAGTAGGAGTTTATCCTCTTAATGTTTTCTTTATCTTTGTGGTTGCAGTTGGCATGCATTTGCAGTAGGGATGAACACACACATCCCACACACATACTTTTAACTATTTTGTATGAATGTTATTTCATTGATTTTTCTCCCCTGCAGATGATTAAAAATCGATGAAGTTAAATTGCCAGAATTGAGAAATATGGAAAATATTGGGGATATTTCAACTATTCCCATAATGGAGAAACAACCAGTTAGATTAGGAAACCAAAATACTGGGACAATTTCAAACACAACTCCTGCTCTTTATGTTCTTGTGAAGCAGAGCACTGGTAAACCTGATCAAGGAACCTTGCTTTCAAATCAAGATAACAGCAGTCTTCTCAGCGGTGCAGCAAAACCAGTGAAATCTAAAGCAAAGACATACCTTCCAGCTGATTGCGCTTCAGGGAATATCACTGTTATGCTGGACAACAATAATATGTGGAATGAATTCTATCATCGCAGCACCGAAATGATTTTGACAAAACAAGGGAGACGAATGTTTCCATATTGTCGATACTGGATAACAGGCCTAGAATCCAACCTCAAGTATATTCTAGTCATGGATATTTCTCCTGTTGACAACTTCCGCTATAAGTGGAATGGCCATAGTTGGGAACCCAGTGGAAAGGCAGAACCCCATGTGCTGGGAAGAGTATTTATTCATCCTGAGTCACCTTCTACTGGTCATTACTGGATGCATCAACCAGTATCTTTCTACAAATTAAAGCTTACTAATAATACATTGGACCAGGAAGGACATATCATTCTGCATTCTATGCATCGGTATTTACCTCGACTACACCTGGTGCCTGCTGAAAAAGCTACAGAGGTTATCCAGTTGAATGGTCCTGATGTCCGTACTTTCACTTTTCCACAGACAGAATTCTTTGCTGTGACTGCATATCAAAACATCCAAATTACACAGCTAAAAATAGACTATAATCCATTTGCTAAAGGATTCAGAGAAGATGGCTTGAGTAGTAGACTTCAGCGTGACGTGAAACAAAATGGTAGCTCAGAGCGTGAAGGTAATAATGTTACAAGTTCTCCTACTAATCACAGGCATCCCCTTGAAGGGAATATTTTGGAGCCATCTCAGAGAGAACTAGATCCACCACCTAGTGGGATATGTGACCCAGATCTGGAGAAAGAGTCCCTTAGTCCATATCATGAGTTCTTACAATTTGCGGAGACTGATACACATGCAGGTGATGATCAAGGATTAAAGGAAGAAGCATCAGAAAGGTAGGGTTGTGTTTTTTACATAAAAAATAAAAAATGAATCAAATAATTCGTATAAAAAATGTTTAAACAACTTATATTGGTCTCCATCACACAGTAGTGACTCTAGACAATGAATAGAGGGTTAAAACCATAATTGATACAATGTACAAAAGTAAATAGCTCAAAACAATAATATATGCTTATCTATAATATATGAGATTTAAAAAATCATTCCACTCCTAAACAATGAGACAAGAATTAAACAGATCAATCAGCATGACTCACTTAATCTTCTCGCCTGGTTGCCTGATGGTACATCTAGTTCTTCATTCCTTATAGAGGATCAGAGCCATCTGGCTTTCTGGATGTGCTGCAGTAGGATGGATGTCCTTGTTTCCACGCAATGACACTTCTTGTTAGGGGGGACTTGGGGCATGCCAGCCCCATCGATATTGGTGAAGTGAGCAGAGAAAACCACAGAAAGCTGGTCCCTCAAATAACCTGGTCTTGTGCCCTATAGAGCTCTTAAATAATAAACTAGCTCCTGGAAGTGCAGTAGAAACCTGGCGTAGAGATGTTACATCAGCGTCCCACACTGCCCACATTGCTGCATTCTGAACAAGTAGCAGCTTTTGAATATTCTTCAAGGGCAGCTCCATCTAGAAGGCCTTATAGTAATCCAACCAGAAAGTGACCCAGGCATAAGTTACTATGAGTAGAACCTCTTGATCCAGAAATAGGTGCAACTGGCATACAAGGTGAACCTGCAAGAGAGTGTGAATCCAGGAGAACCCCCCAAATTGCCCACCAGCTCTCCTTGAAAGAATGCTGCATGTATCCTAAATGCCATAGTGCAGGACTGTCAAACTGGCGGTCTGTAGGCTGGATACATCATGCGCAGGCCATGCCCATTCTGGCTCCGGAAAGGCAAAAAACATTGTGATTCGTCACGATCTCGTCCATGATGCGATCGAGTTTGACACCTGTGCGATAGTGTAAGAACAAGGTGAGTGGAATAATATTAGTGAAAGTTAGTAAAATACGGAATGTATACATTTGTGAATTCTAACAATACATGTAAAGGGTTTTTAAAATAAATATTAAATACATAATTTCAGCCAAATAGCGATATAAAACTTGGAATATTTGTATTTTGGCTAGTGTTGAAAACTTTTATCTTATTACAATTCCAGCTGAAATGGTATTCAGATTGGATCAGTGTTTGATGTACTACTTTAAACCAAATTTACAAGTTCCAGAATGAATACATTGGTTCCAAATTATAGATTCATTTAAAATGCAGTTTTAGAGTTGTGTGGGTTTATCTATGTGTTCATATATAATGCCTACACAATAGAATTTGATAGTAGTATCATATTATTCATTATCTTAATATAGTGCTATTAATATACTCCAATATAATTAAAATATTTGAGTGCTACTTTTGATACCCTCTTCTTTTTATACATTCTAAGAAAATGTTTTAAAAGCAATAAAAACTTTAAAAATCTAATTAAAATAAAGTCTGTCAGAATTCATTTATCACAATAATCCAGAGCTAAATAAATTATATGCAGCTTTAGGTCAGATTGATACATCATGTTATATCTTCAACGAATATAAAAATTAGATTCAGAAAAGGCCTGTATGTAGCCATATTTTTTATTTCTACTGTTGTTAAAAACTCTGTTAATAAAGAATATATTTAAAATTAATTTCAATTAAAATAAATGCACTAGACTAGAGAAAGAACAAAGGATCAGTGCTACTCTTACGAATGAAGATAAAGGATCCTGCAGTACTAGTCTTGTTTTCTGAAGCATTAATAGATTATCTACATACATGGGCAGACTAGCAAAGGTCCTCTGTATAAAAAACAACAAATTAAGGCTGCCAAAAAGAAATATGCAACAAAATGTAGATGGATTATCTTTAGAACATGGATTTCAAGATTAAGTATTATGTTTAACTGGCTTTATGGGAATAAAAATCCTTATTCATAATTCCAACAAATGGTTGATTATTATTTATTTTCCACTATCAACTTTTTTCAGTATATTATATTGTGATGTAACATATTTTCAACAGGAAGTAGAAAATCAAGTTTTTTTCTCTCCAAATAATTATATTTACTGATAGAGAAGAGATTGTTGACTGTAGCATTGCTTGATAGATCGATGCCCTTGAAAATTAGCTCTTGCTTGGTATTATTTGCTTACAGAACTTTAACCCTTTTGTAATGCATTAATCCTTCTTTTTCTTTCCTGCTATCCCTTCCTTATCTCCACCTAACTTTTTTCCCTTCCTCTGACTTCATATCCATACTGAGATTTTGCTGGAAGAAGGAAGGGAATGAATAGCCTGCTTATTTATTTGGCTTAGTCTTCTTTTGGTAGAAAAGAATTTTCTCTTCACAATCCAAAATTTTTAATTTTTTAAATTTTAAATTTGCTCCAAACAGTGAATTTTCCATCCATGAAGTTGCTGTCAAGTTAACCTTAATGCTAACGATTTGTTGCAATGTGTTAATAAGAGAGTGATGCCTAAAGGGGTGGGTGTTTGAATAAGCCAAGTGTACTTTTCATGTCTGTCCGAAAAAAGGTGAGCGTCTGCTTATTTCTGCAGTTGAGTATTTTCTTTGCTTTCTTTTTTCAGTCCAATATCCAACCCTTGTCAAAAATGGTCACATGTGACATCCCAGCTTACTCAAGAGGGAGGAATCAACGTATCTGTTAAAGAAGAACCATTAGATAACTATGAATATGAACCTCTAACTTGCATGGAAGGCGTAAATGTGAAGGAAGAAGAAACCAATAACATTGCAGAAGAATATTTCAACAGTGATGGCTCCATATTGGAGCAGCAGCTGAAGAAATACAGTGAAATAGATAAAATGGATATCCATAAGGAACAACAAATAAACCAGTTGGGTGTTGCCAAAGCAAAAATGCTAAAATTGGACAGTGGGAAGATGCCTGTAGTTTATCTAGAACCTTGTACAATCACCAGGAATATGGTGACAGTCCCTAGTCTTTCACAGGCCTTAATGACAACTTCTAAGAATGAAAGGTCTCCACTGACTCATTCATTAGATTCTTTCTCTGCTCATTTTGAAAATAAAGGTATCTCTAGCTCTTTTGAAGTCAAGGAAACAGAGAAGATTACAGCTGATAAAATGGTATCTGAAAACACAGCACCACAGATACCTTCAGAAGAAGATGTGCTAGGGAGAAGTACTGAAACATGCAACAGCCTCAATACAACTGAGAAAGAGTCTAGTTGTGATCTCAAGGCCACTGCCACCAGTAGCCCTTCTTTAGCTAAAGTTATCTTCGATGAGCAAAATATAAATATGTTGAAGACACATATTTCTGGCAAGAATACTGTTGGCAATCAAAACGTTGGGATGTCAGGTCCAAAGAAACGAGGAAGACCACGGAAATCAAAGTTATCTGAAGCTGGAAGATCACCTAAATGCATTGCAAAATCTGGTACAACCAATAATGATGTCTCTCTGGGAAGTGGTAGTACCCATTTGGATGTTAACCCTGATCTTGAGGATGTGGATGGAATGCTTTTTGTATCCTTTGTATCCAAGGTAAATTTATATCTAAAATTTATACTTATTTGGGGTTCTATATTGTAATTCTTATCATTTTCAAATGTAGTAGTTTTAAATTATATACCTAAATAATTTTAAGTTAATGTCAGAGTGTAGCTTCCTGTAACTTTGGAATGCCTCCAGTATAATCCCTGCACAAACATTTTGTTAAAGTATGTTTTTTATTGTATGTAGGAAGCACTTGATGTCCATAGTTTTGATAGAGCTGAAGAAAAAGAATTGCAAAATACACTAAACAATTCACTGGCTACATGTAATCCATGCACTGATTCAGGTAACAATAATGGTTAAATTTATTACCTAATATATATCAAGTTACTAGTATTACCAGTTATAGGTTCTGATTATGAACAAAAAGCAGGATTAGTATCTTCATTAAGTGGGAGATTGATGTTCATAGTATGGGGAATCCCACTGAACTCAATCTGGGAATAAATCTTCCAACAGAGGAGGATTTTCCTCAGGATTACAGTTTGAAAGTCGTGAAAGAAAGAAATTACACCTTATATCATTATCAGTTATTTCATCTAATATAATTTGTAGTGTAGACATTTTATAACTTTGGTCCCAGGTGGCTGTCTTTCTCTCACTCTACTATGAAGAAAGACATTGCAAGAATCTATGAATTCCTGCTAAATTTGCCAGGCTGAAAAGTACAATGTAGTGGATAAATTAATATTTCATGGGGCTTTGATTGATAAACTAAGGTTATTTTTTTCCATACAGTCTTCATTTTTGTAGCTAAAATTGTTTGGGAATGTATAAAGAAATAAATGTCTTTTTGGCAGATGGTCAAAGAATACAACAGATGGAAAAAGAATTGTTAGAAGATTTAAAATCTTTTAAGTACAAGCAAGTAATACATCCAAGTCTTCAAGAAGGTAGGTATAGGTACTGTGAAATACTCCTGATTATTTTTATTGTTTTTATTGTGTAAATTACTCATTTTGTATTTAATGTCATGTATTGGATATGACAACTAGATGGATAAAAATGCAGAGATGCATATAGATTGTCATCATTGTTGTCAGAATAACGAATAATTTGTATCAGATGGAAAATAATTTGGATAGGTTTGAGACTGAATCTTTCTCTACAAAGCATATCAATTAGAATGTCTGTTTAAAACCAGTTGACTTAATAAAAAATATTCAGGAACTGTACTCTGTATTTCCACTGTACACTTGTTTTACAGGTAGACCTTGAGTTACAAACATTTGAGCCGTGGTGGTGCAGTGGTTAGAATGCAATATTGCAGGCTAACTTTGCCCACTGCTAGGAGTTCAATCCTGACCGGCTCAAGGTTGACTCAGCCTTCCATCCTTCCAAGGTCGGTAAAATGAGGGCCCAGATTGTTGAGGGCAATATGCTGACTCTGTAAACCACTTAGAGAGGACTGTAAAGCACTGTGAAGCAGTATAAGTCTGAGTACTATTGCTATTGCTAATTGTTCAGTGAGCATTCAAAGTTATGACGGTGCTGAATGAACGGACTTATGACTGTACTCAAAGTTTCTGCTGCTGCAGTGCCCCCAAAGTCACATGATGCTTGAAACTGCATGTTCATTTATCATTTAATCACAAAAAAAGAAAAAAATTCTGGATATCTCTAGGCAAATGAGAAGAAAGTTGGAAGCTTGAGAGTTTTCCAGTTGGATTCCAGAAGCAGAGGAATAAAACTATGCATGTAGAATAAAATTCTCTTGTCTTTTTTCTTGGCAAAAACAATTCTAAGAGTTGAAGAATAGGGATAGTATGACAGGGCACTAGGGGCTCTAATTGAATTGGGAAATTGTGAGATTATCTTGTGAAAATGATTTTCTACTTCTGCAAAGTAACTTTGGATCCAAGAAATGCTGACATTGGGAAGGGGAAGGTAAAAAGACAAATATAGATTGATGTCGTCTTAATGTAGATTGTGGCTTCAATTTTGCTCCTGAAATCAGGTGTTTATAGTGGATTTCTTTTTTTCTTTCCCCTTTTCAGTGTTAAACTTTTCTCATTAAGTTGAACATTGATGATGAATTGTATCAACATTTAAATTCAGTATCGATACTGTTTAATGAAGCTATACTTAAGGACAAATAGATTTCTTCTAATAATTTATATTGGGGAGGAAATCAGATGAAAAGCATTGTTTTTCAGCTTTATATTCTGTAAAATAATGTCCTTGCAAGAGAAAACATAATGATCTTGATACGCATACAAAATTGTTTTAATAATGGTATAAAAATTCCTTCATTCCTTTAGTGGGTTTAAAATTGAACTTTGTGGACCCAACAATGAGCATTGATCTGAAGTATTTGGGTGTGCAGTTGCCATTAAGTTATTCAGAGGAATATGCTTCATGGAAAAATGAAGGAACTGATTCCAATTCTGCTGGTAAGTCAGCATCTTAATTCAAGGATTGCTTAAAATGAGTTTCTGTATCTTTGAAGGAGATTTGCAACAATACACCGTCTTTTGTTTTACCATCTATAGATATATTGTTCAGAAAGGTGACTGCTTACACATTGTACAGCACATGATTTGTTTCAGCTGTAGATATTGGATGAATCATAATAGCCTGGTTCACCCTTATTAGGTCATAAACCATGGCTTATTTTAGCTGCTGGGGTCACATTTGTACTAAGCTCAAAACAAACCACAGTATGAGATATGTAAGATAATGTAAGATAACACAGTCTGCATTTATAATTGGATGCTCGTTTTAAATAATAAATGACAATGTTGTCATATTAAACATCTATAGCATTTGACTTCTATTAAGCTCAGTGATTTAAATGATAAGATATACTCAATTTGTAACACTGCTCTATATCTCCAAAGAAAATAAAAAATCCAGAGTATTTTTTCAGAAGTTACATATGTAATTGTCTTATTTATCTATTTAACAAATTTATATAGCTACCCATCTCACAAAACTGGATTGCGAGCAGTATATAATATATAACAACAAACATAATAAAACACTAAGTAAAAACAAGAAAACAAAAAAGATAAAAAAAACTCAAGATAGCAGGAGAAACTATTGTTGTATCATGCAACTACCTTGCCAACTCATCATGAACATCACCTTACAGTCATCCATTCTAGAGGCAGCTAGGATAAGAATAACTGAATAAAGCCTTACTGTCCAGGAAAGGGCACAGTTGGTACAGAACATGAAATTGCACAAAGGAGTTGCAGGTCTAGAAGGACCACACATGTTAAGTACATGGTAACAGCTATGGTATTTGTGTGTATTGTAGCATGTTTTTTAATTTGTTTGTCAAGCAAAATGAACTCACAGTTCCTTTGTTCCCATTTTTCTCAACTCATTTATACTGCCAGATGCTGGACTTCATTTTATTTCAAGGACTGGAAAGACAAATGACATCACAAAAATAAAGGGTTGGCGAGGAAAATTTCACAACTCTTCAAAAAATGAAGGTAAGAGGAAAACTTTTGATGCAGAATGTTACTGTAAGAAAATGAGATGAGAGAAGGAATGCATAGAATTTATGGTTTCAAAATGTTCTGTGGCAATAGATCACAGAGGACAGATAATAAAGTATGCGTTCGTGTGTATAAAATATTTTTGAAATAAGTTTATTTTTAGAAATTTGTTAGATAAAAAATATTCAACACCCCCCCCCCCCCCCCCCCGCCGCCGTAACTAAAATTACAGACCAAAAATGCATTGCATTATTAATATCTGGCTCCCATTCTTAGCTGGCTTACTCTTGTTTGAAGCTTCCCAGATACATGATGGGGCAAGGGTAGAAAGGAAAGCTTAATGTATTATAGACCATATAAACACTTGCTTGCCCATCAACAGATCTTTTAGCTGAAAATTCAAACCAAATTCAGTATTAGAAATTGAGTGACTCAACAGCAACTCCCAATTAAGTTTTAGATAAATACTATACATTTTACATCTAGGTTAACAAAATGTACTGTGCTCAAATAATTGTGTCACAAAAATGTGATTCACTCTGCTAAGATAATATTTGTGCTTCAACAAGTTGCAGCACAAATACGTTGCTAGTGATTTGGAAACTGCATAGTGTACTTTAGTAAAATTCCTGTAGTTTTTAACATTTCTAAGCTTAGCTAAGTATTCTGAAATACAGTTAATGGAATTTGTGCAAGCATGTTGCAGCTTGAGATTTGAAGTAGTCTTAATCTAAAAAGTATTTTTTTATTATTATTCAGGGATCATTTTAGAAGGCTTGTTGAAGAATCGATCTGCCTTCTGCAGTGACAAACTTGATGAATACTTAGAAAATGAAGGAAAGTTGATGGAAACAAGCATTGGATTTTCTCCTAGCACATCTAGTTCTCCTGTAGTTTATCAGCTTCCAACTAAAAGCACCAGCTACGTGCGGACATTAGATAGCGTTCTAAAAAAACAATCCACTGCTTCTAATTTGAGTTCTTATACTTCCAAACCTCTGGGCTTAACTTCTATTTCTAAAAAGAAAAAGGAGAAAATGAAGAATAAAAAGCAAGCAGTCTCAAAAGGCAAAGAAAAATCTCCTCCAAAAGGCACAATAGGTTTTTCTGTTGGAAAAAAACACAAATACAAACTAATCTTAGAGGAGAAAGTTTCTAAATCTCAGGCAATTGATCAGACAGTTACTGAAAAAGATGCTTTGATGATGTCGGGCACAGAGGGAAATTTGCAGAGCAAACAGATTACTGTGCGTCAGGTGCAGCAGCAACAGGGCAGTCGCTTGTCAACTTTATCCAAGACTCAGTTGAAACTGCTGGATCTAGAAGATTGCGCACTGTGGGATGGCAAACCACGGACATATATTACGGAAGAAAGAGCTGAACTATCTTTGACAATATTGCTGACTGCTCAGGTAAGTTTAAAGGATGAAAATATAAATTTTGTCTAATCTGAATAATTTTGTAAGTGATTTTTCTACAATAATTACCTTGCACTAGAAAACAACATGATTCATGTTTTTGATTTCAAGAATCAAAAAGCATAATGTCATTTTTCACCATTCAGCTTTCTGAGTAGAAGATTTTATATTTAGATTTAAAAAAATATTCCTATTGAGATTTCCCCTTTCCCTGGAACAGGGAAGACAGATAGCTTCATAGAATACTTAAGAGTTTCAAGAAAGCTGATGGGTATCTAAATCCATTACACTGGTAAAGGCAATCATGTCAATGATTAAAATCTACAATTGTTTAATTACCTTGATTTTCTGTTCCATTTGTCTTGTCAGACTCCAGTCTTGCATTATGTTGGTAATTATTGAAGGTTAACATAGTAGCAGCTCTGGGATTATTTAGATTTTATTAAAATGTACAGATAGTCCTCAGTTTACGATTACAATTGAGGCCAGAATTTCTGTTGCTAAGCAAGGCAGTTAAGTAAATCATGTCATTCAACCCATCCGGCTTCACCTGTTGACTTTGCTTGTGAGAAGCCAGCTAGAAAGGTTGCAAATGGCGATCATGTAAGCCCAGAATGCTGCAACCATCAAAAATACATACCGGTCTTTGGATGTCAAGCACCCAAATTTTGATCACATGACTCGGGGATGCTGCGTCAGTTGTAAATGCGAGGACCAGTTGTAAGTCACTTTTTTCAGTGCCAGTATAAATTTGAAAATCACTAAATGGATGTTTGTAAGTCGTGGAGTACCTGTATAGGTTGTTTTTTGATCTAGAAAAAAATCAAGGAAAATGTGCAGCTTTTGAGATAGCATACACATTCCCCTTGGTTATATTATTCCTATAATTTTGAAATGTAAATAAGCTGATTTTAGTATTAATAGTAGATATTTAGTCTGTTGAAGTAAATATGTCAGTGTTATATTGCTATTTTTCTGCAATAGATTAAACCACAACTGCTAGCCTGCTATATAGAATTCTTTGTCAATGATTCTGTAAGCTATACTATGACATTTGCTTTTCATTTGTGGCTTTGCAAATATTTATTTGAATATATAACAAAGGTATATATTAACACTTTTCAGGCTTCACTGAAAAACAAACCTATTCACAAAATAATTAAAAAGAAAGCACCACCATGCAACAATGATTTTTGTCGGCTTGGGTGTATCTGTTCTAGTTTAGCTGTTGAAAAACGTCAGCCAACACACTGCCGCAAACCAGATTGCATGTTTGGATGTACTTGCCTAAAAAGAAAAGTTGTCTTAGTTAAGCAGAAAAAGATCCAGGAGAAGACTCTGCATGGGAAGCATAAATTATATCGTGAAAGAAATCAGGAACAACAAACAGATGTAATAGCAAAAGATGAGCAAGAAAAAATGAAACTAAAAGATAAGAAGAAGAAAAAGAAGGTTGAATATAGTAAGTATTGACAAGCTGTTTAGCTTGCTAAGCTGTTCAGTAGCTACATCCTTTATTTATTTCAAAAAGATCGTGATATTTCAGCACTCATACATATTATGGAATTGATGTAAGGTATAATTTTTAAATGCAGAAGCTTTTCAATTGTAACCATGTTTATAACTCCCTTTTGTAGCTCTGGAATTTCAGTTCAAGAGATGATTTGGCAGTAAATGTAGTGGAAAAGTCAGACGTGATTAGTTTTTTTGTTATAGTAGCTATCTGATGATAGATTTCCAAGAAGAAACTATAATCAAAGTAGAAACAACAATGTGGAGCAACATTGGGTTAAATTATACTTTGTCCTTACAGGTTTGGTTTTCATAGTTTTCATAGATAATGTTATTTCTAAATAAAAAAATTCTGCAGAAGTTGAATCATTATGGATACTTACAAAAAGCTCAGTGAATTCTGGATTATGACCAGACCAATTCAAAGCTATTTTTTGTTCTGCTTGTTACTGTTTGTTATAAATGTATTCTTAATTTATATTAACCCTACAAGTGCTGAACAGTTTAGTCAATCTGACAAAAGACTTCCATATCACAGATAGGTGTTGCCACAAGATAGAAATGTCACTGGATGTGCATTTTAAATAGAAAAGGAGCCTTAAGCCATAACTATTTACAAGATTGTTACAGCAATATCTACTTGCATTTAAGGAACAGATTGCCTAAAGGCAGATAGTTTAGTTTTGAAGATCCTCATCTCCCACAAATGGTGGCTTTGAGTTAACCATCCTTTTCAGGGAGATGATCTTCAGAGAATCCTACAAGATCTACCCAACAGGAATGCCAGCGTGTCAGCCTGAATCCAAATCAGCCATTTGTGACAGAGCACCTGATCTGCCAGGAGTCAACTTAGAAATGAAGGCAGTGTGACAAGGTGTTAGAAGCTGCCATGGCACTGATGGAAAGGGATCACATTCTGATTTTGGAGTGAACATTGTGTTTACAAAAATATATCTGAACAATCATAGAAAGGGGAAAGAGATAAAAATGAATAGAGATATAGTATCTCTTCTGTCTTTGTGGGCAGAAACTCATCTTCTCTCCTAAGTGGTGTTTAGAAGACATTTTCTGTCCTAGCAGAGTAGACATTACACTCAGATGTCTTGTAGATAATTAAAGATTTCTGAACAATCCTTTTAGTTTACCTCTGGCACAAGGGAGAACAGAACAGGGAGATGACCAGATGGTTCTTTCACTTTCTTGATGTAAGGAAGTAGGGACTGATGCTTTGTGGCTCTGTGGCTACATACTGTAGGCGTTCCCTCTATTCTCAATTTTATCAAGAATGATGCATAAGGTAGCAAAGAAAGCACGAACAATTGTTGCTTCTTTTTGATCCAGGAGATGTGGTTCTGAACTCTGTTGGAGATGAGCATTGAGCATCTAGCATCTTCTAGAGCAGGGGTGTCAAACTGGGTTTCTTCGAGGGCCAGATCAGCATTGTAGTTCTCCGCGGGCCAGTGGGGGGGGGGGGGGAGAGACGGGACAGATGCTTCCTGCAGCACCCTGCCGGCCAAAATGGGGCACAAAGCCACATATGGTCCCCTCTGCCCCAATTTTGGCCTGAATGGCCTATTGCAAAACTTTATCAGCCAAAACAGCCCCCCCTCAAGGGGACCGCGCGTGGTTCCCCTGCACCTTGTTTTTGCCCTCCATGGCCTCCTTCAGCATTCTGCTAGCCAAAACCGGCCCCCCGCAGCCCGTTTTTGGCCAGCAGAAACTCCATGGGCTGGTCCTTTGATATTTCCAGGCCAGCCCTGTGGGCTGGATTTAAGCACCCCATGGGCCTTGAGTTTGACACCCCTGTTCTACAGTGACCAAACACTTTTCCCACATTGAGACCCAGGATGGCTTCATATTAGCAGCTGGAATTCATGGAAGCAGCAGTTCCCAAAGTATTAATAGAGACCATCTTGGTGACTAAGTGACCAAGCTTGATTCACATTTATAAGTTGACACGGGGAAGTTGTCTCCAATAGAAACAGGACTTGCCCAACTCTTAGGTTTCCTTCAGGTGGACCTGGACAGCAGAGTGAATGACAACTCATTGTGGAGGCAGGGGACTTCCTTAGATCTGTATTTTGCAATGAGTACCTGTTCCTTGTGAATCCTTATGCTAAATGGATTCTTAAAAGGGACAAATGAATATTTCTTCCTGTTATCAGTTGCTGGGATTTACCTTTAGTCTTGCGAGTCCCAACATTAGCTTCCTTCAGATTCAGTAAGAAGATTCCTATTAAAAGATTTGTGTATAACAACTTCATTGTGGCTGTTACATGATACTGACTTTATATGCTGCTATGAGAACTACATAATTGAACAAAAATATGGTAGGATAGAAAGTTTGTTTCTTTTTCTGTCAGTTCTTCTGTCCTTGCTGCTATTTTAGACTGCAGCTCCTAGCGTACCATTCAAAGGCCAGATATGATCCTAAACTAAATCTGAAGAAACTTGTGCATCTATTTTTTTTCTCATTTTATTCCTCTTTTTTACCCAAATACAAATTGCTTGGGCAATTTCTCTCTAGCATGTGATGCTTGGAATCAACTAGTTCTCTATACCAAGTTTTCCTTATGTTTACTTTGCAAGAAGATAGTTTATATATTTACTTTAGTACAGCAATACCTTCTGAATTTGAAGAATAAGTATATTGCTATGTTTCTTAAAGTGAGGTCTAAGGACTTTTGGAGGTCCCCCAAGGTTCTGTTAGAGGTCTGGAAATCTAAATTGAATACTATCAAAATACAGTGTTAAAATACTGTCACAGAATCATGAGAAATGGTAGTGGCAGTAAAAGTGTCAACTTTAATTTTTAATATGGTAAATATCACTAAATATAACCCATACAAAGAAAAGTTGTTTTGAGATCATTCATACATTTTTAAAAGTGGGAAGGAGCTCTGAGAAAAAAAGTTTTAAAAACACTGATATATTTTAATGCTCATACAAGATTTATAAAAGGGTTGAATGAAAAGTAATGCCTTCAGTGTGTGAATTGCCATTGAATAACAGAGTTGGAAGGGACTTTGGAGGTCTTCTAGTCCATCTCCCTGCTCAAGCAGGAAACACTCTACCAGTGATGGCTAACCTTTTTGCCGTCGTGTGCCAAAAGCGGGGGGGTCACGCGTTTGCATGCCCACATCCATAATTCAATGTGCCCCGCCCCTCTGTGCATGCGCGCGCTCCCCCCATGCTCCCTCCGCTTTTGGCACACTGGCACGGTGGGCCTGGTAGGCCTGTTTTTTGCCCTCCCCAGGCTCCAGAGACTTTCTTGAACCTGGGGAGGATGAAAAACGGGCTTCCCCACCACCCTGGAGGCCCTCTGGAGGCTGGAAACAGCCTGTTTCTCGACTTCTGGTGGGCCCGGAAGGCCCAAAAATCAGCTGGCCGGCACATGTATGCACACTGGAGCTGTGCTAGGACAACACTCGTGTGCCCACTGATATGGCTCTGTGTGGCATGCGTGCCATAGGTTTGCCATCACGGCACTATACCATATCAGACAAATGGTTGTCCAACCTCTTCTTTAAAACCTCCAGTGTTGGAACACCCTCAGTTTCTGGAGACAGGTCATTTCACTAATTAATTGTTCTGTCAGGAAATTTCTCCTTAATTCTAAATTAGATCTCTTCTTGATTAGTTTCCATCTATTGCTTCTTGTCTTGCCTTCAGAGGCTTTGGAGGGGTCTAGGATAATTTAGTGCAGCCAACTCACTTTGGCCAACTTGCTGTGGCCAACTCACTTGCAGGACAACTCGTCATGGACAACTTGCTGCAGAACAAGAGTTATACTAATATTGAAGAAATGTTGGAACAGAAGGGACAAAATGTAATTGAATGACCAAAATTAAAATATGTTTTAATTATTTCAAACTCTTAAATTTAACTATTGAATTGTCCCACAGTGAGTTGGCCATGGTGAGTAGTCCCATTCCGTCTTCGGCGAATAGGTTGACCCTCTTCTTTATGTCATGTCCTTAGATAGAAGCTCTGACATGATCTTTAGCATCTGTTCTTTCAGTTCAGTTGATAGGAAGCTGCTGTGAGAAAAAGCTATATTGCCATGCATGAAATGGAAGCTCCCAAGGACCATCATGTGTGCTTTATAAACAATGAATCATGATTTAATTTTTTTTATTGGCAGAGGAATTTCTCTAGTTGAAATTTAGTTCCAAAAGAGGAATTTTTTTTATTGTCATGACTGTGTTGACATGAGTATCATTGGTCCTTCCTTAATGAAACTACTCATTCAGTGACCATTTAGATTTGCAATAGCACTGCATTCATTCATTCATTCCATAGCTGTCCACCTTAATCAAGGGATTCTGGATGGTGAACAGTTACAATGTTGTAGAGTCATGTGGTCTCCAATTGCAATTTTCATTGCCGGCTTTCTAGAGGGAAAGTCAGGGGGAAACTGTTTAAAGATAGCATGGAATTTGCTTAATGAAAGTGCTGGAACTGTGGTCACTAAGCAGTTCGGTCATGTGATGTCATGCTTTATGACCACGTCACCCAATGATGGAAGTTTCGGTCCCCATTGCCATCATTATTTGAAAATTATCTGTACTGTGCTGCATTACGATGGTAAACTGGGAAAAGCTGATTTATGTACAGGTAGTCCTCAACTTACAATCATTCATTTAATGATTGTTCAAAATTACAATGGCACTGAAAAAAAGTGACTTATGACCAGTTGTCACGCTTATGACTATTGGAGCATCCCCATAGTCACATGATCAAGCTTTGGTGCTTAGCAACTGATAATGTATTTACAACAGTTGTAGCATCCCAAGGCCCTGAGAACGTCATTTGCAGCCTTTCTTGGGAGCTTCTGACAAGAAAAGTCAATGCGAATAGCCTGATTTACTTAATGACATCTTGATTCATTTAATAACTTAGTGATTTGCTTAACAACCATGGCAACAAGGTCATAAGATGAAGCATGACTCACTTAACAACTACCTTGCTTTGCAAAGACATTTTGGCCTCAATTGTGGTCGTAAGTCAAGGACTACCTGTAATGAAGAACAAAGACAAGTATAACAGCAACTGAAAGATTTTGTTTGATAAATTGATTAGTTAGTTGCCAGATCATTCAAAGGGAAATTGCCATCATAGTTGTCATTCCACAAGAATATTTGGGTGGACCATATTTTTGAAGTTCTTTAGTATTGTAAAGCTTATGCATAATTGGTTCCGTACATGCATATTGCAAAAATAAAAGTTTTAAGAGATTAAATTTGCCACATGATGACAAATGATGGAATATAATCAGTCGATGAAATATCACAAATCTACACTTGGGAGTGGGTGTGGGTGGGTGTGGAAATTGAACGATCAGGCTTTGGCAGGGAAACTTACATAAATAAGTAATTATTTTGTTGAAAAGTCTTATGTCTAGGCAGTACTTTGTGGTTATGGAGATTTTTCTTTGAAAAATAACTTCATTTTTCCTTAGCTATTTGTGATACAGAACCAGAAAAACCTGTTAAAAATTTTCCATTGTGGGTAAAAAAAGATGGAGAGATGGATCCAGAACCAATTTATATCCCAACTCCATCAGATGTTGAGGCAACAAAAACTGCAATGTCACCTACTCCAGACATCATACCAACTGATGATAAACCTACAGCAACTGAAGTTAATTCAGTGGCTAATGGAATCAAACCATTACGAGTATATACACCTAGGCCCAATCCAGTGGTAAGTAAAAGAAGTAAGGTTTAAGGCTAAACCAGAAATATATTTCATTCTGCCTATAATGCAGAATACTGTTCTCCATTGTGGGTGGAGACAGCAGCCAGGATGGAAGGGGTGTGCTCGTCTGTTAGGCTGATAGACTGAGCCTGTCAAAGTTGCTAAGTCCTGCCCTTGCTACTGGGCAAACCCAGCTTTTAGCTCAGTCTGTCAGCCTAGACAGGCATGTGGGACTGATCCTCTGGCATTTTTCTCCCTATTTCTTGGCTATTCTTGACTGCTATCTTCCAATTCTTATTGTGATTGCTGGTTTCGACTTTGGACTGTTCTTTGGACTGTGTTTTTTGGACTACGATTTTTGGACTGTGATTGTATCTGTGAACTGTGAGTTTGGTTCCCCAGTAGCGGGTTTGTCTGTTTCTGGGGGAGGGGTTTTTTTCCCCCTCCCTCTTGCCCTGTCCCTTATTCCTGCCTGGGACTTAGTTTGTTGGATTGTGTGGTTTCACGTTCCTTTTGGGACATTTTAAATTGGATTTTATCACCGTCTTCCTCCTCAGGCAGCCTGTGGAACTTTCACGCTCCCTGTCAAATCTGCTAGCCACCATTTTGTTTTTCGTCAACTGCTTGCGGTTTTTCCCTCTGCCTGCTCCTTTCTGTCCTAATTTGTTTAGTGTTGGGGTTTTGTTTCCCCTTCGAGCCAGCTTGTGGAGCTTCGCGCCCCCGGCTGAGGCTGCTTGCAAGAGGTGCGCCTGGTTGCAAGGGCTAGGTTGGTCGCCTCGGAGATTCGCGCGCCGCCAATGGCTTTTGGTACGAAGATAGTTTGCTGCAACGTCGGCCCTGTCAGCGCTTCGCACTTCCCGTCCTGGCTTCGTATTACTCCAATGCCCTCGGAATGGCTGTCTCAGTTTAAGGAGCCCTCGGTGGACCTTCGCGCTCCCCTTCCTTGTGTGTTTTCTTCATGCCTATGGATCTGGCGTGCCCCTTGGGGGTTTGAGGAGCACTAGTGGAGCTTCGCGCTCCCGGTCAGAGCTTTTCCAGCTACCCAGCGAGGCAGGCAATTTCTTGTGGAGCTTTGCATGCTCCCCCATTTACATTCTTCACTCGGCGACCTACGAGGCGGATAATTGTTGTGGAGCTTTGCACGCTTCCCCGTTAACGAGGTTCACCAGAATACTGGTTGCTCCAGTGGGCTGCATTCCTGGCTTCACGAGGATCATTGCCCTGACTATTGCCTCTTATTTCTACATATTCAGCCCGTTGCCTCTGCCTCTAGGCCTCCAGGCTGTGGCCTGTGCTATCCACATACATTTCCTTGGCGGTACATTACACCTGCCCCTTTTTTCTGTCACTGCTGCTCTAGGTCTCCTGGCTTTGGCTTGCGCCATATAAAAGGATATATCTTCCTGGGCATCGTGTGTTGTTTGGATCTACAACCGCAAGATTGCAAGATGCCCAAGGCCTCTCATAAATCAAAACATGGCCGGAAAGCAGGGCGCTCCAGGAGCCCCAATCACCAAGATGATGGAGGATCTCCCTTCAGGAGGGATCAGGGCCTTACGCCTTCCACAAGATGGTTACTTCAGGGTCTTGGCCTCATCATAAGTCCTCCTCCCTTTCCGCGCTTTCCAGGACCAAAGCCCGCTGCGATAGAGTGCTCACTAAGCTCTGTGCTAAGACGAGCTGTCTGCAAGCTTCAGGGCAGGAGGCTACCACCGCCTCTTCCCAAATGGCCGCTACACCTGAATCTCAGGCTCTGCCTGACCAGGTATCCCTACACGATTGTCCTATACTAATCCAGCCTAACGCTTTGTGGGGCTCGGAGGCGGCTACAGCTCCGCACTTACCGGCAGTGCCTTCTTCAGTTCCAGTCTCATTGGCAGATTCCCTCGAGATGGCTGCGGCCCCTCTTCCAGAGGATTTGGGTTCGACAACTCAACAAATCTTTCACTGGCCCAGATCCAGCAAATGATAACGGCAGCGGTACATCAGTCCTTGGTTTCACAATGTCTGTCTGCCAGCGCGCCTGCCTCAGTCCGGTCTGACATCCCTACTCATCAGGCAGCCATCGCACAGGAGGATGCCCTTTCCATTGCGGCCTCAGCTTCCCCGGTCTCATTCATCAACAGCCGTTCCCCTTCCAGGGCTGGCGATAATCCTTGGGACCTGGACTTGTCAGAAGATGAGGGCCTACAGCAGGACCAGCCGGCGTTTACCAGCCTCTTTCCACAGGCATTGTTTAAATCTTTGCTTCACAAGACCATTATTACTGCTCAGCTGGACTCTCCTTCTGAACCACCTGCTCCTGCGACTGTGGCGACAGGGTCTCTGGACCCCTTGTTCACGGAACCATCCAGACCGGTAGACATTCCGACACCTCCCCTCTTCTTGGACATTATCCGCCGACAATGGTCCTCTCCAGGTTTGGCGGTGCCCCCGTCGTCTTCAGATTGATGGAATTTTAACGTGTCAACGGATTTGGCTTCCATGCTCCAGATCCCGGCCATGGACGCTCCAGTGGCAGCTCTCTTGCCCCATACCCCGGTTCCAGGCTCTCCAGGTGAAGGTCTCCGCCCGGAGGAGCGCCGGGAGGAGCAGGTTCTGCAGCGAGCGCACCAGGGCGCTTCCTGGGCCATACGTTTGGTGGTTACGGCATCTTTCTTTAAACGGACTACTCTCCTCTGGCTTCGCCATTTGCAGGAGTCTCTGGTCACTGAGGACGTCCGAGTTCGACAAGACCTGAATAAGATCATCACCGCCACGCAATTTTCAGCGGACGCTACCCTGAACGCCGTTCATTTCGCTTCCAAGGCGTTGGCCTCATCCGTTACTGTCCGGTGTTTGGTCTGGCTCTGCCACTGGCAGGCCGATACCAGGCATAAGTGGCGACTAGCATCGGTACCCTTCTCTTTTTCGAAACTCTTTGGTGGACCCCTTGATGCTTTTCTTACAGGAACAAAAAATAAAAAGAAGGTCCTCCCTACCGTCTTCTGTAGGGGGGAGTCAAGATTCCATCCGTACTCGTCCCGTCCTCAGTCTCGTTCTTATGAGGGGTCTCATTTTGCGGTTCCTCCTTAGAGATCACAGGGAAACTTCCAACCTAGGCAGCAGGGCGCTCAGGATAGGGCGTCCAGAGGTAGAACCTTTGCTTCCAAGCGGCACTTTCGAGGGGGAGGAAGTCGTTTCTCCAGACATCGTCGTTAACTGCATCCCGGATCCTCCCATAGGGGGCAGATTGGCCCTCTTTGCCCCTGTTTGGGAAGGTACCACTTCGGATAAATGGATCTTGGCCACCTTACAATCTGGCTTGGCCATCCAATTTCTCTCCACTCCTCCGATGTTCTTTGTGCACTGTCCGTTTTCTAAGAACATTGAGAAACGGTCCCTTATGGACTCGGCGGTTCAGCACCTCCTTTCAATCAGAGCTATTCAACCTGTGCCCGAGATTGAACAGGGGACGGGATTTTATTCCTGTGTTTTTCTTGTACCAAAGTCATCAGGGGGGTGGAGACCTATTCTGGACCTTAAACGTCTCAACCGGTATGTCGCATATCGCAAGTTTAAGATGCAGTCTTTGAAATCTATTCTTGACGGTGTTAGGGGGGGCGATCTCCTCTCTTCCATAGACCTCACCGAGGCCTATCTCCATATCCCCATCCTCCCCTCCCCTCGTAGGTTCCTTTGGTTCTGCTACGGGGGTTGCCATTTCCAGTATCGGGCCTTGCCCTTTGGCCTTTCCTCTGCCCTTCATACCTTTACCAGGGTACTGGCTGCTTTAGCAGCATCCCTTAAGGCTAAATCTAATCGTCCACAATGCTATTTAGACGATATTCTAATTCTGTCTTCTATCCAGCAGCAGGCTTCCTCTGACCTGCAGCTTACTCTCCAGACTCTGGCTGCCCATGGCTTCTCCATTAACTTGGAGAAGAGCCATCCTGTCCCTACCACTCGTTTGCTCCATCTGGGGGCTCTGATTGATTCGGTGGAAGGGAGAGTCTACCTTTCGCGCGAGCGCCAGGATAGTTTGAGGTCCCTGATTTCTAAGGTTGAACGGGCTAGAGCGGTGTCTCCCCTCGTCTTGTCTCAGCTCCTGGGCAAAATGATTTCCGCCATCTCGATAGTCTCCTGGGCCAGCTGCACTCAAGGGAACTTCAATGGTTTCTTTTGCCGTTGCAGAAGGTGGGCAGAGGCACTCCTCCCACGAACGTTCCCGTTCCCAGAAAGGTGATCAGGTTCCTAGGGTGGTGGCAGTCTCCGGCAATATCCCGAGGTTGTCTCTTCTTCGACCCGCAGAGAGTGGTGGTGACAATGGACGCCAGCCTTCAGGGCTGGGGGGCCCATTGCCTGTGTCAAGTTGCTCAGGGCACCTGGAACAGCACAGATGCCCGTGGCCCCATCAACTGGCTGGAACTGCGGGCGATCTACCTGGTGCTTCGAGCCTTTCATTGTCTCATCTCCAACTCCCACGTCCTGGTCCTCACGGACAATATCACGGCAAAGGCCCATATCAATCGCCTAGGGGGCATGCGGTCTCTCTCCCTGATGTCGGAGGCGTTGAAGTTGGGAGTCTGGTCAGAAATTCACCTCACCTCGTTGCGTGCCGAACACATTTCCGGCATCGCCAATATACAAGGAGATTGGCTAAGCCGTCAGCGACTGGATCACATGGAATGGCGTCTTCACCTGCACATTTTTTCCCAAGTTGCAGCACGCTTCGGGACTCTGGTGATGGACCTCTTTGCCACCTCGGACAATGCTCAGCTGCCGCGCTTCATCTCGCGGTACCCGTCGCCTCATGCAGAAGCCATCGACGCCCTCCACTCCCCGTGGCCTCGGGGACTCCTATATGCATTTCCTCCGGTCTCACTGCTCTCCCGAGTGATTCGCAAGTTGTTGTTGGAGTAAGCGGAGATCATACTTGTGGCCCCGCATTGGCCATGCAGACCTTGGTTTGCGGACCTAGTGTCATTGTCAAGAGCCTTGGATAGTACAGTGGTCTAAAGCCCTGTTATTAACATCAGCTGCCTGCAATTATTGCAGGTTCGAATCTCACCAAGGCTCAAGGTTGACTCAGCCTTCCATCCTTTCTAAGGTAGGTAAATTGAGGACCCAGTTTGTGGGGGCAATAAGCTGACTTTGTATAAATATACAAAAGTATGAAGGCTATTGCTTAGCGCATTGTAAGCCGCCCTGAGTCTCCGGAGAAGGGCGGCATATAAATCAAATTTTTTTTAAAAAAATAGCCCCGCCTTGGCAGCTACCTCAACCAGAGGACGCACTGACTCAAGGGGCTGTGAGGCACCCGGACGCAGTGGCTCCATCTGACCGCTTGACGGTTTAGCGGTGTGCACTAGGAGAGGCCAACATCCCTGCAGATGTGATCCGCACCATTCCGGCTTCACGGAGGCCTTCTAGAGACCGAATTTACTCAGCCACCTGGTGGGCCTTTTGTACATGGTGTGATCGGAACGGGGTTCAACCCCTCCAAGCCTCGATCATCAATATACTGGTTTTTCTGCAGGAGGGCCTTTCCAAGGGGCTTTCTCCTAACACATTGTGAAGGCAGGTGGCGGCGATCTCCTCGATACTTACCTTCGGATCATTGTCTTCCTTGGCCCAACATCCTTTGATTCACTGTTTTCTACGGGGCGCTACCAATTTATGTCCTCCAGTTCTACATAGGTACCCGACTTGGGACCTCTCCTTTGTTCTTAATTTTCTCATGGCTGCTCCATACGAGCCTTTACGGACAACCAGCCTTCGTCTTCTAACATGCAAAGTTGCCTTTCTGGTAGCTATTACCTCGGCTCGCCACATCTCGGAGGTGGCTGCCCTCTCCAACCATGACGACCTTTGTGTGTTCCACGTGGACTGTGTGGTACTCCGTCTGGACCCTACATTTGTGCCTAAGATCAATACCACCTTCCACCGCATGCAGGAACTTGTCCTGCCCAACTTTTGCCCTCGTCTGGCTCACAGGCTTGAATGGCGGTGGCACAGTCTAGATGTCCGACGGGCTCTGCGTATCTACATTAAGCGAACCGCGGACGTCCGCAGAATGGAATCTCTTTTTGTTTCTTTCCTGCCGGTTTCTTTAGGTAGTAAGGTGTCATCGTCGACCATCGGACGTTGGATCCGGCAGACGATAGCCAAGGCCTATGAGCTACGTTCCCTTCCGAGACCTCCTCGACTGACTGCGCATTCTACCCGCAGTGCTGTGACATCGGCGGCCTGGGCCACACAGGCCTCATTGCTCGAAATCTGCAGGGCGGCTACATGGACTTCGCCTTCTACATTCATCCAGCACTACAAACTGGACAAATTTGCTTTGGCAGATGCCGCTTTTGGTTGTAGGGTGCTGCAGCGGGTTCTTTCGGGGGAGGGTGTTTTGGACCAGCTTGGTTCCTCCCAATTGTAGGGACGTGAATCTTTGGTATGTCTTATCCTGGCTGCTGTCTCCACCCACAATGGAGAAGGGGCGTTGGTCCTACCTGAGACGCCCCTTCTCGTTGGGTGGAGACAGCAGCCAGACCCTTCCTTCACCAGTCTGGTCTCTCTCTCTTGCCTTTTTCCTTTCTCTCTTGTTTGGTGTCCCACACGCTGAGCCTGTCTTCTAGCCTTAGCCAAAAGCTGGGTCTGCCCAGTAACAAGGGCAGGACTTAGCAACTTTGACAGGCTCAGTCTGTCAGCCTAACAGACGAGCACACCCCTTCCATCCTGGCTGCTGTCTCCACCCAATGAGAAGGTGGTCTCAGGTAGGACCAACACCCCTTCTCTTTTATGAATATATTAGCAGTTTATATAACTGATTTCAGATCTTTATGGAGACTCATTAAATTTCTGACTGCTGCAATAATAATCTATGTAGCTTTTGTTGGATAATTTATTATTATATAACACTGCTATGTTGCTACATGATTTCCATCCCCTGTTTTTGTTAAACATTATTGGTCGGAACTACAGTATTTAATTATTTTTGTAGTATTAATTCACCTCTCTATTTCTTAATTCTTGCTCCATCTCCTAAAAGTTACTTTGATATTTTTTTGTGTGGTACTGAGAGAGATCGTTAAGAATACTGGTTACTTTAATTTTTTGCTCAGTTATCTGCAAACGTACATAGATTACCTTTTTTTTCCTATTGCAAGTACTGTTGTTTTGTTTTAAGTCTCTTGATTTAAAATTTAAAACAAATAGGAAAGAATGAGACACATGCTTTGAGCATGAAATTTTAAGATGGATGGCAAGATAACCATTAAAACACTGGTTATAAAAGTTTTCAAAAATTATTCTGTACTAATACAGAATCTAGTGACTGCATAGATTACCAGTTGAATAAGTCACAGTTAAGAAATACTTTTCGCATAAAATGTTGTTTCATATGTGACAAATGTGTTCAGACCACTTTAATTCTCTAAAATGTATTCACCTACATTTATAGGACTATCATACCCCCTCAGGTTTTCCGAATGTATACATTCAAATGGATGCTTTTTTAAAATTGATGCTTAATCCACTCATTGTCAGGCCTCACTAGGTGGTTCAATGGCTAAGACACTGAGCTTGTCGATCAGAAAAGTCGGTGGTTCGAATCCCTAATACAGGTCTCCTGCATGAGCAGGGGTTGACTAGATGACCTCCAAGGTCTCTTTCACCTCGTTACTGTTACATAACTCATCCAGCTGAGTTTGTTGGTTTAGAACATTTATATGATCATACAACTCAAACAATCGAGTATCAGCACATTACAAATTCATTAAACCAAAGTACAAAGGAAAAGTGGTGCATACCAGTAAAACAAAGTAAAACAATTAAAAGATTATCAGGACTAAAATATTTTATATCTCATATAATCATCTTGACCCAAGTGCCCAGGGAAAGAACCAGATCTTAACTGCCTTTATGAAGGCCCTTGGGGTCAAAATGGACTAGATATCAGTGATCAGTGAAGAACATACCAAAGGGGAGGGTGGCCATTGAGAATACATGCTTCCTAGGTCCTACAAGGTGACACTTTTTCCAGGGAAGTACCCAGAGTGTGCCATCTCTGTTGAGGTATGTGGGATGGGCTGGTATCTTTGGGAGAAGACAATCCTACACATCACCTACCGATAGTTTGTATGTTTTGCCACACATGACATTATAAATAAATTGCATCTGGAAGTGTATAGGAGCCAGTGTAGTTCATAGAATAGAAATGTTACATGCACGTAATGAGGCATAACTACCTGTGCTGCTACATTCTAGGCCAATAGATTACCCAACTTTGTAATCATTCTACACATATTTTTCTTGCTGAGTGCACTCTACACACATAATAACACATCCCATCTTTTAAACATACGTTTGTTTTCTTCCTATCTGTACCATTACAGTAGCAACATCTTCCTTCCTTCTTTATTTCCTCTATTCCTTTATTTCTTTAGAAATAACATGTGGAAAGGATTGTTTTCCACTTGTTCATAGTATTTTTCCCAGGGTAACTAAGTATGTAACATACTGCAATGTAACAAAACTGCAAAGTGTAATAAGCAAAATGGTCACATGCGTAAACTAATTTTTTTTAAAAAGGGCATTAAAAGAAAGGGGCATTAAAAGAAAATGGCTGAAATACTATTTATTCATGCTGTATCATGGCTTAGCTTTAGGCAGTCAGACAGACAGGCAGTCTATTTTCTTGCTCAATTGGAAACATTTCCAATAAACATTAGCTAGCTTTTGAAAGATGCTGCTCCTTTTTTATAGTTATGGAGACAATGCAAAAGGTGCTTAAATTGTTCAAATGATATAAATGTAACTTATACTTTCATTTAACTGAAAGCTCATATTGTATGGCTTATAGATTCGAGAAGAAGATAAGGACCCTGTTTATCTATATTTTGAAAGTATGATGACTTGTGCTCGTGTGCGAATATATGAACGGAAAGTTCAGGAGAAAGGTCAGCAGGAAAAAAGTCTTTGGAATTGTGAGAAACATATTGAAAAGGTAAATTATTATTGACTATTTTTTAATGTATATCTTTTAAGAAAAATGATAACATAGTGGGAGGACATACTCATGTGGGAGGACACACTCTGGACTTGGTTTTTGTCTCTGGTCAGTGGCTGAGTGGTCTGGATATAGGGGATATAGTTATCGAACCCCTGTCATGGACAGACCATTCTCTCCTGAGGCTGGACTTTTTGACCGCTGCACCCCACCGCAGGGAGGCAGAACCGACTAGGTGGTTCCGCCCCAGGCGCCTGATGGACCCTAATTGGTTCCAGAGGGAGCTTGGGCCAGTTCCTGAAACTCTGTCTCACGACTCGACTGAAGACCTGGTGGCCGCCTGGGATAGGGCGGCCGCTGGTGCTTTAGACCGAGTCGTGCCTTTGCGGCCTCTGACCCGGTGCCGAGCCTGCCCGGCTCCTTGGTTTTCCGAGGAGCTGAGGGAGATGAAGCGCCGGAAAAGACGCCTAGAGAGTAGTTGGAGGGCTAGTCGCTCCGAATCCGACCGAACACTAATTAGGTCTCATATTAAGACTTATGTAGTGGCGATAAAAGCGACAAAGTGTAATTACTTTTCCGCTCTTATTGCATCGACAGATAATCGCCCAGCCGCCTTGTTTAGGGTGACTCGTTCCCTCCTACATCAGGGAGTGCGGGAGGACCCCTTGCAAGGGCAGGCTGAGGATTTTGCACAGTATCTGCACGATAAAATCGCTCAGATTCGGGAAGGCTTGGACTCTGACTGGGTAGATCCCGGCGGGATGACTGAGGCTGGTCTTGAGAATGTTATCTGGGATGAGTTCGACCCTGTGACTCCTGAGGACGTGGACAGGATCCTGGGGAGGTTAAACGCAACCACATGTTTATTGGACCTGTGTCCCTCCTGGCTGGTACTGGCCACCCGGGAGGTAACACGAGGCTGGCTCCAGAGGATTATAAATGCTTCTTTGAGAGAGGGTTTCTTGCCTCCCGCCTTGAAAGAGGCGGTGGTGAGGCCCCTCCTCAAGAAGCCTTCCCTGGACCCGGCTGTTTTGGCAAACTACCGTCTGGTCTCCAACCTTCGCTTTATTGCGAAGGTTGTCGAGAGTGTGGTTGCGCGCCAGCTCCCACAGTACCTGGATGAAACCGTCTATCTAGATCCGTGCCAGTCCAGCTTCAGGCCTGGGTACAGCACGGAGTCGGCATTGGTCGCATTGGTGGATGATCTCTGGAGGGCCCGGGACAGGGGTTGTTCCTCTGTTCTGGTCCTGTTAGATCTCTCAGCGGCTTTTGATACCATCGACCATGGTATCATGCTGCACCGGTTGGGGGGATTGGGGGTGGGAGGCACCGTGCTGCGGTGGTTCTGCTATCTCTCTGACCGGTCGCAGTTTGTGTTGGCAGGGGGGCAGAGGTCGACCTCAAGGCGCCTTGCTTGCGGGGTGCCGCAAAGGTCGGTCCTCTCGCCGCTCCTGTTCAACATTTATGTGAAGCCGCTGGGTGAGATCATCTGTGGTTTTGGGGTGCGATGTCATCTGTACGCTGATGATACTCAGCTGTACATTTCCACCCCAGACCACCCCAATGATGCCCTCGAAGTGATGTCCCAGTGTCTGGAGGCCGTGCGGGTCTGGATGGGGAGGAACAGGCTTCGACTCAACCCTTCCAAGACCGAGTGGCTGTGGATACCGGCATCCCGATATAGCCAGCTGGTGCCATCGCTGGCTATTGGGGGTGAGTTATTGGCCCCTACAGAGGGAGCTCGCAACTTGGGCGTCCTCCTGGACACACGGCTGTCTTTAGAAGAGCACATGACAGCCGTGGCCAGGAGGGCTTTTTATCAGGTTCGCCTGATACGCCAGTTGCGCCCCTTTCTGAATCGGGACTCCTTATGCACGGTCACTCATGCCCTCGTTACATCTCGCCTGGACTACTGCAATGCTCTCTACATGGGGCTCCCCTTGAGGAGCACCCGGAGGCTCCAACTGGTTCAGAATGTGGCTGCGCGGGTGATTATGGGAGCGACGGGGCGCTCCCATGTAACGCCTCTCCTGCGCGAGCTGCATTGGCTCCGGTTGGTCTTCCGGGTGCGCTTTAAGGTATTGGTTCTCACCTTTAAAGCGCTCCATGGCTTAGGGCCAGGGTACTTACGAGACTGCCTGCTGCTACCGATAACCTCCCACCGGCCAATATGCTCTCACAGAGAGGGCCTCCTCAGGGTGCCGTCAGTCAAGCAATATCGGCTGGCGGCCCCCAGGGGGAGAGCCTTCTCTGTGGGGGCACCTGCCCTATGGAATGAGCTACCTCCTGGAATAAGACTGATCCCGGACCTTCGTACCTTCCGCAAAGCCTTGAAGACTTACTTATTCCAGCAAGCCAGCCTAGCTTAAATGGTTTTAAATTGGGATTTTGAATTTTATAGACTTGGGGTTTTAAATTGGGAGGCCGATCGATTTAATATCTTTTAACTTATCTTAATTTTTGTATTGTATGTATTTTAATTCTGGCTGTCCACTGCCCTGAGTCCCTTCTGGGAGAAGGGCGGGATACAAATTAAATTATTAAATTAAATTAAATTAAATTAAAATTAGTGATTGGGCTGACATTAAACTAGTTAGTAGTATAATTTGAGACATGTTCAGTAATGACCAAACCAGATACAAAACTAAACTTAAGAAAAAGAACCTAGATGCAGTACTCCCAAACTAAATTGTTAATGTGCTTTATTGCTGGCCAAATCATTATTTCTTTTTGGAGACTTTCCTGAGGAAATTACTGGAGTTAGAGGGTGTATGTAATTAACTATAAAGTTGAGGCTGATAACAGGAGAACAATGTGAGGCAAATCATTCCATTTCACCTCCCTTCAATTCCCTGATCTGTTCTCCCTCCCTCCCAATAATAATTTTGATGGTGAATTTGGGGGCATTTCTGGTGGTTTTAAGGATGAGGATATAAATGGATTGCCTCCTTGAACCGTTCCACTGCCATCCTTTTCTTAACCCCTTGAAAATATTAGAATAACATTTCTAAGGATTGTAGGACTAGGTGCCTCCTATATGCTTCCTGATCCCATCTTAATTAGGATTGGAAAAGAAAAGTCAAAATGGTTGGAGAGCCAAGTTTCAGCAGCACAATACAGTATTATGGCAGATGAGGGAGTAACTTTATTAAGTCTGATAGTTAAAAGAAGTTTCATGTGTTCTGTGGGTGATTCCATTTGCATTTGCTTTTCATTCTTTTCTTTTTTAAAATTTTATTTATATGCCGCCCTTCTCCGGAGACTCAGGGCGGCTTACAATGCTTTAAGCAATAGCCTTCATATTTTGTATATTTTATACAAAGTCATCTTATTGCCCCCATAAACCGGGTCCTCATTTTACCCACCTTAGAAAGGATGGAAGGCTGAGTCGACTAGAATCCTTATTTCCCCTGGAAAGTTGCAAAATTTCTTTCGTCTGACATTGCTTTATACAGGAAAATATGTTCCTAAACATAAATTATGTGTTCATAAATGTATTTTTTAATGTTTTCATTGCTACTTTGTTTTATGTTACGTCTCACTTTTCATTGACCACAGTAAGTCATCTGTATGTGCATGTGTAGTGTGACTATATCTACATACATACTCAATAATACGTTGAATTATATGCACAGTAATTTTACAAACTAATATTTGGATTTTTTAATTCTGCTATTCGTATTTATAGTGTGTGGCCATCTGAACCATTTTATTTGCTTTTATTAGTTTTCTGCTACTACTGTTTTTTGCTCAGAAAGCTTACTTTATTAATTAGGGAGTTGAGAGATTAAAGTAATTTGACTATATGTAGCCTTGTGAGGCGATAACTAAAAATAACTATGATAGTACTCTTCAGTAACCTGTAAGTATGTGACATAAAAACAATCAGAGGACCAGTTCTGTCTTCTTCCAGAAGACAGGGCATGAAATAATGAATTCAAGTTGCAGGAAGTAATATGTTAGAAGGGTTCTTTACTGGATGAATTCGAGAGAAACTGGACAGTCATCTGTTTGGGATGCTTTAATTTGGATTCCTGTGGTAAGCAGGAGATTGGCCTCAGTGGACTAAATGGCCACCACCAAATTCCATGATTATGGGAAACAAATATTTTCCAGTTTTAAATTAATATAAAGCATATTTTCTTTCTTGAATTAACAGAAAGAAAATCTTGCCACCTAGATTTGTCAACAAGGGCTTTTTTGGTTTTCTAATATTTGTCAGTGGTTTAGGACATATGTGAGCAAAGCTTCTGCGACTCTTAAAATCAACTGTACCTTTCCCCTGGATTTGTAGCACCTTAGCTAATCTCAGATGATCTCAGAAAACTAAGCTATTAGATCTAATGAGTACTTGAGTGGGTCACCACTAGCACATATTCTATAGATTACAACCATTTTTAGCAACTGTTCAAAATTATGTTGGTGCTGAAAAAATGGACTTGCAATCCGTGCCTGAATTTACAGGGGAGGGGAAGATTTCTAATGACAGAACAACTTTAGCAAAGTCAATGGGGAAGCCAGCAAGGAACTTGCACTCTGGTAAGCCACCTCCCCTTCCTATGCATCATGCTGCATCCTTCTTCCTGGCCTCTCTGTACTCGCATGCATGCACCTGCATCATCCCTCCCTCTCACTTGCACAGGGTCTCCATTGGGGTTCCCACGTCCTCCTTCATACCTCTGCGGCACTCTTCCAATCCTCACCTGGGACTCCCACCACTTCCTGCTTAATGACCTCCACATCTTGCAGTTAGGGTGGCAACCAAGATTACATTTTATACATGATGTCATGCTTTATGAGCATATCACTTAGTCACACAATCCTGGCTCCATTTGCCATTGTAACTCGAGGACTACATATATTATCCAAAAGGATGTGACATGTAATCTGTCAATCAGAAAACCAGCAGTTTCTAATTTTGCCATATATGGCTCAGTCTGATTATGTCTCATTTTGAAATACTGGCATTTAAAGATTGATTTCAGATAAGTATATTGGGAAAGAAGATTTTCAATTTATAATTAGATTTTAAGATATATACGTATTTATATAATTCTATATTTTTTCCAGGAACATGATGCAGATCACCAGCCCCTGAAAATTGAAGAGGATAAAGACCCTGGAGGTAAAATTAAAACTTGATCTTTGTGTGATAAGTTCAGTCACATAGAATTAATAGAAGATACAGGGGGGAAAAAGGCAGATGACAATGAAATATGTAAGGCCTAATTTTTGCAATGTAAACAAAATTGAATATATTCTCAAAGGAAGAAGCAAAGCAGAACTAAACTGAGGCAACGTAGATTATGGAAAACAATGTTCTGGAAAAGGATGGGTAGATTTAATACATATTCCAATTGATTTGTCCTGCCTTAAATGCAACTACATTAATATTGACCTAGATCAGTGATGGCTAACCTTTTTGTCATTGTGTGCCGAAAGTGTGTGCATGCCGGCACCCATAATGCAATGCGTGCTCCCCTGCACATGCACACATGCTCCCCCTGCACATGTGCTGCGCATGCGCCCTGCCCCCCTGCTCCCTCTTTTGGGCCTGGAAAGCCGCCTGCACCAATCTTTGCCAGCGCAAATGGCTTGCAAAGCCGTTCCAGCCATGCTGGACACTTCCCGGAGCACAAGGCTGACAGGAGAAGGAGGCAGCAGCAGAGGCTGTTCATGCAGGCAAAGGTTGGTGCAACCCTGGGGCAGCTCGCCTCCTCGCCAGTGGCTTCTCCTCCTGCCTGCTCCCGCATCCCGGTTGGAAGCAGCAGTGCAACAGCTACTGCTGCCGGGGGCAAGGAGGTGGCAGTGGCGAGGACAGGCGGGCTGGGGCTTCCCTCCCTCCCTCTCCACCCTGCTGCCCCGTGCGCCCGAGCTGGCCGGTTGCTCCTGCCCTTCCCCATGCTGCTGCTGCTACTCTTTTGGGGCCTCGCTTCCTCACCCACGAACCACTTCAGACTCGCGCTAAATTAGGCGGAGGGAGGAGGATGGTGAAGAGGGGGCGGCCAGGCGCACAAGGATTCCCGACCCTTCTCTTAAACGGGGCCAACTGATGGGCCGTGCTGAAAACCAGCGGTGTGAAGAACGGTGTTGTGGCTCCAACCCCCGAGCTCATCGTATCGGAGGAAGAAGGCTCCGAACATGAAGGAGAGGAGCCGGCCAGGCCTCCCTCTCCAGGCCCCTCCTCTCTGGCAATTCCTCAGGTGTCGGCTGAAGGAGAGGAGATTGGACAGGAGCCAGGTGTCTCCGATCAGAGTGTGGAGGAGGGAGACAAGTTGTGGCTGGATCCATGCCAGCGTTGGTGTGATAAACGTTCACAGCAGATGAGGAGGCATGCCAGGGATTAAGCTGAGTCACTGGACCACACCCCACAGGCTATAAAAGGGAGTGGGGTGGCCAGTCGGATTCTGTGACGGACAAAGTTAAGTTCTGCGAGTCCCTTTGTTGCAAATCTGCTGAAGGCTTTTGAACTGGACTGTTTTCTCCCAACTGGTGTGTATTGTATCTGTTATCTGGTGGAGGAACACCCCCCTCCTTGTTATAGTAAATCACTTGGCAGCTGGTTCTTGTGTTGCTGCCAAGTCTCCGATAACGGACCTGGTTTGTTTGTGCCAATTCTTTAACCCACAGCTGTCTGCGTGTGTGTTTGTGCGTGTGGGAGACGGGGACAGAACAAACGGAACATCCAGCGGTGAAAGGGGAGAGCCGCCGCCATTGCTACCTCATACTTCTTTTTCTCACTCTGGTGTTGAACCCATCAGACTTGCTTGCCCCCAACCACGCTTGCTTACTCTGTTTGTTTGCATTTAGCTGCCCTCGAACTTGTCTAGGGCTAGGGAAGGAGCAGTGGGTGGGGCAATCAGCCACCCAGCCAGCAAATGCTGCCCTGTGCACCTGAGCCGGCTGGTCGCTCTTGCCCTTCCAGCTGCTGCTGCTGCTGCTGCTCTTCTGGCTCAATGGGACTGTGCAGGAGGAATGCTGGAGATAGCGCGCCAGCTGGGAAATGGTCACACTTCCTTTGCAGAAGTGGCGGGGGGCTGCGCGGGGGCCAGCCAGCTGTTCTGGGGCACCCGAGCTGGCCAGTTGCTCCAGACCTCCTGGAGCCGTGCAAGAAGCCTGTTCGGGCGGGGAGGGAGGGAAGCCCCAGCCAGCCCTTCCTGGCCGACAACTCTGCTCCCCTAGGAAACAACTGCCTATGCGTCTTTTGGCACGTGTGCCAGTTGCTCTTACCATTGCTGGTCTTCATGTGCGCCAGAAACCAGAACATCAAGAGACTGGTGTACATGCATGAGCTGGAAACATCTTCCTGGAACGAGTATGCGCAATGGGCAGCTGCTCTTCCGGCTCGCCCATGCACATGAAAAGCAGCTGGCTGGCGTGCTAGACCCGGAAGAGCAATGGGCAACAGCTCTGTGTGCCCGGAGACATGGCTCTGTGTGCCACTTCCGGCACGCATACCATAGGTTCGCCATCACGGACCTAGACCGTCAATGGTAATTTATTTTTCTTTATATAACATTCCTGCATCACTCTGGATTGTGCTCTATATAGTTCAGTAATAAAAGTAAAAAATTTCAATTAAAGTGTAAATATATAATGTTAATCATTGCAAGGAATTGCATGGGGAACTCTCGCAATTCTGAAGATTGTTAAATAGATTGTTAAATAGTCCTCGACTTGTGATGGCAATTGGGACTGGCATTTCCATCATTAAGCAGTGTGTTCATAAAGCTGTCCTGGTTGCTGTCATTAATTGAATCTCACCATCGTTAAGGAACACCTGCTCCCAATGACTCCAATCATTTCTAACTGCTTGATCCTTATAAGTATATGTAATCCTCAATTTACAACAGCTCATTTAATGACTGTTCGAAGTTACAATGGCACTGAAAAAAGTGACATGACCGTTTTTCACACTTATGATCTTTGCAGCATCTGCATGGTCATATGATTTACATTCGGATGCTTGACAGCTGGTTTATATTTATGACGGTTGCAGTATCCAAGGGTCCTGGCCTTTTGCGACTTTCTGACAAGCAAAATCAATGGGGAAGCCAGAATCTTTAACAACTGAGTTCCTAATTTAACAACTGCAGTGATTCATTTAACAGTCATAAAATGGGGGCAAACCCCACTTAATAAATTTCTCACTTAGCAACATAAATTCTGGGCTCAATTGTGGTTGCAAGTTGAAGACTACCTGTATTGTTTCAATCCCTTGGAAGTAGAGGGGGGCTGGGCACAAAACCAATTCTCCAATCCACAGGCAGCCGTCCACTTATTTTATGCTCTGACTCCATCTCTCAAATTCTCATCTTTCTGATCTTTCAGTTCTTTCTCTCCTCTCAGTCCCCCTCTCTTGAACGATCCATCCTATTTTCTCAGCTTCCAATCCACCGCACTTTCAAAACTTTCCAACCTAATAGCGAACTGTACAGCAAAAACATCATAGCAAAATACCTCCGTCCACACCATACAGTACCATTGCCATGTTAAAAAAATATAACAAAACATGTCTGTGTTTTTATATCTCTACATATGTAAAATATATACAGAGTACAGGTAGATCTTGGTTAATAATGGTAATTGGGATCAGAATTTCCATCATTAAGCGATGCAGTTGTATAGCAGAACATTAAATGCCCGCATTGCTTAGCAATAGCTTTTCCAGTTGCTGTTGTTAATTGAGCAGAGATAGGAAGGAAATAAGGTGGGAGTGAAAGTTGAAGTGTCCCTGTGATGGTAAGTGCAGACAGGCTGCAAAGTGCCCAAATTTTGATCATGTAACCACAGGGGTGCTGTAATGATTCTAACTTTGAGGGTTTGAGCATAACTACAATTTGTTCAGCACCGTTGTAACTTTGAACCGTTGCTGTTTGTGTGATTGTTAACTGAGGACTACTCTGTACTAGCCCAATTTCATCTAAAGCAGTACCGCTTACTGTAACACAGTAACTAATTCTATGTTAACTCAGTGGCAAAAAACATTGAATCTATTGTTCTCTTGTGCGCTGCTTGGAGAGTCCAAGCATGGGTTTCAATTCATCTGATTGGTCAGAGACTGAGTTGGAAATTCTTTGGCCACACCTCCTCCCGGCCGAGCCTCAGTTTTTTTCAACTCAGTCAGATAGAGAGACTTGTTTGAGTTGGCTCTTCAAATTAATTTAAAATTAAAGTGGCTGGGCAGAGTGTGGAGAGTGAGTCAGCGCTGCAAACTCTGCTGGGATAGCGATAGGATCGCTACGGAGGCGTCCATTGCCACGTGGACCCGATTGGAGCAAAGGACGTGGCAGAGCTACAGGCAGCCATCGTTGGCATTGGGGAGAACTGAGGCTTCGGTTTCTCCTCATTTTCTTGCTGCCTGGGTGCCGCGGCTCAGAGGAGGAGCCCACTGATCGAATGGCTAATAGCCGCCATTTTGTGGGTGGCAGCCATTTGGTTTGCAGCTTTAAAGCACCTATAACTTGAAAATTGAACGACTTGGCAGAAATTGGAGCAAGCGATCTTCACCATGAGGCCTGGACATCGCTGGGAGCCGTTTTACACGCAAGTAAACCGTGTTGCCAGTTTCTAGGCGTTCTTTTGTGGCGTTTGTGGCCGTGTTGTCTCATGCCCTTTCTAGCACCTGAGGTGCCCTGATCGTTATTGCTGCTGCTATTGCTTCTAGTTTACACGCAAACAAGCCGTGTTGCTGGTTTGGCGTGATTTTGGAAGTCTGGACTGCACAGTGAGTAATTTGTCTAGGCTTGTCTAGCATTTTTGGCTCCACAGCTGATTTCTATAATTCCTAGGTTAGTACTCTAGTATAGTAATGGCAAATACTAGTGATTCTGAAGGGTCTTCCCGCAGTCAGCATCAGGCTGAGTGTTCTGTACTTAATAAGCTCAGATTGCGCTCTAGCAAGCCCTCTACTAGCACCCAAGCCAAGCATTCTAAATCATTTGCAGCAGCTGAGAAAGATGCCCAGAGAAGGCAAAAAGCCTTAGAGAAGCATTTAGCAAAGGCTCAGCAACAGGCTGGGGCTCCTAAATCCCCAGAGTTTTCTAGGGATCAGAGTGGGCCTACTAATACCTTAACTCCAACTTTACAACCAACCACAGGATGTGCAGGAGGATCAGCCTAACTGGTCTCCCTCTGTGTCTCAGGAGTTACAAGGGTTTCATGCTGTTCCCTTTCAGGAAGGATTTGATCTGGCACCTGTTCAGCCTACTTCAGATTCCTTACATGTGCCTGGTAAAAAGCGTTCAGCGCCATCTGCCATATTTACGCCCACAGCAGCTGGGCTGCGCCCTCTGGAGGCAGCAAATCGGGGGTTATCTACAGAATTGCATGATGCTATTGTGCAAACCATTACCTAAGGCATTGATGAGGCACTGGCACAAAGAGGGTTGATGGCTCCCTTGCATCTAGGTCCTTCAAGGCCTGAATCTCTGCATCACCCTTCGCATAGGCATAGAGATTATCTTGAGGAATCGCATCATGCCTCTCTATCAGTTCACAGCGAGGCCTTTTTTTTCTTTTAAAAAAGCTGAGTTGCCTGATCATTAGAGGCATTTAAAAGGAAAAAAAGTCTGCTGATCAGGCAACTCAGCTTGGATCGTCAGAGGCATTTAAAAGAAAAAAAGGGGTTTTTTCTTTTAAAAGCCTTGGATGATCCCAGCTGAGCCGCGCAATCATTAGAGGCTTTTTTTTTACATTTAAAAGCATTTTTTCAGCCTACGAGATTGTAGAAAAAATGCTTTTAAAAGTAAAAAAAAAAGCCTCTGATGAATGCTTTTAAAAGTAAAAAAAAAGCCTCTGGGCATGGGGGCTTGGGGGGGGCAGGGATTTTTGCTATTGGTTCTCCGAACCACCTTCCTCCATAGCTACCGGATTGAGTGATCCGGTCCGAACCAGGAGCATTTCACCCCTGCATTGGAGTTAGTGCTCCTGTTGCTTCTTTCCCAGCTATTAGGGAAAATGATTTCTTGTCTAGCAATAGTCCCGTGGGCTCGTTTGCATACCAGGTCCTTACAATGACTACTTCTGCCCAGTCAGAGGTCAGGGTGCAGCAACTCACTGTGCAAGATCAGGGTTCCTCAACAGGTACTGCATTCCCTGAATTGGTGGAAGTCGAAGGCCATGGAAAGGGGATGCCTATTTTGAGATCCTCCCAAACTGGTGCTAACATCAGACGCCAGTCTCTTCGGCTGGGGAGCTCACCTGAATTCTAATGTGACTCAAGGGCGGTGGTCTCAGCAGGATCTGTCCAACGACATCAATTGGCTGGAGCTGAGAGCGGTCCATTTGGCGCTACACCACTTTCAAACCGAGTTGTCGAATCAACACATACTTTTGTTGATGGACAATGTCACTGCCAAGGCGCATGTTAACAGGCAGGGAGGCACTCGCTCCAAGCTCCTCATGCGCGAGGTGCGGAAGTTGTCTCTCTGGGCGGAACAATGTCTGCAGTCATTCCAGGCAGAACACATTGCCAGGACAGCCAACTCCAAGGCGGACTGGTTGAGCAGAACAACAATCGACCAGTCCGAATGGCAACTCCACCCAGACCTATTCCACCTCATCACAGTTCGCTTCGGGACTCCGGTCCTGGACTTATTTGCCAGCCCTCAAAACACTCACCTGCCTTGGTTTTTCTCCCAGTACTGGACACCAGCAGCTGAGGGAATCAATGCCTTTCGTTGCCCGTGGCCGGCTGAACTGCTGTATGCTTTTCCTCCCATCCCGTTGCTCCAGAGGGTAATCAGGAAGATATTGGAGGAAGAGCGGAAGTGTTGTTGGTGGCACCTCATTGGCCATGGCGTCCATGGTTCGTGGATCTGATGTCACTGTCTATATCACGTCCCTGGATATTACCACCACACAGGGTCTCCCCCAGCCAAGGGGCCCTTCAACATCCAGACCCCCAGTGGCTCAAGTTGGCCGTTTGGCACTTGAGCGGGAGACCCTCAGGAAGCGACTTTATTTACCCAAAGTAATTTGCACCATTCTTGCTTCCAGGAAAGCATCGACAATCAGGATTTATGATGCCACCTGGGCGTCATTCTGTCGCTGGTGCACCAAAGGGAACCTGGTCCCGACATCCCACAGGTCCTGGATTTCCTACAACGAGGTCTGGAGAAAAGGTTGTCTACCAATACGCTTCGTCAACAAGTCGCAGTCTTGGCGACCATCTTACCAGGTGAGGGACCTGTTCCTCTTTCTCAACATCCGAAGGTCCACAGCTTTTTGAAAGGAGCTGCCAACTTGTTACTTCCAACGGTCCACAGATACCCAACCTGGGATCTGTCTGTGGTTTTGCAAGCACTCACATTGCCTCCCTTCGAGCCCTTACGGACTACCACTCTCAGACTATTCCCATTCAAAGTTGCCTTCTTGGTTGCAATTACATCTGCATGCAGAATATCTGAGCTGGCTGCTCTTTCGGTGCGCCAGGATTTATGCATCTTTCACCTGGACAGGGTCATTCTTCGTTTAGACCCGACATTTGTGCGAAAGATAAATTCCTGGCTCCATAGGGCATAGGAAGTTATTTTGCCAGACGTTTGTCCCAATCCAAGACATCCGCGGGAAAAACGCTGGCATACCTTGGACGTGCGCAGGGCCTTAAAGAGATACATTAAGTGCATGGCTTCCTTCCAACAGACGGAATCCTTATTCATATCATTCCAGCCCACATCTATGGGGAAGAAAGTGTCACCATCTACCATTGGATGTTGGCTTAAGGCTTGTATTGCCTTAGCTTATGAACAACAGGCTTGTCCTGTTCCCCGTTGCATCATGGCACACTCTACTCGTAGTGCCACCATGACAGCGACCTGGGCTACACTGGCATCGATTCTGGAAATTTGCAGGGCAGGCACTTGGGCTTCACCTTCTCCATTCGTGCGGAATTACAAGTTGGACCAGTACACATCTGCGGAAGCAGTGTTTGAGAGACGTGTATTACAGAGAGTCCTGCCGGCCGAGGGGACCCTGGACCAATCTCTCTCCTGCCCTACTACAATTTAGCTTGGGTATATCCCATGCTTGGACTCTCCAAGCAGCGCACAGGAGAAGGAACGTTGGACTTATCTTGAATGTTCTTTCTATGTGCGCTGCAGGAGAGTCCAATCCCACCCTGGCTTGTTCTGGTCCGGGGTCCAGGAGTGGTCGATTCTTCCGTTGGACTGCGTTTTCTCCTGTTCCTGGTTTCATTGAAAAAAACTGAGGCTCAGCTGGGAGGAAGAGGCATGGCCAAACAATTTCCAACTCAGTTTCTGACCAATCAGACGAATTGAAACCCATGCTTGGACCCTCCTGCAGCGTACATAGAAAGAACGTTCAAGGTAAGTCCAACGTTCCCTTAAAATAGAAAATAAGTGTAGAATTTGAAATACTTGTTACATGAGTTGAATCAGACAAAATGATTACTAATTTAGTTTTACATTTCAGTTATTTTGTTAATAGCAAAATCTAAATTTTAATGAAAAATATATCCTGCGTGTGTGTGTGTGTGTATTTTATTTTATTTTATTTTATTTATTTATTTATTTACTTACTTACATCCCATCTTATATACCACCTTTATTACTTTATTATAAACAAGGTAGCAAATACTCTAATACTCCTCCTCCTCCTCTTATTTTCCCCACAACAACAACCCTGTGAGGTGAGTTGGTGAGTTGGGCTAAGAGAGTGACTGGACTAAGGTCAACCCACCTGGCTTTCATGGCTAAAGCAGGACTTGAATTTACAGTCTCCAGATTTCTAGCCTGATCCCTTAACCACTTAGACCAAACTCTTTTCTCTCTCTGTCTCTCCCCCCCCCCACCGCCCTCCCCTGCAACAAGCCAGTTGGTTCATTCCTGTTGCAACCAATGAATTTTTCATTGATCTGGAAAAAAAAGTGGATACTTCACTTACAGAAAAACCCTAGGAAGGAAACAGAAATCACATTGATCAATAATATTTGCATTTCAAATTAGAAGTATAGTCAGTTATGACTGTTTCTATTAACCCTGTTACATTATCCATATTTTTCAATTAAAATAATATATCATGACATAGGTCAAACTACAGACTTAATGCAAGATTTATATAAATGTAACTGATGAAGGGAAAACACTACTCTGCTTCTGAATATCTCTAGCCAGAAAATAAAGCTTTCACAAAAACAAGTATTAGCAAAAATTCAAAAATAGTCTACAATTCTTAAATAATTTTGAAGGGCAAAATTCACAATTGCCAGATAAAATCCAATCAGATACCATCATTGGCAGTAAAACGAGCTTTATATAATTTGGGAAATATTTGAAAGAGTCAATAATTATATACTGGTATGATAAAATATGAGCAATAAGAATAATAGAAATGTTGACAGAAAATTAGATTAGCAAAAAGTATGATTTTTACTAGATTGATCATTTTATACCATACGTTTTCTAAGATTTGTTATCAGTATATTAATAAATATATAGCCAATATAAAATTCAAGCGTGTTTAGCACATGCCTAAATATTACAGTTTTATTATTAATAAAGTATGATACTGTTTACTAAGATTTGTTTCTTTTGGTATTTCCCCTTGTGACTTTTTTCATGTTGACAAAAATAACAGAACAAATCCAAATTAAATTGTAAGTTGTAAAGTTGCAATATTTCAGAAACTTTTTTCCATTCTTTCCTAGAGAAAAGCTGGTGGTTTTCCTGTAGTGCTGGGGATCCATCTACTTCTTATGTACATCGTATTACCCCAGATGGCAAAAACAAACTAATTGAGATTATTTCTGATTGCAACTGGGAGGAGGATCGCAAAGAGATCTTGAATATCTTATCACAGCATATCAGAAATAAGATGCCTAAATCGCTCAAAGTGGGCCATTTTATTATTGAGCTAGAATCTGAAAGCAAAACCTGGGATGAAAAGCACACACCCATCTATTCTTCGCGAGTGAAAATCTCCATGCCACCATGTCAGAACAAGAACCAAAGCCCTCCTGTCGTTGTTGAGTCACCTAATGCTGGATTGTCACCATGCAAAAGAACAGAAAAATTAACAACCCCTGAGAAATTACAGGAACAGAGGAAGAAAGGTTTACCCTTTTATGCAGGACTTTCTTCTGCAGGAAAGCTGATTGCTAACACATGCAAATATGATTTGAATCCCTCAGGTTCAATTCAGGTAGGGGATTCTTCTGGGATAGTTTGGATTTCAGTGTATAGAATGCCACCTCCAGCCCTAATATTTGTTAGTATTTGTTATTCTTAAGTGGAGAGGGACAGAATAGGACGAATAGGATTCCTGATCTTATTTGTAGAGTCACTCTAAACTCTCTGATTACTTGATTTTTTTTCCTTGCAGATACTCTTGCTACATTATAAACAGATGAGTTTTCTTTCTAATTTCTTGCCTATTAGTATTGACTGCTGACTTTAACCTCTTTTTGTCCTAATCTTGGCCATATTACTGAAGTAGAAGGCAGGGTGTTAAAACACTCAAGTCAAAAACTGTAAATTTATTTGTGCTTCTTGAGCTAACGAGGGTAAACAGTTAGCCTAGAAATTCTTCATTTATCAATCAGAAGAACATTTGTCCAAGTACAGGTAGTCTTCAAGTTATGACTATAATGGAGCTGCCCATCACCATTGTGATGGTCATAAATTGGGTCACCCACATGACTGATCCAATTTTATTAACTTTTTTGCTTTGTTTATTAAGTGAACACTGGTTGTTAAGGGAACCTGTGGTTCATTACGAGCATGGTTTTGCCAAAAATTGAAAGTAAATGCTAGTTTTTGGCAAAACTGTCATAAAATGCAGTTATGTGACCATGGAACGCTGTAAATGCAGCTCTATTGCCGAGTGCTCAAAGTGTAATCATGTGATTGTGGGAGTGGGAACTGCTGGAACCTCAAATCTGGGTCATAAGTATCCCCAGGGAATTCCATTATGACTTCAAACAGTTGCTAAGCGGCTATCGTAAGTTGAGGACTACCTGTATCTGATCAATAGACTTCTGAATAAGGAAAGAGTTTTGATACAAATTGTTTAATATTTTATTAAGTGAAGTTCTTCCCGTGGAATTTTTTAAAAAAATAAAACACATGACCAGGGTCTGAATAAAAATACTTTATTAAGAATAAGATGGGTTAAGAATAAGTTTCCAAACAGCAGTAATTCATGTGGTGCTACAAATTGCTTTTTAAATTGAAATAAATTTTAGAAGAGGTTCAATGGAATTGATTTCAGTTATTATTTTTTTAAGACACCACTATTCTATTGCTACAAATTAAATTAGCATGTTCTAGATTCTGTTGAACAATGCTGTGGTAGTGGGTGTGGCATTTTGCCTCTTTTATTTCAGGTTAATGGTAAAAATTCTCCTCAAGCCAAACTTCTTTTGGGACAGATGGGAGCATTGCATCCAGCCAGTCACCTAGCAGCTTATCTCACGGGTAGACTGCAATCGACCATGTTTGATTTCTCAACAATGATCCTCAAGATAGCCCCCAGTAATAAACTTGCTGTTTCTGAATCACTGCCAACCGAAGTGTCTACATCAGAAACATCTAAAACTCCATTTTCTACTGATACTACATCAGTCTCCACAGCTCGTGTCTCAGCACAGAGACAGATAGGTAGGTCGGATTTTTTTCCCTGTCATATTATAAAAGAAATGAATGAATGAATGAAGAACCAAGAGTGCTTTGTTCTATCATGTTGCCTAGTGCCATTGATTCTGATATACTGCTAAGCCAACCATGGAGAAAAATGACAAGACTTAAATTAAAAACAAAGACAGTGTGTGCCTGAGGATGGACATAAAAAACTTCTGAAGAATCGAAAAAGTTTCTTGGATGAGAAGCGAAACATTTTCAAAGAAAACAAAAACCAAAAAAGTCCAGTTGCCTTTTAGAAAAAGCACCATTGGGACTAAAAGGCTGCTTCTGCCCATACCTCTGTTAAACTGGATTTCATTTTTTAAAACAATGTATTTTATTTTAGGTGTTATTCAAAACTAAAATATTAGGAAATACTTATAATAGCTTGTTTAATTTTTTCAGAAAAATTCTCTTATTTTTTTTCTGTGATTTGTCCCTAACTTTGTCATTAGTATTAAGCTTCATGTAAGGAAACAGAGAAATGCCAATTCTGAAATATTTTAAACTATTTAAAATTAGCTTTTGCTTGCATGTAATCATTTCTATATATATTGTCCTTAGATGGATTCATAACTGAAGCTTTTTTTTAAGACATGGGCAGCGTAAGAGAGTTTCTTCTGTACTTGACTTCCTTTAGTAAGAAAATGCAACCAGAATCAATCACTGCCATATATGTAGAAAATATAAAATAAAAATATTAATATATTGACTTTGAAAATCTTTTTTTTTAGCTCCTCGGCCATTATTAGATGGTGTGGCCAATCAGTTGACCTCTCTAAATACAGTTGGAGGTCTACAGAAGAAGGCTTCTGAAACTGGATCATCTCAATCTCTGACAGGACCACAGAAATCTAATACTAAATCTATCTCACTTTCTGCTGGTTCAACCACAGTTGATACTACAACTGCTATAACTTCTGTGGCATCACTTCCTGTAACAATTTCCAGCCCTTTGCAGAATAACAGTCCTCCTGACATTGCTTGCACGAATATTGTTGGAAAACAAGAAATAAATATATCCTCAGCCACAGATGCTATGGAAATAACAAAGCCAGTTACAAGCATGCCTTTTGCTCAGTCTTCAATTCCAGTTTCTACATCCACAGCTGTAATCCCACTCACTGTGACTTCACCAACTTCATCAGTTAGCTGTGTTCAACCCGCTGGACTCTCAGGAATTCAAAAAAGCCCTTCGTCAAATCAAAAACAGGGTAAAATTTCTATTTATCATCACTTCTTGCTACAGATGTTCATTTTGATTTAATCTTTGCATTGCCAGCCAACCTGTAATGAGATAGAGCAGGGGTCCCCACCCCCAGGCCACGACCCACTTCTGGGCTGTGGGCTATCAGGTTCGCCTGATCCGCCAGTTGTGTCCCTTTCTGGACCAGGATGCCTTCCGCACAGTCACTCATGCCCTCGTCACCTCCCGTCTGGACTACTGTAATACTCTCTACATGGGGCTCCCCTTGAAGAGCACTCGGAGGCTCCAACTGGTCCAGAATGCGGCCGCGCGGGTGGTTATGGGCGCACCTCATTACGCCCATGTAACGCCTCTCCTGCGCGAGCTGCACTGGCTCCCAGTGGTCTTCCGAGTGCAATTCAAGGTGTTGGTTACCCATGGCATAGGACCAGGATATCTACGGGACCGCCTTCTGCCACCAACAGCCTCCCACTGACCAGTTCGCTCCCACAGAGAGGGACTCCTCAGGGTGCCGTCGGCCAAGTTATGCCAGCTGGTGACACCCAGGAGGAGAGCCTTCTCTGTCGGAGCCCCTGCCCTTTGGAATGAATTGCCCCCGGATATTCGTAACATCTCTGATCTCCGGGTCTTTCGCTGTGCCCTTAAGACCCTACTGTTCCATCAGGCGGGGCTGTCTAATTGAATGATTTTAAATTGGGTTTTAACTTTGGGTTTTAAAATTCGGCCAAAACTATTTAATGATTTTAATTAATTTTAACTATGATATTCTATATTTATGTTTTAATTTTGGCTGTATACCGCCCAAAGTCCTTCGGGAGGAGGGCGGTATATATTATTATTATTATTATTATTATTATTATTATTATTATTATTATTA
>WNWU01000001.1:40661333-40701374 GCA_012654045.1 Ptyas mucosa | reverse complement strand
TATTATTATTATTATTATTATTATTATTATTATTATTATTATTATTATTTGAGGAATGGCCCAGCACATGCGAAGCTCGGCTTGTATCAGTTGTGGGCTGATGTGCATGCACACCCCTTAACTTGCGCAAGCAGTAGGCCAGTGCGCCAGCATGTAGCTTGACTTGCACAAGTGGTGGGCTGTTGCGCATGCATGAAGCTCGACTTGTGCAAGCAGCAGGCCACCGTCCAAGCATGTAGCTTGACTTGCGTGAACAGCAGACTGGCATGTATACGCAAAACTCAACTTGCGCAAGCAGCAGGCCACTGTGCACATGCGCAGCTCAACTTGCACAAACAGCGGGCCAGTACGCACAACTCACTGGCACGAGTGGCAGGCCATTGTGCATGCATGGAGCTCCATTTGCACAAGCAGCAGGCTGGCGTGCATGCACATAGCTCGACATGTTCAAGCAGCAGGCTGGCACACATGTGCGCAGCTCAACTTGCACAAGTGGTTGGTTGGCACATACACACGCACTTACCAGCTCTTCCCCCACTTCCGGGCTGCTGAGCTGCATAGGTTGTGGACCGCTGAGATAGAGGAGTTCTTCTTGAACATACAGATACACTGTCATAACAGTGTTCCTGGTAGGTTAATTGCTCAAAGCCAAACTAAGTTATTCATGCCTTGCTGATGATTTGCTGATGTAGTGAAAAACGAAAGCAGGCATTGGATTGTACAGGTGGAAGCTGAAAATAATTGATAATTATTTCAGATACTTTGTAAAGGGTGTAAACTGAGAATCAAAATTTGTATCTCTACAAAATTAAGCAATATTTATTATATAGTTAAATATATCAAATCAATATCCTTAATTCGTATAACTAACTATAACGTGAAAATTCAAATTCAGATACTCCTTCAAATTCTTCCCTGCAGTATGTGATAATTAGCTAACATTTTCTATTCTTTCCATATGATGGGGTCAAACAGGTTATCTTTATCTGTGTGAAATCTTGAATTACTCTCCAGAATCTTGTGCAGCATGCAGTTGCTCCATTCTGAGTGTGAATGCCATGCTAACAGGTTAATATAAAAAGACTTCATGTGTAATAGAAAACATAGGAACAATCAGGTTAGAAGAAGCAAATTTTATTCAGCAATCATGGCTGACACTAAATAGAATTAGAAACCTGCAAAATCTGGAAGCTTCCAGAATATTGAATATATTAATGTAAATTCTTTTCTATGTAGATGTACGGAAATATATGTGTGTACCACATTCCTCTTCTTCACAGTGATCTCAAGCACAATTGCTGGGAGAATAGATTTCCATCCTTTAATTGGGAATGATGTAAAAAAAAAATCTCATCTCCCTCCTTTCTGCTCAGAATTCTTTACAATTGCACTTTTATTTGAGGAGTATACAATTTCACTTGATTTCAGGACCACATTTAGGACCACTATTTGTGGGATAGTGAACTCTGTTCCAAAAGAGAGCAGGAAATATGTGTGTTTGTGCATGCACATGCTTTCAAAGTCACTCTTCAGTTTTGACAACTGCATGGAGAAGTCTGCATTTTTCTTAGAAATATTTGGAACGTTTGCCATTAGAGTGGTGCAATATGGCTTAGCTGTTTTTTTCTCCAAGGCAGGACTTGAATTTCCAGTCCAATGGTTTTAAACACAAATAGACACAAAAGCTGTATTCTTTGTTGTTTTTATTGTTATTAATATTATCAGTTCCTAGCCAAGGACACATGGACATTTTGCCATAACATATGCACTGTTCCAAATAGGAACAGTAGGGCATCATAGCTTACAAAGTTGGAGTACTTGGTGATTCCTTTCAGTATTTTGCTAATACTAACGAACTTATAATTGACTTCAGGAGGAAGAGAGATTTACATTTACCATTGTACATAAATGGTGAGGAGGTGGAGAGGGTTGGTAGTTTTAAATTTCTGGGCATTTATATCTTGGAGGACCTCTCATGGACTATGAATGCTAACATGCTTGTGAAGAAGACACAGAAGAGGCTGTACTTCCTGAGAATGTTCAGGAAGATAAATCTATCTCAGCATCTACTTCTGTCCTACTATCACAGCACCATTGAGAGTGTCCTGACATACGGCATTCTTGCATGGTATGGGAGCAGCTCTGTAGCGGACAAAAAAGCTCTATAAAGAATCATTAAAACTGCCTAGAATATCATGGGGCTCCAGCTACCAGCCCTGGACGACATCTTTGCATCTTGCTGTTTGAGGAAGTTGCATAACATTCTCAGAGACTTTTCCCATCATGCTTACAATCTTTTTGGACTGTTGCCTTCTGGCAGAAGATACAGAACAATTAAAACTCGGGACCACACGTTTTCTGAATAGTTTTTATCCCAGAGCTATAATTGCACTAAACGATGAACTAAAGGGCTACCATCAGTGAGCTGTTGGACAGCATTACTTGGTCTGTTGTGTGGATGCTTGGGTGGTTTTGGAATGGGGAATTTTTGGTGGGTGGAGGTGTGTTGGGATTGTCATGTGAGTTGGGTCTGGTCTGTAGGTACTATGTGAATTTTGTTGTATGGATATACTGTTTATACACGTACAATGACAATAAACTTTATTTATTTAATTATAATCTGCATGAAAATTTATTTCTCCCCTCTATAATGTTTCAATCTCATTTTAAAAATCATAGTATTTTGATATTTTTTCATGTTGTTTTTCATCAGTTATCTTGTCTCCAGATACTACCACACCAATGAACTACACTTTTTTTGTAATAATAATGCCTGGTTCTTCATGTTATTACTATAACTGTACTATTATACATCTTTATATATTTCGGGTTTGGTAATAATGAGTTCTCTTCTTCCAGCTGTAGATTCTTCATCAGGAGGGGGAATAAAGACGAGGAATCTTTCTTGTCCCTTTAAATCCCCTGAAATGCAAAAATTGATCTGAAGTTTTTTCTTGATCTATTTTGGGAAGCCCTAGTTCCAGCAAACATTTGCATCTCAACTTTGTAAAATAGTCTGCAAATCTTACTAGTGTAGTAAGAATTGGCTAAGAAGAATGTTTTTTTCGCAATAATACAGGTGCTACAAGTCCTCCAGGTTTGCCTCGTGGAGCAGAGTATCGTATGGGAACCCGGTTTATTTTGATTCCAGTACAGCAGTGTTCTTCTACCTTGCGACCTTCACAAAATATGCAACTTGCTTCTGGCAAAAGAGTAGTTTTACAACCTTTGAGACATCCAGGTGCTGTTAATCTCTACCGACACCCCAATGGCCAGATTATCCAACTTGTTCCCTTGCATCAGCTACAAACTTCAGGAGCACAGTCCAATTTACAGCCCATAATGCTCCGTAATCCAGGTACAAAATACAGCAAATATTTTGCTATTATTTTATGCAATTGTGTAAGTAATTCTGAAATAGCAGATCCTGCTATCCTATTTAATGGATAAGCACTTACGTATGTATGTGTAGGAAAGTGGTTGGATTGGCCCTCCTGGAGTTCTTCAGTTTCAATTCCTTCTCCACAATTCTTAATGTATCAACTCTTCTCTAAATTAGGGAACCACTCTTAAAGGCAGGAGTCAAATTGGGAAGCAATTGTAATGGGAGGCCAAAAAAAAAAATCCCCACAGCAAAAGGGAACTATCCCCCTCCTTTTTAAAAGCTCATTTGAAAGGGAACATATGCTCCTGCTGTGTTCGCAAATTTTATTTTCCTCAGGATTTGCTGGATTATGCCCACTATCTAGACTGGAAAATTTAGTTTTGATTAATTTATTCCTGATCTTCCGGGAATGTTTTCCCCCATTCAGTACTTACATTAGCTGTTACTGGAAGGTAAATACACTCCTTTAATGTAAGGTGTATTAGTGCAAAAGAAATAACATTAAGATGTTAACATAGAAACAAAAATAAAGTTGATTTTTTTTTTTTGTATCAGTAGAGTGTTCAGGGGTCATGAGATTTGAAATGATATTTTGGCAGGATAAGTAATCAAAATCATCCTGGAAGAATTCATTAATAGCTTTAAACAATTTTAAAATTATGAGAGTAAGTGATAGATACATTTTCTCCAGAAAAATATTCTAACAATTGTGTGACTAACATCTAGAAGGTTGTTTTCTCCCATGCCACCCAAAAGAATATTTCCAATATATGGCTTTGCAGTTGAATATCTCTTTTTCCCCTTGAATTGTATCACTGCTTCCCATTAATGGAATATGGTCTTTCTTCCTCTCCTTTAGACACTTGTATACATTGGCTTTTTAGCTCGAATATATGGAGTCATTCAAAAAGATGCCAAATAACATTACTTTCTTTTGAAACCATTTTCTCCATAAATACATTTGCTGACTTACCTTAGGCAGATTTAAGCTGGTGGTTCTTCTATATGAGCTGTGTCTGCTATCTTTTTCAAAAGGGCACTTTTAATTTATATTAATTACTTAACAGTGTTACTATCAAAATGTTAATTATTACTGGGATTCTCTTTTAGTGATGTTTTTAATGATTTCATTATTTTGGTCAGTTATTATATTGCGAATGCTTCTATTTCAACTGAACATCACAAAAATATAAAAGTTTAAAAGTCTCTAATATAGTTAAAAGGTAAAGGTTCCCCTCACACATAAGTGCTAGTCATTTCCAACTCTAGGGGGCGGTGTTCATCTCCATTTCAAAGCCGAAGAGCCATTGCTGTCCAAAGACATCTCCGTGGTCATGTGGCCGGCATGACTAAATGCCAAAGGCTCACGGAACGCTGTTATCTTCCCACCAGAGGTGGTCCCTATTTTTCTACTTGCATTTTTTACGTGCTTTTGAACTGCTAGGTTTCGATCATCAAGCCTCCCTGTCTAATATAGTTACCTATGTTTTTGTAGCATTATAGGTTGAATGCAAGTTCTTAAGAGGTATGTTTTGTAACTAGGCAGTTCTGTCCTGTTTTGTTTGAAATGAATTTTATCCCTTCTCAGTCAATGTACTTTTGCCTACTATTAAGGATATCTGCTGTAATTTAAGGCCATGGTTCCCAAACTGCACAAGGGTGCCACACGGTATTTTAGGTGTTTTAAGGGAAATAAGTACAACATCTGTTTGTGTGAACGTAAAAAAAAGTTGTGGCAAGATATCTGAGCAGGATTTCTTTATTTCTTCCTTGGATTTTATATGGCATTAAAAATAATGCTTATGTTGGAGAATGGAATAAGTATTTAGCAAGAAATAATATTTTTTTATTATTATAGGCTCCATGGTAGGAATCCGACTTCCTGGGCCTTCTAAACTTCCTGAAATAGCCGCTTGTCAAGCTTCTGCTGTTCCATCGGTGACCTCCACAACTACAACGTCAATTCTGTCTACATCTCCTTCAGTTTTGTCTGAATTTTCAACTGCAGAGAATGTTTCTGTTTTATCTGGGACATCAAGCACACCCACTGCACTATTATCACAAACTCCTACCACTGAGTCCTCTTTAGTGCTCTCCATGTCCTCTAATGCTTTATCTTTATCCCCCTCTACTGAAACACCTTCACTTTTGTCCATGACCTCTTCTACTGACATTCCTTTGTTGCCCACAACCTCTTCTACTACACTTGTACCTTCTACAGCTGCAATTTCATCATCCCTACCCTATTCTATGCCTGTTTCCCCTACCAATAAGTCCCCTTCAATTTTCACGGTGTCACCTAATGGTACTAATTCTCTGTTGCCTATGCCTCCTTCTACTATACTTATGTCTTCTATCATTGAGGGCACTTCTGCTTCGGAATCCCCTATCACAAATTGGACATTACAGGACATTAGAACTACAGCTGTGCATTCTGCTTCAATAACTCAAGTAACACCTGTTAATTCTTCAGGGTCTGTGTCCCCAATTGGCACTTTGACTCTGAGAATTTCTCCTTCTGGAATAAAAACCAATTCTGATCAGACAGGTTCTCAGTCTAAAATAAAGTGTAACACCAGTGGGCTACCAAGCAATATAAATAATCTAATATCTCTACAGTCAGGCAGTTTTGCTTTGCTTCAGTTTCCAGGGCAGAAGAATGATTCAAATTCCATTGTAAAGAAAGTTGCACCTCTTGAGATTAAAATTTCGCATAAGAAAAATGAGCTCAGTGCCAATAAGTTAGAAGAAGATTCAATATGTTCACAAACAGCAGAAATTACTGACTCAGAAATTAGTAAATTAGAAGAAAACAAACTACCACTGCATAATCCAGACTTCCACTCCAAAGAAATAACATGTAACAGAAATATATCAGAAATAATTGAAAAGGATGCTGAAATGTTGAAGTTACCAAGTTTTTCTCTCATGTTACAAGCTAATATACAATCAGACCACTCCTATACCAGTGAGAAGCAAAAACGTGAAGAAGATGAAGCACTGATTAAGAAAAAAAATCAAGACAAAGATGATGAACACCTCCTAGATAAAGTTTCATATCCTAATGAAAAATGTAATGAAGTTGCAGTTCTTGCCCATAATATATTACAAGAAAGGTCAACGCAAAATCCAATTACTGAATTAAAAAAAGCTGAACAAAAACCATTAGATACAAAAGCAGGATTGATTACTGAACAGTCCTGGTGGAAACCCGGGAAATCAACTCAGCCCCAAAAACCCCTAAATAATACTGAAAACCTGCAAACAAATACTAAGTCATTTCCAGATCCATGGAAAAATGAAGATTCAGAATTGCCAAGACAGAACATGAAGGAAAAATGTGACTTTGTGGCTAAAGAAAAGGATAAAGAAAAAGTAAGTGAGAAGGCCAAGATCAATATTGGAAAAAATAAAAATAATACCTTAAGAAATGAATACCTGGATAGTACTCACGAAGATTTATATGAAAAAAATACTGATTTTCAAAGTAGTCGTAACTCTTCTAGCTATGAAAAAAGTATTAAAGATATACAAGAAGATAATCAAAATAAGAAAGATGAGCACAGGATTAGTAAGACTTGCAGCAAAATATCCAGACCATCCTTAGTTGTACAAAATAAAATCAGTGTGGATGCTGATGAACTTGTGAAGAAATTAACAAAATTCACAAAACAAAATACATGGAAAACCAAGAGTCACAGAAAAAAATCCTCACCTCATATTGATATTACCCGGGATGATACAGAAAAAGATGAAAAAACAGAAGAATCTGCCAATGAGATAATTGATGAAGCATTTGGATATCAAAGTGAGGATGCAGTAAATGTTGAAGTATTGGTAAGTAACTAAATTTTTAAATTTAAAAATATTCACAAATTTCAAAAATATAAAACTAATTAGATAACTATCTAATTAACAGCTTCAATCAAAATGATGCTTAGTATTTGAAAAGATTATATAGCTCTCAAAAACAGAAGATTAGGTTTCAGATATTACAGTATTTCCGTTATCTTTCTAATTAGATCACTGTAGTTTATAATACATATAATACATATAATTAGAATTAGCTTCAAGGTAAGATTTAGCACCCCAAAATAGTTGATTATGTATGGATGAGATGGAAATACACTCAACCTTAATTAATATCTTTCTCAAAGTTATTGTTAATTCCACCACTACCCCCTGATACATACACATCTTGCTGAAATGCCTAAAGCTACTATTTGAATGCTATCTCAAATTGGCAGGATTAAAACCCTTTCACTCTTGACTTTAAAGGGTCCTTGGAAAGGTTGTGGATGTTTCAGTTTTGCCTCAAGTGCTTTCCACCATCATGACAGCTCTTGGAACAGTTGCTTTCCTGAAATAGCTTCTCTACCAAGCAAGGAGGAGCCTTTTGGGGATCTGTTCATGATTGCCAGTAGGTGAGACCAAAGTAATAGGGACAGGTAATAAGAGAAATATCTACCAAAGAATCAATGAATTGTCTTTTAAAATTCTATAATGTAGCTAGTGACCATCAAACAGATAGCTAAAGTGTGAAAGGCTTCCTTAAGAGCTTTTCATAGCAGGGATGAGCAGACTGTTGATTGTTCAATCATCCTAATTGGTTTTTACTAGAAATCTATCTACAGATAGGCATTGAATAGTTTCTAGAGAAGCAAAATATGTTGAACATAACATAATTCATACTAGGACCATTTGAAAAATATCCATAAAGAAATGCAATTTCATTCTTAACCTTTTTCTGCATCCTAATTTAAAAGAGATAAATCTTTTAAGTGTTGCTTTTCTTAGAAAGTTGGAAATAAGAAATCCTTGGTGGCCTACTACAAATCACTCAAATCTACCAGTAGTTCTTGGATCTATTTAAATACTTTGTGGCCTCTGAAATTCATTTCTGTATGGAGCCCTGTTCAAGAGCTTATAGAATATTTGTCAGGAATCCCACATTATACATACCATGCATCAAGGTGCAGTGCTCACTGAGACATTACATTTCTGAGAACACAAGTTCTGAAGGAATAAGAAACTAAATGAGCGAGGAGCCAAGTTGCAAAAATTCCTAAGTGTCCACAAAAAGAACTGCAAACAGATGCGAGTAACCAGTTCTTCATTTGTGATTTTTCTAATCCACTAATGGAATGACTGTGAAGCTGACTATGGAAGAAAGTATCCAAGGAACAACTACCATGTCCATATTAAATATAAAGGAGAGTCTTTTCATAACTCTCATAGTTCTCCAGCCTCAAAAGCAGCAGTGAAGTGCACTTACCTTCGCTATCGGTTCGGACGTGAGCACGCACGCCTCTTCTGCGCATGCGCAGCGGGTCAAAAACGGGACGTAATGACGTCCCAGCGGGTAGGTGGAGCCTCCTGCCGCCGGCCCTACCAGTTCCCTTGAGCCGGATAGATCCGGCTGGATTTCACTGCTGCTCAAAAGCCAACCTGAGGGCTGGAAAAAAAACAACACACGTAACTTTCATGAAAGGTGAACTGGGGTGATAGTCAGCGGCCCAAAAGATTTCAGTGTTAACATAGAAAAAATAAAGGAAAGGTGCTATGCCTGAAATGGAAAGAAAGTTGAATGGCAGATAGGCTAAACTTTCATTAAAAATAGTAGATACAAGGCAATCAATAATATAGCAATAGCACTTATATACCGCTTCATAGTGCTTTACAGTCCTCTCTAAGTGGTTTACAGAGTCAGCATATTGCCCCCAACAATCTGGGTCCTCATTTTACCAATCTCAGAAGGATAGAAGGATGAGTCAATCTTGAGCAAGTCAGGATCAAACTTCTGCCAGTCGGTAGAATTAGCCTGCAATTCTGCAATCTAACCACTGCACCACCATGGCTCTTATAGTAAATATAGTAAAAAAAAAATTCTGTAATTAAAATAAAAGTAGCAACAACAGTAATAACTGATGGCATTTCATCCCCCATGGGCTTTCCAAAAGAATTCAGTTTTTGAAAGGTGAAGGAAAGCCCATACCATGGGACCAGTCTAATTTCAAACACATGTATGTTAGTTAGGATAGTTAATGCCACTGTGAAACAGCTGCTGTAAAGTTCAGTCCCCCAATCTCATAAAACTGGAGGAATTAAAACTTTTTGTTATATTTTTAATTGCTTTTATGGGTACTTTAGCATATAGGAAATTCAACTTAAATAAATCAGTATAAAACTATCAATCTGTTTCACTGATTTACTGTTTCTAATTAGCTTAAGTATTTTGAACTTCACTAGTCTACATCCATCATTCGCTTTTCTTTCTTTGAAATTGTTTTTTCAACATTGTAAACTCTTGGCTATGATTATTCCATCAGTACTCTGATAGACTGCCTAACACTAAAATACAACAATGTAAATCCTATGATAGTTGTATTGGTACTGTGAATGACTCTTGTTTGTTAGATCATCAGTTATTCAAACCTTGGCTTTTGATACCGTAGTTATTACTATTTTTTAAAAATGACATATAGCCATAACAGTTCGGTATGCATTAGAGCAGTGATGGCTAACCTTTTTGCTGTCACGTGCCAAAAGTGGGGATCATGTGGGGAGGTCGTGCATACGTGTGCCCATACCCATAATTCAACGTGCCCCACCCCCCGCACATGCGTGCATGACCCCCCCGCGCTACCCTTACTTTTGGCACGCGATGGCACAGTGGGCCCAGTAGGCCCGTTTTCCGCCCTCCCCAGGCTCCAGAGGCTTTCTTGGAACCTGGGGAGGACAAAAACGGCCTTCCGTCCCTCACCCAGGAGGCCCTCCAGAGGCTGGAAACAGCCCATTTCCCGACTTCAGGTGTGTCTGGAAGGCCCAAAAATTAGCTGGCCAGTGTGCATATCCGTGCTGGAGCTGAGTAGGGCAACGCTCGTGTGCCCACAGATATGGCTCCGCGTGCCACCTGTGGCACCCGTGCCATAGGTTCGCCATCACGGCATTAGAGAATCGTTGAGAATTGTATTAATTATTTAAACTGTAGATTCTTATACTAATTGTTATTAAATAGTTTACATGACTGGGACCTCTTGATAGAATTTATTGTGTTTCATTACTTTGTCACAGAATGGAAGTGAATCCAGTGAATTTGAGGAGAACGTGGACATTGAGACTGTGGAGGAATTTTCAGAAAAAGTTAATCTTGCTCGCTTGAAGGCTACAGCTGCTCATGCTTTTTTGTCCAAACAGTTGTAAGCATATCCCTTTAAAAACCCAAATTGCACAATTTTATTTGTAATTTTATAGTTGCAAACTCTCAGGCTTTTGTTGTCTGTTTGTCTAAATACAGCTTTACTTATCTGAATGAGCATTCAGGGGGGGAAATCTTCCATGTTTTTTTAAAGATACATTTCAGTTTAAAAGAAGGGCTTGAAGCTTATTTAATATATGGTAAAATGTATATTTAATTTCCACATGCAATAAAAAAACATTTCTGCAAGTAACATAAAAAGAATAAGAATAAACAAAAGGCAACACTTAAGTGAAGGGAACAGAATGTAAAATATTTAAAAATCTTGAGAACATCAAAGCTGGATCTAAATCTTAAAATACAGGATGTTTTTCCCCTGGAGGTGAAACAAACAATAATATGATAAAAGGAAAACCTTCTTAGGAAGTACTACCTATTGACAGGATATCAAACTGAGAGTATCTGCCTAACTAAATTATTTTAGGGGAATGCATTTAGGGGAGGCCTTTTAAAAATGAGGGCCTAAGTAGTTTCATATGTGAGAAAATTTACTTTAGAAACTTTGCCTCCAAATAATTTAGAGTTTTTAAAGTTATACTCCAACACTTCAAACTGAGTTTGGAAACAGATTGTTTTCCAGGGCAGTTGCTGAATCACCTGCATCGTCTGATTACACTGACCAGTATCAGCTAATAGTTAAGTATTTTTTTATTTTGGACTAGCTGAAATTTTTGAAAAGGAATATAATAATCTGTCCTGGTGATTACCAGAGAATAGATATTAGGCTATTATTGTCCAGAATGAACAGGAAGAAGCACATTGAAAACTGAAATAAGATGCTCTTGATCTCCAACAAAATAACTGATTCAAAAACACCAAAGTGCACACCTCTTCTATCAGATGTGCACATGATCACAACTGAAATGGGCAGGGTTTTGCTAGTTTTTTTTTAAAAAGGTTTTCGATTATTAGCTGAAAGAAGGATGTAAACATATATGTAATTGGGGTAGTGATGACACTGTAATATCAAATAACTTCTTTTAGCACTTTTAAAGTAGTTGATCTAAAGCATGGGAAATAAACTAAAACAGCAGGGAAGCACTTTTGTTATCAGGAAGTAGAACAGAAGGCACTCAGTACCACTTTCTGATTCTAGGAGCGGAACCATCACAAGAGTGCTCTTAATTCTGAAAGCTGATCCTGAAAAATATACAGTTGCAAGAAAAAGTATGTGAACCCCTTGGGAGTATGTGGAGTTTTGCATGAATTGGTCATAAAATGTGCTCTGAACTTCATCTAAGTCACAACAATAAAAGAACACAGTCTGCTTAAAATAATACTACACAAACATTAGATGTTGCCATGGTTTCATTGAACATAACATGTAAACATTCACAGTGCAGGGAGGAAAAAGTATATGAGCCCCTAGCCTAATGACTTCTCCAAGAGCTAATTGGAGCCAGGAGTGAGCCAACCTTGACTCCAATCAGTGTGATGATATTGGATGTGTTGCTGACTGCTGTCCTGCCCTTTAAAAACACACATCTGTTTTGGGTTTACTGGTTTCAAGAAGTACTGTCTGATGTGAACCATGCCTCGCAGAAAAGAGGTCTCAGAAGACCTACGATCAAAAATTGTTGACTTGCATGAAGCTGGAAAGGGTTACAAAAGTATATCCAAAAGCCTTGATGTTCATGTGTCCACGGTAAGACAGACTGCCTTCAAACGGAGAAAGTTTAGCACTGTTGCTACTCTCCCTAGGCGTGGTCATCCTGTAAAAATGACTGCAAGAGCACAGTGCAGAATGCTTCATGAGGTAAAAAGAATCCTAGAGTGTCAGCTAAAGTCCTACAGAAATCTCTGGCACATACTAACATTTTTGTTGACACATCTACAATAAGAAAAACAAACAAGAATGGAGTACATGGGAGGACACCACGGAGGAAGCCATTGCTGTCCAAAAAAAATATTGCAGCACGTTGGAAGTTTGCAAAAGAGCACCTGGATGTTCCACAGCACTACTGGCAAAATATACTGTGGACAGATGAAACCAAAATTGAGTTGTTTGGGAAGAACACACAACACTATGTGTGGAGAAAAAAAGGCACAGCACACCAACATCAAAACCTCATCCCCACTGTAAAACATGGAGGGAGCATCATGGTTTGGGGCTGCTTTGCTGCCTCAGGGCCTGGACGGATTGTTGTCATTGATGGGAAAATGAATTTCAGAGTTTATCAAGACATTTTGCAGGAAAATATACAACCATCTGTCTGCCAACTGAAGCTTCGCAGAGGATGGGTGATGCAACGGGACAATGACCCAAAGCATACAAGTATTTCAACTAAAAAAATGGCTTCAACAGCACAGAATACGCCTTCTGGAGTGGCCCAGTCAGAGTCCTGACCTCAACCCGATTGAAATGCTGTGGCATGACCTTAAGAGAGCAATTCACACCAGACATCCCAAGAATAATGCTACACTGAAACAGTTTTGTGAAGAGGAGTTGTCCAAAATTACTCCAGATCATTGTGCAGGTCTGATCTGCAACTACAGGAAACGTTTGGTTGAGGTTATTGCTGCCAAAGGAGGGTCAACCAGTTATTAAGTCCAAAGGGTCACATACTTTTTCCTCCCTGCACTGTGAATGTTTACATGTTATGTTCAATTAAACCATGGCAACATCTAATGTTTGTGTAGTATTAATTTAAGCAGACTGTGTTCTTCTATTGTTGTGACTTAGATGAAGTTCAGAGCACATTTTATGACCAATTCATGCAAAACTCCACATAATCCCAAGAGGTTCGCATACTTTTTCTTCCAACTGTAACTGCAGTAGAGAATAACTCAGCCATGCTCATTTTCCTCTTTTCTTCCAGTCTTTCATTCTGTTTCAGGCTTATTTTTGTGATGGGATAACTGCTTTTGGCATTTTTAAACTGATCGGGCTTACTATATTTTTAAGGTTTATTTTCTATTGTATGTTTTATATTTTAATTCTTCATTTAGTTTCAGGTAATTCCAGAACAAAACCCCAGGAACTAAACTTGTTTATTTTCTCTATCAGGCACTTGGTTCGTAACCATTCTAATAAGATTACCAAGCGACATAAGGTAGAGTCATGTTCATTCTTCTGGGTTTAATTAGTAAAGAATATTCTCATTGTAAAGAGTCTCTAATTTATTCTTAGCTATTTTTAAAGGTAGAATAAACTGATACTAGCAGTTAACTAATGTGTATTATGCTAAGTTACTTTCCATGATGTTTTGTCAATATCTGTGTATACTTTTCTACTCATAATCATGTGGGAATATAACATCAGCAATTTTTTTCTTCCTAAATGTAAGGGAAGGCTCAATAAAAGTAGTCCTTAATTTATGACTATAACTGACCCTGCAATTTCAGTTGTAAGTCATGATGGACGTAAAGTGGTCCGCACATGACGGTACTAGATTATAAAATCCTTTGTGTGGTGGGTCGTTAAGCAAACACTGCAGTTATTAAATAGACCCATTGTTTGTTACGGAGCAGTTTTAGCCAAAAACCAGAAGTAAATCCTGATATCTAGCAAAAACATAAATTGGGGTCACATGATCATATAATGTCACAAACAGTCATAAATATGGGCTGGTTACCGAGTGCCCAGAATATAGTCATGTGACTACAAGGAGGTGTGGATTTTGGAAGGTTGTAAATCTGTTTTGCAAAGTCCATGGTAATTTTGAATGGTCACTAAGGAACTGGTCAAAAGTTGAAGTCTACTTATATGTGCTTTAAGTGACATAACAGAAAGCTGTAAGGTAATTTAGAGGTGGTTCACAGTGCTGATTGTTACAAAACAGACATTGACAATCTCAGGTAACAGGCCCAGCTCGGCCCAGCCCAGCTCATTGAGGTTTTCCATCTAACTCACAAGCACTATTGGGAAACAGTAAGCGTTCTCTTAAGGCCCTGATCTCCCCCCGCACTCCCCCCCCATGAGTGTCTTCAGGAATAAGTCTTATTTCCAGTCAGTTGCTTCTTTAAAATGACCCCAATTTTTATGATCCTGAAAAATTATTTAAGCCTTAAGCCAAGGTGCATTTGTACCATGTTTTGTTTAATTATAAGAATGACAGTTTTACTGTTGTATTTTAAACTGTTCACGAGAGATTTGTCTTTTCATAGCAATCTGAGTTTCCCAACAAAAAGCTAAAGAATGAGGAGCAGGCTTTTGCTAACTATCGGCAAACACATACAGCAAATGAACGTCGACGTCGAAAAGAAATGAGGGGACTCTTTGAAAAATTGAAAGCAACATTAGGACTGCAGGCTTTTCCAAAGGTTTCCAAATGCTTCATCTTAAAACAAGTTAGTGTTTTATGTTCATATTTCCATATCAAAGAAAAATATTGGACAGAATTGATTTTAAATATAGAAGAGATGAAAAATCTTGCTTAACATTAGTAATAGACTTATTTAATACTATGCAAGCTTGCTTTCTTATTTATTTATTTACTTAAATTTATTGGCTGCCCAACTGAAATAATAGTTTATTTCAAGCCATTTTCAAGATAGGCTTATTCCTAGTGATTTTATGGACATAGCTCTAGCTTTTATGGAAACAGTGCTTTGTCTTCTTCCAATATGTTTTTTTAAATTTCCCAATCTTTTTTTTTTTAATTTGATTTATATGCCGCTCTTCTCCGGAGACTCAGGGCGGCTTACAATGCGTTAAGCAATAGCCTTTATACTTTTGTATATTTATACAAAGTCAGCTTATTGCCCCCACAACCTGGGTTCTCATTTTACCTACCTTAGAAAGGATGGAAGGCTGAATCAACCTTGAGCCTGGTGGGATTTGAACTTGCAGTAATTGCAGGTAGCTGGCAACTTAAGTGCTACTTTTAACAGCAAAAAATCTTGCTTGCAGTACTGGTATTCCTTGTTGGAGAGCCATCCAAGTACTAACTAGGGTTCAGTTCCACTTAATATTTTGAGATCAGTCTAGATTGACTAGGTATTAGCAGCTCAGTAAGCTTATTGGAGATTGGAACCTAAGCAATGCCACACCTGTTTCTAATTCCAGTGTTACTTTTTTAAAATAATACTTTTTAGTTATCTGGATTTTTTTCTGGGTTTTTCCCCAAAACTTCATTGAAAATATCTTGAAATGCCTAATGTCTAGGTTAATGAAAAGAAGCACTAGGGTGACATGATAGCAGAGTTCCAATATTTCAGGGGCTGCCACAGAGAAGATGGGGTCAACCTCTTCTCCAAAGCACCTGAAGGCAGGACAAGAATCAATGGATGGAAATTGATCAAGGAGAGAACCAACCTAGAACTAAGGAGAAATTTCCTGACAGAACAATTGATCAGTGGAATGACTTGCTTCCAGAAGTTGTGGTTGCTCCAACACGAAGTTTTTAAAAAGAGATTGGAGAGCCATTTGACTAAAATGGTATAGGGTTTCTTGCCTGAATAGGGGTTGGATTAGAAAACCTCCAAGGTCCCTTCCAATTCTGTTACTCTGTTATATGACTCATGAACTAAAATTGGAGATTTTGTCCAAGTTTAACTGATCGGTTGTTTCCTCATTGTATATTTGGCTAAAACAAAACCTGTATAATTTCCCTTCTTTGTGCAGGCATATGACTTGGAGCATATTTTATTTAATTTTAATTCCTTTCAATATTTTTTTTTCAAATAATTTACTGATATGAAGATGAGAAATCATTTTTGTTCAGATATATTCTGCTGGAACCTAAAAATAGTTTGTTTTTCAGGCCTTGGAAGAGATCCAGGGTTTGACAGATCAAGCAGACAAACTCACAGGACAAAAGAACTTATTGTTGCACACGCAGGATACCTTGGTTCGTAAAGTATCTGCACTTTCAGGTGAGATGTCAGAGAATGAGCAGAATAAAATCTGAACTGTCTTTTAGGATTGTGAATCACTGGAATATTTGAAGTGGTAGGCAAAGAAAGTTACGTGCTACAACTGAAGTATAGTTGTCAAATATGTGAATAGTCCTAAAATAGAACCTGGAAGCTGCCACAGATGGGAAGTAGGAAAACCTTTAAGAAATTATGAACTCATACTAGGACCATAAAACATAATTAAATGCTTTTTCCATACAGGCAGTCCTTGACTTACAACCACAATTGAGCCTAATATTTCTGTTACTAAACAAGGCAGTTGTTAATTTAATTTTGCCCCATTTTACGACTTTTCTTAACACTCTTGTTAAGTGAATCTGTGCAGATATTAAATTAATAACCTGGTTGTTAAGTGAATCTGGCTTCCCCATTGACTTTGCTTATTAGAAGGTCGCAAAAAGTGATCACATGACCCTGGAACACTGCAACCGTCTTAAATACATGCCAGTGGCGAAGCATCCAAATTTTGATCATGTGACTGTAGGGATGCTACAGTGGTCATAAGTGTGAAAAACAGAAGTCATAAGTCAATTCTTGCAATGTTGCAACTTCGAAGGGTCACTAAATGTTTGTCACTGAATGTTTGTAACCACTAAATGGTTGTAAGATGAGGATTACCTGTATAATGCAATAATAAGCAACTGGGGGGCAGTTTGGTTTATTGGTTAAGATGCTAGAAACCAGGAGACTATGAGTTCTGAGTCTGCCTTAGGTATGAAAGCCAGCTTGGGCCAGTTATTCTCTGTCTCAGTCCAGGTCACCTCACAGGTTTGTTGTTGTGAGGAAAGTAGAAGAAAGGAACAGCAGGTATTTTCATACCCTTGAGTTATATGTAAAAAGGCAGGATTAAAAATAAAATTAATTAGTAATTATAAGGTACTCTATGGAATATAGAGCCCGTGCATGTTTATGATGGAGAAAGAAAGACTAAAAACAATTGCATTTGGGCTAGCATATAATTTCCCTTGGAAATTTAGACTTTTGAAAGTATATTCATTATAAAAGAGAAACCTGACTACTACTTTCATCTCTAGGAAAGACACAAGAAGTGGTCTTGAAGAAGTTAGAATACATTTATGCCAAACAGAAAGCAGTAGCAGCTCAAAAAGGGAAGCAGAAAGAGCAAACAGATCCTACGAAGACGACCGAAACTGTGGAGACTGCTAGTCCTTTGGTGGAAAAAGATCCTACTTCTGTCCTTGGAGAGGTGAAGCCAGTGGTCTTATCCAATCAACGTACAAAACCGTTGATACTTTCCAGGAAAGGAAACCCTGTCACAGGTAGGCTAAAGAAACACAGGAATAATTAATCTACCCAAAATTAAGTTTCTAACCATAAGATATTCTTGAACATAGTACATCTCATGTCTAGGATGCATTGCTGTGTTACACAATTACAACCTTGGTATTAAAAAAAGAAATAAGATATAGGTGATCCTTGATAATAATTGCTTGTTCAGTGACTGTTCAAACTTGCAGAGGTATTGAATTAGTGTTAATTACAACCATTTCTCCCCATGGTCATATGAGCGTGATTCCTGACATTCATTGCTGAACAGGCAAAGTCAATGGGAAGCCAGCAGGAAATTGGAAATCGTAGTCATGTGAAGTCATCACTTAATGCTGGAACCGAACTAGGTAGCATAACCAAGGGACATTATGACTGCCACTTAGCGATTGTAATTCCAGTCCCAATTACTGTCATAAACCAAGGACTGCCTGTAATTTATTTATCAGTATAGTAAGGTAATAAATTATCACAGCAGCTACTGTAATGTATGAAATATTATAGTGGTACTGCAAAATTGCTTTAAAGTTTTCTTTAGATTTTTTTTTATTTTTTTTGCTTTTGATGTTTAAAATTTTCAGTGTGCTCTGAAATGTGTTATAGAAAAACAGTAGTAGTTTATGGGAATAAACTTAAAAGGAATGCCAAGATAAATAATATTCCTTGTTATGTATGTACTATCTCAACATTTCTTTATTATTGCTTTCTTACAGGAGAGCTACCTCCTTCTATAACGTTAACCAATGCCAATCTTTTAGTAACTACAAATGGCCAGGTTCTGGCATTCAGAAACTCATTGGTGCCAAGACAGGTTGCTTCCCTGCCTACCACACTTCTACAAGCCAAAGTCAAATCAGAAATGGAGGGCAATGATGAGAAAGAGCAGTCAGGTAAGATGAGAAAACAACTGAAAAAATTAAATTGAACCTAGACTTGTTTCTGGCACGAAGCTTACTAAATTGTCCATGTCCACGAAGTGGAAATTTTTATCACTTGTCTCATCTATAGGTAGTCCTCATGCAGAGATAAAAAATAGAAAGAAAAAAGAAAAGACAAAAAATAAAGATATAGCAAAACAAAAGAAATATATGAAGAGATTATTTCCCCCTTCATCATAAGTATAAACAATTTTAGACTTTATCACATCTTAAAATACAACAATATTCTAACTCTTACCTATAAATAAATCCTTAAAGCTTTGTCATTTCAATCCTGACCAGAAAAATTCCATTAAGGAATTGGTTGTTATCTCTGGTTACCAGCGATAACAACAAATTTATTTAACCGTAATCAAATAAACCAACTTTATATTTCTTCCTTTTTCTTTTAACAATCTTTAGTCCCATCAGTAGTCCTAGAATTTGCTTTCTTTTTGCTTTCTTTGTCCTTCTCACAGAATTCTTCAATAGAATAGCATTTAGATTTATATACCACTTAACAGTGCTTTACAGTCCTCTCTAAACAGTTTACATATTGCCCTTAATAATCTGGGTCCTCATTTTACTGACCTCATAAGGATGAAAGGCTGAGTCAACCTTTAGCCTGGTGAGATTTGAACTGCCAAATTGCTGGCAGTCAGCAGAAGTAGCCTGCAGTACCGCACTCTAACCACTGTGCCACCACGGCTCGTCAAAGTTTTAATAAGCCTCTTTTTGTAAATCCAGCATAGGAAAATTACCCAACTTTCTTTTTTTGGTTTATTCCTTTTTATATCCCTTAATAGCATTAGCCAGGTTTTGTTTTGTTTTGTTTTGTTTTGTTTTGTTTTGTTTTGTTTTGTTTTGTTTTGTTTTGTTTTGTGGGGGGAGAGTGGGGTTGTATGTCCAGTGCAGCATCTTTACCTGTATCATTCTTTTAGCCTGTTATTTTTAAATCCACTTTCAAATCAGTCTCAATCTATTCAGGTAAGACTTGTTCTTCTTTTATAACGTTGTTTAAATGCAATCTAGAGGCAGACACTCTTAAAATTGACTTCTCGGTCCATTGTTCAAAAATATCCTTCAATACGTTCAGTGTTAAAATATTTGGCTTCATTCTATATTAATAAGTCAAATTTAAGTGCACACTCAAGCATAGGAAAAGTATTCTGTCTTTTAGGGTTAGTGTTTCAATCCACATGGCTAAATATGATTAACCTCAGAGCTTATCAGTATTTATATTTGGCTCCTGTGGAAAAGAATGACAGCTAAAACTTTACTCTTTCCCTTTGAAACAAGCTTTTTCAAACTGGCCTAGCAAAATATCAGTATTTTCTTTGGACAAAAGCTTCCTTCTTCTTGATTTACTTTTCTGATATTGAGTGAGAGATCATTATTTTTCCATGCTGAGGCCGTCCATGTTGTGAAACAGTTGATCGCTGCTAGCTGTTCTGCTAACAATGATGACAGATTGTGCTGCAATGCATAACTGCAATTCAAGAGTTGGGTTTGGACTGAGGATTTGCAGACCTTTTTGTTGGCAAAGGTATCTTTCATTCCCAAATGAATGTGTGCACCTGTCTCTATAATTTTTATTTTCTCTGGGAGACTAGCAAACTCGGGAAATCACTCTCTTTTTTTGCTAATGGGGTAATGTAATAGAAACTTGAAAGGCTGTCAAAGCAATTGTCATATTCAACTTATACCTAGCATAATTAAAATGGAGTAGCTATGAATTTCATGCTTCTTCCTTCCCTTTGGCTGAGATCTCTCTTTTGCAACAGTCCTTTTTCCTCTTCTGTTTTTCCAGTGTTATTTTGGTATTTGATCACATGGGCCTTCTAAGCTTGGAGACGAACTTCATCATTTTCTGTGCACTTTTGATACACTTTTTATTATTATTACTTCATGGACTTTATTCTCTGGAACTCTGGAATACACTTCTCTTTTTCAAATTGTTCCTCTTAGGCCAGGTAGTCCACATGATTATCAGTAACCGCACAAATCTGAACTTAGCATTTGAATAAGCAAGGCAGAAGAAAACCACCACTGCTTCTCTCTATCAGCCATTCGTTACATGCATTCTGTGGGTCATGATAACACTCCGATGGGTTCTTTGAATTGGTTAATTCACATAAATATGGAGGGCTTGTAGAATGTTTCTGTCATTGTGAACACCCATTAGTTGGACCTGCTAGCCCTAAGAACCGCAAGTGCCATCATGGCAGGGAAGCCGTCTGTAACTAATCTCTTGGGAAATGCTGCTGTTATTGCTGATAAACCAAATGGGGACCAATATTACCCAGGATTTGTAGCCTTCTGATAGCCCATCACCTGGTATTTACCACTTTCATTTTGTTTTATACAAGCACAATCTACCCACCCACCCTCTCTCTCTCTCTCACACACACATATGATAAGGTCTATGCACCCCTTTTAAAATGCCAGGTTTTTGAGATGTAAAAGCATCAGACCACTTCAGAATATTTTCTACCTTTAATATAATATGGGATGAATAGGCAAAGCAGGGATCCAAGAATGCTCTTTATTATTGTATAGGAGAAGAACAGACTCTTGCAATTTTATCAGAGTTTTTTCCTGCTGCTTCTTATAACAAACAAAATCAAGGTGGGATTGTTTGAGTATCTTTCTTTGTCTTTTCGCTTTCTTGGGACTGAGCAATCTTTTCTGAAAATCCTATCTTAATGGCTGACTCATTCTTTCTCCATTCCCAAGGCTAGGTCAACACTCCTTCAAAGAAGGAAGATAACTTTTCATTCTCATCTGTTAGCATGCATAAGATAAGTAACCCCAAATTTTGCAGGTAAAACAGCTTACTTCTCCAAGCAGGAATTCACACACACACACACACACACACACACACAGAGAGAGAGAGAGAGAGAGAGAGAGAGAGAGAGAGAGAGAGAGAGATTACACATGCTTGAAGAGAGTGCGGAGGAGGGGAAATCTGTTGAAAAGTTTAGTAAATTTAGTTTGGAGACAGACTATAATGATTGGAATAATATTGGAATCCTTTAATCAATAATCTGATTGATTTCCACCCTCTGGAACCAGTTGCCCCCGGAGATTAGGAGAATTCATGACCTCAGTGCCTTCCGCCGTGCCCTAAAAACACATTTTTTCCAACAAGCCGGGCTGGCTTAAGAAGAAATTTTAAATATTTTTAATATTTTAATTGGTCTGTGAGTTTTAAATTTTGTAGCCAAATTATATATATATTTTAAATGTCTTAATATTTATATTTTATGTTTTTTATGTCTGGCTGTACACCGCCCTGAGTCCTCAGGGAGAAGGGCGGTATATAAATTGGAAATAAATAAATAAATAAATAAATTTTGTTTTGTTTGGCCCTAGCAGAAAATGAAGATTCATTCTTGATGCCAAGAATTGTGAATGTGACATCACTAGCTACTGAAGAAGAAACAAATTTAAATCTGGATGTAAATAAAGGACCTTACACAATGCTAAATACTGATTCTAGGGCATCTGAGTTTTCTATGCAAGTTTTATCTCAGGAAACATCCAATCATAAATGCAAAGAAAACGAAGAAGGTTCTGAAAAAGAGAGAAATGTTACTGGAACAACACAAGATCTGCTTCAGGAAAAATATAGTTTTCCACAAATACTAAACGTCTCCAGTTTAAAAGACTCCCCAGAAACATTTGGAACAAAGCTCTGTTTTGAAGAATTAACTGGAAGCCAGACATGGGCCAAAGAGGTAGATGGAGGAGGAGAAGATTGTCAAAAGTCAAAGAATCTCTCATTGCAAAAGCTACAGATTAACAAAGCCAAGGACTCTGGGTCAGAAATGGAACTGCAGCAAGTTGCTTCTGTAATTCATGAACCAACAATGGATACAAGCAGTTCTGTAGATATAGAGGAGAATGATGATACAGATGAAACACTGACCTCACTTCTGAATGAAATTGCATTCCTCAATCAGCATCTGAGTGATGATGCTTCAGACATACCAGAACTTTCCAACCCCCTAAGTTCTAGCTTTTCTCTAGCAGATACCGAAAGTCGCCAGGAATCAAACTCAGCAAGTAGCTCTGCCTTCCAGTTTGGTACAGTGGGTGGGAATTTTAAGGATCTTTCTATGATTCAAGACAATGGTGATTCCATAACGCCTCTCCTACTTCACTTGGAGGATGATGATTTTCCTGTTGGCAATAGAAATGCTGGAGAGGTTTCATCAGAATCTGATGCTTTAAAAATCATGCTAGGCTCCGAAATAAAGGATAGAAATTCCAACCTGTTAAAAATAAACGGAAGTGGAAAAAACATGGAATCCTCAGCAAAGAGAAGAAGTGTTTCACCTCCTGTTCTTCATATGAAAACTAATTTAGAAGCTGGCGCATCGGACATGTCATGGAGGCCTATGCCCAAATTGGCACCACTGGGATTAAAAACTGCTAATCAGTCGTTAGATTCTGAAGGACAAAGTACTAAAGTGATGCCTGCATTGGCACCTGTTGCTTCAAAAGAGAAGAAATTGGCACAGTCAGCAATTAATCCCAGTCAGGTTTCTAAAGCAACAAATACAAAAGCAACTGCAGTGACAAAATCAAATTAATTATTGTGGCTTTAAATTCAGATTTTAATATTTTATTTCTGACTTTTGAGACTTAAATCTAGATGTAGGATACACATGTGCATTTGGCTGCTTGCATTACATTGTCATATATTGTACAAAGTATGCATGTAATTTATGAAAACAAAGTTTTATACTAGAGGTTAAGAAGTCAAAAAATTAAGAGACTAACCAGATAGATGAATAATGCAAATGCTTCATTTATCTGTTATTTTGGTATTTTACCCTTGTAAAATATGGCTCTTGAACAATTCCATGTTTGAGAACGTTCATTCTGAGAAGAAAAAAAATGCAGAACTAAGTTATTTTCTTCATAACAACTAATGTAGTGAGAATTTTAACTGCTTTGCTTAAGCTCCAGTGGAGTTGCTCTTAATTGGCAGGAAAGGTGTCATGGTTATTTCCTTGGTATGACATTGCCACAGAATATCTTTTTTAAAAGTATTTTAAAAAATCAGGAATGTAAGTGGTTTGTATAAATATATTATGTGTTCAGGAGCTCAGATTAAAGCATTTCAGCAACAAGTATTTTCTGTAATACAATGTTGTTCAAATTTGGGGGGCTTCCTGTAAAGAAGTGAAGTGTGAGATTTCATACTGTAAAATGATTTATATTTTTGTATACAGGTTTTTGTAAGTATGTACAATAATGACATTTTTCATCTAGGAAAAGATACTAAATATTTCCAAATGATTGTAAATGATACATTTTTCACTAAGTGTGTAGCATTTGAATGCTTTGAACAAGTTGTTATAGGAAACCTTAAAACTTATGCATTTTAGGTAAATTCAATAAGGAAGGTAATGTTTCTTGTTATCCAACATATAAAAGCTGTCTTCATTTATTAATATTTGAAGCTTCCTTCTCTTATCACGTGGATTGAATTAACTGTTGAGAGTCAGTTTTCTGTATAGGTATGAGAAATGAGCAATTTCAATGTGCTTATAGCGCAAAGGTTTACATGTAACAAACAGGCATGAGTCAGAATTACTTCTGATGGGTATTCCTCAGCTCTTAAGAATATATGCAGACTGAGTTAAAGGAAAAAAGTTAAACTCGCTCTTTCTCAGAGATTTTTACAAAAATAGCAATGCTGTGTTCCTCTGCACTGGCTGTTAAATCTTCAGACAGTTAACAGAATTACAGGTTTAGTTTTTCCTTAAATCAGTGCTATTAATTTAAAAGCTTTATAATAATAGAAAGAAAAAGTTGTCAAAGTACTAAGCAGTGTGGATTAAGCAATTTGTTGTTCTTTGCAGCTGCACATATTCCTTTATATTTCAGTTTATTATAAGGTTTTCTTATGTTTCTTGATTCACTGTGTTCATTCAGTGCCTTAGGACACGAAAAGAACTTTTGTATATCACAATTTAATTAAAATCTGACTGACCTGTTTATTTTAAGGCTCAGACTCCAGTGTGACACAAGCCTATTAAGTGTTTTGTCTGGACATGCAACTGAGAATGTGGTTTCTCTGGGACCCTGTGTCCCACAAACATCAGCAGATGTTGTGTGAACATCAGCACTGATGGGATCCTTGGATGTAGACCAGTAAATCAAGGCAGCTCTTATGAGTACATCAACTCCTTGTTAGGATTTCTGACTGTATGAAATCCTGCACTCGGACATCTTGCTTGTTCAAGTAAAAAAGCCTGAACAAGGCTTGTGGCACTTTGCTTACCTATATTAAATAAACATAAAATAAGTTACACCAACCCTTTATTTTGTGAAACCGCCATTACACTAGAAATTTGACTAAAATATAGCATTATTTTTCTCATTCTTTTCTCATTCCTTTTTTGTAGTATTTGCTTGTTTTCTGAGCTATAGAAACTTTTTAAAAAAAAACAAATCCCTACCTGTCCACATTTCACTTTAGAACAAATTCTATCATTACAATTATGGTCATTTGGCCTCTTGCCTAAACATGACTATTTTAAAGATGCAGTGCATTATAATGTAAATAGGCAGGATTTCGGGAAAACTATATAAATATTCAAATACGATTACAGAACTCTAAAATTCCAATACCCAGTCACCTCTTTCAATAGTTTTGGTCTGCATTTCAGTGCTCAAATCTAAAGTTTTTAAAAATAATGATAGTACATTCTAAAGCACTATTCCCTATGTATTTCAAAAGTAGCCTTGATAACAATTATGTATAGTTTTTTTTAGGAATAATGCAAGATTGAATTTTATAAGTATTTTCTAATCAACACTTGACAATTGATTCATTTCATTTTAAGCAAGCTTGTAAAATTGATTTTTAATTCATCTGTAAATGACTGAAATGTTTTTAGTAAAACAATGTTAGATTTTGTTTCTATGATATTTCTTTTTCTGTATCTACTAAAAGCTGTATTTTTGTAGTTATCAAACCATAAAGCCTGTCTTAATAACTGAGAGGAGAATCTGTGTAATTAAAATAGTCTAACTAGAAAATGGTTTTGAAATATTATTTCTAGGCCAAACACCAGAGGAGAAGCTAAGAGAATAACAGAGTTTTCTGAGTTTGATTGATAAAATTCTGGAATAAAATTAGCTAGCCCTTGTAAAAAAGAATACTTTGAATTTTTTAAAAAAATATTAGCATTGTTACTGTGATAAAGATTATTAATATTTTGATTTGAATTCTTAATTGTGATTTGTCTGAATCACATTTGGGGATTCTATTCCTGTACAGAGCTTTGCTAGGAATGTTCCAGAATACTTTGGAGAGCTTTGCCCATTCCTTAGTCTTTTAAGTAGATGCAGCTTTTTCCTGACATTTATTTACTTTAGCATAACAATAGCATATTGAAATCACTTCTCCAGAACCATTTCCATTATTTTTCTGTTCTCTCAGCTGTACTAAAACAGACGCATACACTCCTTCATGGGGCTATGTGACCTAGCATTCTTTTTCAAAAGTATTAGAAATGTACAGCACAGCTTCTCCATTGGATAAACCCTCCAACCTCCTCTGCTTGGATCGACATGTGAACTTTTGTCCATGCTACTAAGTTTTTATATGGGTGTTGAGAGGAAAAAGGTTCTTGTGTTGATAAAGTGCAGAGAATCCATGCAAAATTATTCCAGCTCATATTATATAGCACATTTTGAGATGGGTGAAATTTAGTACTGTAGTGGTACCATTCCTTTTGGTTTTGTACAACCTTATAATGATCTATCCATGTGCCATTATATCAGGATTCCTCAAATTCAGTTCCCAGTCAATGTTAAATCTTTTGTTCAGGATGGAACAAAGATAATTTTTGACTCAATTTTCCTCTATAGCAGACTTTTTATTGGGGATGGGGTGGGAGTGTTGATTAAATCCCTGAACACTTTTCTGTATGTTAGGGCCATTGGATTTTTGAGGCTTTATCTCAAAACTAAATGGTTCAGATCAACCTAGACAGCATGACCATCTAATCAGAAACAACTATCCATGTTTTATACATTGCCAGTTTCTGGATAGTCTGGGGATTCGCCTGATTGTGGTTCACATACCGGCCAGGACAATCTGGGTGTCTGGGCCATTCCTCTAAACCAGGCTGTCCAACCCATTGGTTGCATCCATCTCTGGACAGCAAGTAATGCAACCCACAAGATGATAAAAATATTTAAAAAATGAAGTTTATTATTTATATACATTAACTATATATTTTATATGCAGCCCAAGGCAATTTCTCCTCTCTCAGTGCAGCTCGGGCAAGCCAAAAGGTTGGACATGCCTGCTCTAAACCCAGAGTTAGTATGAGCTAAAAGTGGAATGTTTTGGTATCAAAACTCCCTATGTGGGAGAGTGCATGATGGTTCACTTGATATTTAATAAGCCATTCATCAGTATTTAATTTTGCAACTATGTTTCTCCTGACAGGAGCAATACACCTTATAGTACATGATTGCACCGATTCCGCTACCATGGGTAAAAGCCAAGAAAATGTTCTGGGAATATTAATTTGAATGATTTGTAACATTTGTGTCAGCCATAGGTTGGCTATGTATTTAATCGAATTATTTATACACCATCTTACTCCAAGAGTTCAAACTACTTAGCACGGGAATGTCCTTTCGTGTTATCTTTACAATAACAATCCTTTAAAGTAAATTGCATTGCGTGAATGACGTGAATGGCTCAAAACCACCCAGTTAATTCCTAGGGTTTAAAATTGGATTTCTTCCATCTTAACACTAACAACTAAGTGTTAATATTGCTTCTATTAGCCCTCCTTATGACTCCCATGCAGAATGTAATCTAATTCTCCTAGAATCATGGAATGTGCTGAAATGAGTAAACTGACATTTGAAATTAGAGAACAAGAAGATAAACTACTACAAGATATGGGGTTTATTTTATCAATGGCTAGATAATAAAACATGGAAATGTAATAGGAAATATGAAATGAATGTTATAAATATAATATTTGAAAATAAATTTTTTGAAGCGACAAAGCCATAGTTAAATAAATGATAAATGAGGATGTTGATTTGTTTGACAATATGAGAAATTAGATAATTAGTAAATTTTGAATATGGGGATGAGGCACAAAAGATTTGTAACCGACTGACACACATTGCATTTGTAATGGATGATGGATTTGTTTTATGTTTTGTTTAAAAAATAATAATTCTCCTAGATTTATTTTTGCTCAAACTCAAAGGGGAATACAGCCAATATAGTGGCAATACACAGTGGCAATAGATTGTCATAAAAAAGAACACGTTTGTAAATTCTAGTTTATTTGCCACTCCATTTTTGAAGATGCCCAATGGCTTAATACATCAAGATTAAAAACAAAAGTACAATCATAATCCAGTGAATCAATTTGGCAATAACATGGTCTGTCTTGTCTTCAAATGCCTTTCTAGAAACTCATGTTTTATAGCTCTCCAGAAATATAAACTGGGGGTAGCTGCAGTTTGAAAGCATAGGATCTGTTTTATGCTGAAAGTACTTCCTTTCAGCTTGATATGGAGCCACTGACATACATTCATAGGGTACAATTGTTCATCCAACTTTATATCCGTCTAGTGGTCCAATCTGCAGTTTTGTCATCCTTATTTCATGATTCTTTATTCTTCATCTCGAGAAAGATGGTTGAACATTTTACTGAAATAAATAAAATAGCTCCAACACTTAACTTGTGTTTAGTAAACTCATGGTGACTCCTGTCTTTAAATGCACTTCTTTCATGTTGACAGAAAATTTCCTATACAGTAAAAGTATACAAAACATATATGGTGGCGCAGCAGACTAAAGCACTGTTATTAACATCAGCTGCCTGCAATTGCTGCAAGTTCAAATCTCACCAAGCTCAAGGTTGACTCAGCCTTCCATCCTTTCTAAGGTAGGTAAAATGAAGACCCAGATTGTGGGGGCAATAAGCTGACTTTGTATGAATATATACAAAAAGTATGAAGGCTATTGCTTAACGCATTGTAAACCGCCCTGAGTCTCCGGAGAAGGATGGCATATAAATCAAATTTTAAAAATAATAATAAATGATTGAAAAAGAAAAAGAAAGGAATGAAAAGAAAAGAAAAAACAATTACACCTTATTTTTGAGTGTAATGAGTGGAAGATCATCAGAGAGCCAACTTAGAACTAAAAATAAAGTTCCTGATAGAACAATTAATCAGTGGAATGGCTTGCCAACAGAAGTTGCGGGTGCCCTAGCACTACAGAGATTTTCAACAAGAGATTGAACAACCATTCATCTGGAATGGTATAGGTTCTCCTGCTTGAGTGGGTGGTTAGACTAGAAGACCTCCAAGGTCCCTTCCAATCCTGTTATTACATGGATTTTTCCTCCTACGCCAGCATACCATTGCCAACCAGTTTGTCTTAAATTATGCAGTTATTTAAAAGAAAACATTGGGCTGCCCCCATTAATAAGGCCAGGGTTGCTTAGATCTGCTGCAGCCATATAACATTTTTTGAAGAAATTGTTTTTCTAAGCTTTTCAATACAACAAACGAATAAATCAGACCTTACCACTGAGAATATGCATGGAATATATGTGACCAATGGATGTCCTGGATCAGTGACTGGAGTTTCCTATGATTCAATACTTCTATTGTGACAGCCTGCATTCAACCATGGCTCCCTGCTGCTCTTTGTGTATACATGCAGAAACCCAGACACTTTGTACTAGCTAGTTGATAAGAGAAGCTGAGTGTTAGTTTAGTTTCTCACAGGAAAATGTTCTCGTCACAGACGGAAGGGCGATTGGGCTGGCATCAGAGATGGAATCTTAAACTCTCCACCAACCAAGAACAGCCATGCAATCAATCCCACCCCCAGAATTGAGAAAGTTTCGTCAATCCTGTCTGCTTATCTTAAAATATCAGATACAACTTTAGGAGGATGAATTGGGAGAGCTAGAGTGGAGGTGGGTATAATGTCTGGCAATTAAAATGGATTTAAAAATGATAAGACGTTGAAGATTTGATTTGGTTTATTATGAAGATAGGTAAGGTAATCCAAAGAGGACTAAATAGTATTAACAAGAGCCTTGGCTAGTACAGTGGTCTAAAGCCCTGTTATTAACATCAGCTGCCTGCAATTATTGCAGGTTCGAATCTCACCAAGGCTCAAGGTTGACTCAGCCTTCCATCCTTTCTAAGGTAGGTAAATTGAGGACCCAGTTTGTGGGGGCAATAAGCTGACTTTGTATAAATATTTACAAAAGTATGAAGGCTATTGCTTAGCGCATTGTAAGCCGCCCCGAGTCTCCGGAGAAGGGCGGCATATAAATCAAATTTAAAAAAAAAACATAGACTGATAAAGCTTCATTTTGTTCTCAACAAGTTGATTTGAGAAGTCTGAAGCCTCCGGAAACAGATGAGAGCACAAAGAAGGTGAACTTTGGAGAAGGTCAAAGATGACAGGAGAGAAGAGGTTTTACCAGTCAAAAAAACCTGGTTGCCAGACTGATAGGAAAATTGTTAGCCAGTGTTTAGCATTAGGCCCTTTCCTAATGCTAAATAGTAATATTTACAGTATTTAGAAACGTAGAAGGGTAGGCAATTGTATGACTTGCAATCACAATTTTATATCTCAGGTTGAGATTTCATTCTCTGCATCTTATCCTTGAAAGCGACCAAGAGAAGGTGGAAGAACCAGGCTTGGCTAGGGCAAATCTAAAGCATGTGTCTAAAAGTGAAACTGACTACTATTTAATAAAAGGATGAGAAATTCAAAATCAAGTTTGCATGGAGTTTTCTATCAAATCCTGAAAACCCACAGAATGGCTCAGCCACAATCCCTAAAGGTCAGTGGTGGGTTGCCCCCGGTTCGCACCGGTTCTATAGAACCGGTAGTAAAACTGGCGGGAGGCTCCGCCCACTGACCCTGATGTCATGAAAACACTCCTGCGCATGTGCAGAAGAGCATGCGTGCGAGCAAAGCAAGCGCACGCACATGGCCCCATTGAGAACCGGTAGTAAAGGTAAGTAGAACCCACTCCTGCTAGAGGCAATGTCTGTTTCTGCAAAGTTTGGGAAATTCTTAATAGCAAACAGTAACATGAACCAGTAGAATTGCCTGCAAGCACTTTCTTTTACTGTCCTTGTCCCTTGTCGTTGCTTCTGGTCATCTGGGGACCTTTCCAGATTACAGAGCCCTAGATCTGTGCCCCAGGTTCCTTTTGCACCTCTTTCCTAAGGCTATAAATCACAAAAAACTGCATCTCACTTATTTTGGCCATGTGGGGCAATTCACTGGATGGAGAAAGCAATTCTGTTTGGAAGAATTAGCGCTAAAAGGAAACCAGACCGCCAAAGAATGTGGTAGCTGGACACCATCAAAGCTGATACCAGCCAGAGCATAGAAAAACTCAAACAAGTAGCGCAAGATTGGAAGATGTGGAGAGACCTGGCCCATATAATCGCCAAGAGTCGGACACAACTGAATGGATAAATTTATCGTCATCACCTAAAGCTGTAGCCACGCAAATCTCTAAATAGAACAAGGGAGGATGCTCTTAGTAATTAACACAAATGACAAATTCCATTACTTCATCTCCCCAATTTATTACCACATAGTAAGACTTCATAATTAAATATGTGTGACAATCTTACCGGAAATCCTTGAGCCTTAGGCTTAATGTGACACACAAAGTGAATGTGAATATTGTAGTCATCTAATAAAGTGTAACTAGCACAACAACATCTACTATTGTTGTTCAAGGGCTGGATGTTGTTTAGTACATGACACTGAAACATCTTTAATTGCAATAGTGAGATGCAACAAAACATCATGCATTTTGCTGAACGGAATTGGAGGGAAAACATGCTGCCATTTACCATAATGAGCTGATCAGTATGCCATTGGGATTTGAAAAAGATCAGGAACCTATTTCTTACAGCAAGATGTCCAATGAGGTTGCCTATACATGAGGTACTGTACCTCCAAAGTCAGGTATCTTTTCTAGGTGAGAGGCAATCATATACCAGCCATTCCAATGTAGTTATCCCAACTGTGCTATTTTAATGGATGAACAATGAAGGAAAGAGGGAACAGACGGTTCTCCTCTCCTGCATTGATCTTTAAAATAAAACATAATACAGGCTTCCCTCACTAGCTAGAATGCAACCCTAAAACACTTTAAAGAGATAAAAGCTGTCAACAATGTAATTATCTGTGTAAATGTGCATAATATAAGAACGTTTAATTTATGGAATACACAAACCAGAAAGAAATGGCGTATGGAAGGAGGCCCCAGAGATATTTGATTTGCAAGGTTATTAGGGAATGAAGTACTTAAACACACAAGCAATTTATCAATAATTTTTATATTGTATTTACTGCAGTTATTATTGTTGCTCTTGATTTGTAACTTAGCCATTCAGCGGCTTTCTGTATAGGTTTAAATGATGTTGTCTGGTATTTTTTTTAATTTCACTTTTAATCATATATGATGGTACATTGCCTCGAGAACTCTTGCTTTACAGTTGATCAATGGCTAAATGCAAACTTTGACATAAGAAACCTTAGGGCATTTAATACAGAACATAAATTCTGTAACAAGGCCCAAGTGGTATAAACAGCACGCTGTGGATCAAAAGTAAGTTGACAAAATGGGGTGATGGATGATGGAAGGCCTTGTTTGCTACTTGCCGTCTTCTCCACAAGATTGCAAATCACCACTTATAAAGTGTCAGTTCTACTTGTATTAAAGGAGCTTCAAACAGTATGGATATTCTGTGAGGGAGACATATTCCCCCCCCCCCCCAGATAGTCAGGGAAATATTGTGACAGATCAGAAAGTATGATATGCTTGTGGAGAAAAGGAAGAGGAGGACGACGGCTATGGAATCTGAACTGAACTAAGAAATAAATGCTCACAGATTTCTTAAAAAGAAAAAAAAACGCCCTGTGTTAAAAAAGCAGTTCTACTTTTAACAGGCATGTCCAAAAATCCCCTGGCTAGAAGCGCTATTGCCTTCTTTCTCTGCATGTAGATTTCGCAGCAATCTGTCCAAGAGTGAAATGCTCCGAAGTCTGCTACCGGTTTGCTTTCCTACTAGTTCACTGCGCATGTGCAATGCATGCCAAATCCACGCTTTGCGCACAGGCACACTGCAGGCGCTAATGCGCAGCGCTGAAAAAGGAGGATTAAGAAGCCTTTTCTATGCTAAGTAGAACAGCGAAGGGGGGGAACAGCTGTGCCGTGTGATTTAGATTTGCTAGAAAGCAGGATTTCCTGGTTTCTAGTGAATATAAATCGTGTGGCAGAGCTGATCGTCGGAAATACCGGTTTGTTCGAACTGGTAGCATTTTTTTACTATCAGTTCGCCCAAACTGGTAGCTTTTATTACTACTGGTTCGTGCGAACTGGTCTGATCCAGTAGCATTTCACCTCTGAATCTGCCCACCATATACTGGATCCCGGTCAGGACAGGCCCCTTGGTTTGTCTCGACATTCCTTTTCTTCCGTGCCATGTCTGAACATTGATCACAGATGTGAGAGTTAAGATCTCTTCTGATATCAAGGCAGAAAGTTTTAAAGATGACTCAGAATAAAATTTCATCAACTGTAGTAGAACACTGTTCCAAAAACAAAGAAAAAAAAACAGGTGTAACTTTTAACCTTGGGCAGTATTTGGGAGAAAGCTTTAAAACAAGCTAGTCTCTACTCCAAGCCAAAACAAGCAAACAAATGTAGATTTATTGCAGAGATGGGAACTGATATGCTCCGATCATTTTAAAACCCTTTGAATCACAGCCCTGTTTTGAAAAGTGCACCGTTCCTCCCCTGGGCTCCCAGGTGCGTTTCTATCTTTCCTTTCTCAGCCAGTGAGAAATACTGGTTATGGCACTTCTCACCTTATTTCCCCCACTCATTCTTTAGGGTTAGATTAAAGATAAATTAAAAGATTAAAAAAAGAGAAAATGGGATACCAGGCAAAATATTTTTGCGCAAATTCCACCACTCGTACAGAAAGCTAGGATAGAGAAAAGAAAAATATGGCATGTAAAAAAGAAGCACCAAGTGTTAGAAAGGCCTGCTAGGAAAGGAAAAACAATACTTTCGTGTTGGTTTTGGCCGCATGTAATGCTGGTAAAGACGGACTGAAAGGCAGGTGGTCCATTTACTCTGCAGTCTTATGAAGATTTGGAATACAGCACTTGCGTTTAGTTACTCTGGCTATTTCTAGTTTGCTTGGTTTGGCAATCATGGTGCAGCTTCAAATTACACACTTACAAAATGTGGGCTGACACTTTTCCTGATAAGACAGTAGGAGGTTGTCTAAACCAGGTTTGTGAATGTGAATGCTCTAGTGTGCAATCTCTTATAAAACGTTAGGCTGCTAGCACTTACTGTATGTTCAAAAGTAAGTCCTACTGCAGACCTCATGACATAAACCCGACTTAGTGTTTGGGGTACCTTGCTTTTTTCCCACCTGGTGGACATTGTAGATCTTTGTATGCTATTTTGGTTTATCCTACAAAAGGTATTACACATTACAGATTTGAAATTATTTTCTCTGTGAAGTTGCCTAATCCTTTTTAACAGACTTTCTAGTTTGGTAGTCATATTTATTTGTTTGTGAAAGTGCTTTATACAGTACTGTGTTTTTCCATGTGAATTTACTGCTTGTGTGAAAAGAAGGGTCAAGAACTGAAGTTTTAGGAAGTGTTGCCACAAAGAAGAGGGAGTCAAGCTATTCTCCAAAGCAGCTGAGGATAGGACAAGAGGCAACAGATGGAAACTAATCAAGGAGAGAACCAATCTAGAACTAAGGAGGAATTTCCTGAGAGTTAGAACAATTAATCAGTGGAACAACTTGCCTCCAGAAGTTGTGAATGCTCCAACACTGGAAGTTTTAAATAAGATGTTGGATAACCATTTGTCTGAAATGGTATAGGATTTCCTGCCTAAGCAGGGGGTTGGACTAGAAGACCTCCAAGGTCCCTTCTGACTCTGTTGTTCTGTTCTAGTCTAGTCTAGTCTCCCGTGCAGCACTTTTCTCCTCTGATGGGACATACAGGGAATAAAATGAAAGTAAATATGATCTGATAAGCACTTTTAAAAATAAACCTGTAATGAAAGGGTCTGAGATGCAGCTGGAAATCTTATGGCCGTGGTCATCCTTGTAAATGTATGTAGGATTACAGCTTTAACATCTGTTGCCTAGGAAGATAGCAATACTGTGTACAAAACATGTACTGGAATGTGACATCCTGAAACAGAAAAAGTTGGAAAAGGCAGCTATGAAATTAATAGGTACCTGTACTGTGACAAGAACTTTTAGCATATACCAAACCATTCTTAAATGTTTCATGACAGAGATCTACTCTGGTTGCATTCTGTGTTTGTTCCCAGAAAGATGTAGTTAGGACCATTTGAGCTTAAACAAAACTGTTATTTACTTTAAACATAAGCACACTTGCAACTTGATTTGTGCTGAGCAAGGCATATGTCTGCTGACTAATTTCATTGGTCCTTATGAGGAAGTAAAGACAGTTGAGTGCCAAAAGTAGTATAGCATTTGTGTAGACACTTTTAGGAATGCGGCCTAAGACTAAATTCTTAGTCAGCATCCTTATTGTTTGCCAAGAAATAATTAGGCTGGAGGAGAGCTGAACCTATCTTTGCCCAAACACATTCTCCATACATACAAAACCAGGGGCGTAAAATCCAGAAATTTAAGCCTACTTCGGGTAGACTTTTGCATAGGTTAGCTTAGTGTAGAAATGGTGGATTGTACTAGCTTTAATTGGTAGTAAATTACCTTTAATCAAATGACTTCCTTCTGAGGCAAGATAATTGAACAGTAGAGCACTTCCGATAGCCTGTAGTATAGCCATATTTTGCTTACCTATAGTTGACTTGATTGGGGCCACAGAACATCTAAATTGCAAGGCATGGTTTACAAACCGTTTGTTCACATATGTTAAGTCAAAACCAAGCAGATCATACAAAGGCTTAGCAGGTTGTGCAAACATAGGCAGATGTACAGTACCTGAATTAGTGCAATGACCAAATTTGGCTTTCAGGTACAGGTAAGTCCTTGAGTTACGACCACAATTGAGCCCAACATTTATGTTGCTAAGTGAAACATTTGTTAAGTGAGTTTTGCCCCATTTTAGACTTTCCACTTAAGTGAATCATTGCAGTTGTTAAGTCAGTAACACGGCTGTTACCTGAATCTGCCTTCCCCACTGACTTTGCTTGGTTGCAAAAGCTGATCACATGATCCCAGAACACTGCAACCATCACAAACAGGGCCAATTGCCAAGCATCTGAATTTTAATATAGGTGACCATGGGGATACTGCAATGGTCGTAAGTGTGAAAAATGGTCATAAGTCCCTTTTTTCAGTGCCATTGTAACTTTGAACGGTTGCTAAATGAACTGTTGTTAAGTTGAGAACTACCTGTATGGAAGAAGCCCGAAATGCCACTGATTTAAGAATTCCTTTCAGGGTGGTTTTAAAAAAGGGGGTGTTATTTTCCTGTAATTCCATATATTTCTTATAGCACAGGGTCCTTGCCGAGGTTTGGAGAAAAAGTTGGCAAACCCCACCTTATAATGTAATGCCGTTAATAATCCATTGCGGAGAGCTGAGATGGGCCCGTGGCTTGGCCTCCGTGTAAAAACACGTCCAGGTGTTCCGGAAACAAAACGGGCAAGGTCTCCAAACCGGTTCAATTTTTGCTTGCCGACTCAAGCCAGCCAGCCAGCCAGCCACCCAGCCAAAGAGGGCGGGCAAAGCGTTCGCCGGGTTTCTCCCCCGCCGTGAAAAGGAGCCGCCTTCTTCCTGCAGGAGCTCTGCGGTCGAGAAATCCATTCCCCCATTTCCCGCCCGCCGAAATCGACGCCGTGAAATCGAGGGAGGGAGGCCGGTCCGTCGGTCCGCTGGTGATTTCGTCTCCGTTTCGGCGTTTTGGTCTACCTAGGCCACCATAGCCTCCGCGGAATCCGGCTGGCTGGCTGGCTGGCTGGCTGGCTGGCGGGGACGGCGCTGTCAAGAGCCAGGAGAGCTCCAGAGAGGGATACTAACCGGGGCGGGGGGGGGAGCAGGCGGCAGAGAGGGGTCGCCAGCTCGGGACTCGCCGAAAAGAAACAGCTGAGCGAAGAAGAGGAGGAGGAGGAGGAGGAGGAGGAGGAGCCCAAGGAGAGGGACGGACGATCCTGGGGCTGGAGCCCAGGCTCGGCGGGGAGGCGGGGATCGCTCTGGCAGCCTTCCCGGCACGGGTGAACCGCCGACTTCGCCAAAGCCGTTGCTGTCAGCGGGCGTGAGGAGCGGAGAGGACCGGCTGCGAGCGAGCGAACGAACGAACGAACGAGCAGCTTCGAAAAGCGAGGGAAGGAAGGCAGCCCTTTTTTCTACACACACACACACACAGCTCCGGAGCCTCTTAGCGGGCGCTCCCCAGCTTCCCCCTTGCAGCTGGAGGGCTCCCGGTGACCCCCGCCTGGGAAGCCCGCAGAGCCGAGCCGAGCCGAGCCGGCTAGAAAAGAAAGACGGCAGGCGGGAGCCCCAAGGAAGGCAAGGGGGCTTTTTTGAATGCGACCGTGGCTCGTGAAAGGACGAAACCGGGCTGCATGGACGAGAACTCGGGGAGAGGGCTCGCTTTTTTCTTTCTTTTTAACCCTTCCTCTACGGAGCGCCGATGCCCGCTTTCCAAGGTAACAAAGGTTGACACCCCCCTCCTTCCTCTCCCCGAAGGGGCTTCTTTTAAAGCGAGAAGCTGCGTTTCGTGGTTTTTAAGGCAGAAAACGGGTCTGACTGAATTACTCGCGGATTTCTCCATCCCTCGTCATCCTATTGTTGGCCTGAAAAAAGCTGGAAGGGCTTCTGCATTAGTGTTATATATTCGACCTCCCTTTGTGCATTCCTCGCCTTCGCGGATGGGAAAGAGGTTTTACGCAAACTTCTCTTCGGAAATCTCCGTCCGGTTCCTTTAATTGACTTCACAGTCATTGAGAAGGTTTTGTGTGTGTGTGTGTGTGTGTGTGTGTGTGTGTAGGAGAGGGTTCGGGTTTGAAGCTCTGATATTCTTGGATGGTCGCGGTTCCCTTTTTAATGCGTAAGTGAAGTGTTTGCAGCAGTGAATCGTCTTTAGGCTTGACAAATGCCCTCTGTATTAAAAGCTGAGCTCAAAACCCATGGGTTGATCGAATTGCCAACGGTATTATTTTGGTTTACTTGGCTTAGGTGTCTGATTTCTGTTTCTTAAAAGGGTAATCCTTAAGCATTTGCAACACGGTAACACAGTGTGTTGTTAACTCCAGGCAGAGTAGTACCGAGGAATTTCCTGGGAAATTTGCAAAGCACTCACCTCTAAAATAAGGATTCTCCTGCCAAGTATTCTGGTTTGACTATTAAGCTACCTTTATAAATATCTGTAATTAACTACATCAGGAATTAAGGAATCCAATTTTCTACATTTGCGTGGCTTTGAATTACAGATTAAAATTAGATTAAATTGGATTTGGAATTGGACCCCATGTTTGGTGAAATGTGGTTGATGCATTTGTGGTTCAGTGTCCATACAATGGTTAGGAGGAATTGTCCCTCACCTCCAGAGCTGGAGCAGTGGGCTGTCTTCAAATCTTGATTTCTGTATTACAGTCACATGCACACACCCATTTTTTAAAACAGCCACGTTTTGTAAACTGTAGGCAGTGTGGTGGTGACTTTACATGAATTCTGAATAAGATGCTTGTAAGATTGTATTATTGGTTTACCTTGGTTCTCTCCCCTCCCCCTTTTTCATTTCTCAAAGGTCTCTTTTGATCTTGGTCTTTTGAACTAAGAAGAACTGTGCATAGCCATATTGCAGAGCAGATGTGTCCTGGAGTGGAAGCCCTATGATGAAGTAAAAGAAGAAGGTGTGGAGTTTCCTGAAAGTGATGTGAAATCCAGCCCCCCAGAACTTCTTTGTGGAAGGCATTTGAGAGGGGACTGTCTTTTCTCCCCGCTAAGACTATGATGTCGGTTGAAAGCTCCACAATAACGAGCAGAATAAAAAATTTACTTCGGTCTCCATCTATCAAATTGAGAAGAAGCAAACCAGGGACCAAGCGGGAAAATATCAGCACTAAGGCAAGTTCAGCAACTGGGCCTGGTCTCTTTTGTTATCATCCTTCACTTGTTCATTCTTCACAAGGGATTGCCTTGTGTTGCATTTGGTGGTGGTGAAGATGATAGCAGAAGTTATCATACCTGCTTTCCTGAAGTGGGTATATAATACAGGTGGGGAAGTCTCGATTGCTGCTTTGAAGGTACCTAAATGTTGGCTTTCTAAAGCCAGGTGATACTGCAGGAAATGTTGGGCTAGAAAAAGTAGAAGCAAGCAAGGGGATGATCAAGAATGTGACCGCATTCAAAAAAGGCTGATATTTAATTTTTCCAGCAATTTGAAGTTGTCCTGTTCCCAATGCATTCTGGGTTGCAAACCATAAAACAGTAACAAAACCATTAAAACCAAGCAATAGACACAGTATGGGTTCCTATAGGAGCCATCAAAAGTTTTGTGCTTCTTCCATACAGAAATGTGTTCTAAGTGGCTTCTTAGTTGAGCAAAATTTTAATTTGTACATCTTGTGTTTTTGGAATTGCTTCTGAGGAGCAACAGTATCTGATAGATGCCTAATGCTGTTTTATTACTTGACACACGACGGTTTCACTTTAGCTCAGGGTTAAAAGGAACTAAAGATTATGGCAATACTTCCTGAAATACTGCTATTGGAGTTGTGTGACTTCCTCCTTTTTTGGCATTTTTCAAATAATAGACTTTTGCCCAATATTTTCCCCCCCCCATTCTGTGACTTTTTCTTTTTGGTCTGAGAACACCGATGAAGAGAGACAACAATTATTTTGTTCTCTTTTAGGAGATAATATTTAATTTGTGTACTCAATATAAGGGAAGACTGAGCTTGACCATACTTTGAGTAACCATTAAAATACGAGTCTGGAGGCCTACTTACCTGAGAGCTCAGCCATTGCCTAATCACATGCCTTTGCAGACAAAAATAGCAAATGCATCCATTTTTGCATCCAAAAATCAAATATAATTGCACATAATTATAAGTAATCACTCTGGAGGGTTTGCCTAAAGCATGTGATACTAGCTGAATTTGAGCCTATGAAGAAATGTGGAGAAACCTCACTAGGTGAGATAGGATTTACTCCAGAACAGGGGTTCCCAAACTTGGCAGCTTTAAGACTTGTGGACTTCGACTCCCAGAATTCTCCAGCCAGCATAGCTGGCTGGA
>WNWU01000001.1:40606646-40660933 GCA_012654045.1 Ptyas mucosa | reverse complement strand
CCAGCCAGCTATGCTGGCTGGAGAATTCTGGGAGTCGAAGTCCACAAGTCTTAAAGCTGCCAAGTTTGGGAACCCCTGCTCCAGAAGATTGGTGCTGCTTTTGTAATTCTGGGCACTATGAACACTTAAGTCCTGCAAATGGGAGAGTATGAAATAGAAGCATGAGAAAGAGGACTTGGTTTTGGAGGTTTAACCCTTGTTTTTCTGTACTCATGTTAATATGTTTTCCACATCTTTTTGGGAAGGACTTTTTGTATATGCAAAAACCATTGCAATATCAGAGGTGATGTACAGAGGTGACTGTGTGTACAGCTGTAGAATATGAATTGTTAGAGATAAGGCTCAGCTTTCAATATCTGTTTCTATAGGAATGACAAATAGCTGAAATTTGCTTACCATGCCCATGTCCTTTCAAAGCCTGGTGTTTGATTTTTCTTAAATAAATGCTGAGTTTGTTGGGATATGAACTTTTTGAATTAATTCCATAAGTTTTGTCCGATTCTAGAATGAAAGTGAATTGCTTTCTTCCTCTTAATTTTAGATATGTCTTTTTTGGGCTATGGTGGCAAGATAAAAGGAGCAAGGATAGAATGAAGAAATGTGAAGTAGAATTCAAATGATATGAGTCTTGATTTCCTTCCTGGAAAGGGGGAAACAAATGAATATATGGATGCATGTGAAACATCCAAGTTAATTTTTCTTGTTTGATGGCTGGAATGGTAAAATTGAGAAGACTGTTTTTTTGCAATATACTTACGTTTGTGTGATTAAGACGTGGTGGAATTTAAAACTGTGTAGGAGTATATTATATTCATTGGGGAAATAATCTCCAACATATGATAGTTAAATCAGTATCCATCTCCTCTAGCCTGTTTTGTAAATGAGTGGTATAAGAGGTAGACAGAGCTACATTGTGGAGATTGGGGTCCTTGAGGAAATCAGTGCATTCCTTCCTTCCCTAGCTATTGGTCACTTGGCCTTTCTAATAATACCTGCCACTGACAGGTAAACATAACTTATTAAAGGCTGTCTTAAAATTCTAAAATACAGGTAGTCCCCAACTTATGACCATTCATTTAGTAACCATTTGAAGTTACAATGGTGCTGAAAAAAGTAACATGTAACTGGCCTTGCACTTACAACCGTCACAGTGCCCCCATATTGAAGGATGTAGGAAAACTATTTGTACAGTATTGGCAATGAGAAACAGGTTTAGAAACATACAGTATGTATGGCTTATACATTATTGTTATACCTCCAAGTGCTGTAAACAGCTTTTTTTTCTTAATTCCGTTCCCCAGGTAATTTATAAACTACAAATGTATGATGACAGAATGGTTCAAATAAATATAATTGGTTTCTACACACTAAGCTAAGAATGTAATTTATCCATTCAAGATGCAATATTCATTTTATAACCCTTGTGGGGAAAAAGTAGCTTCTTTTAAATCACATTTTTTTCTCAGATTGTCATATGTGAATAAGCTTTTGTTCAGGATGTGAATTGAATGATTGTGTCTTTATCAGAAAAAAAAAAGTCCAGCCGATATACGGCTTTGGTTTTAGAGAAGTTGTGGCTCGAAGAATATTTTCAGATTTGATTGATTTCAAGTTATTCTGGGTTAGGCTTGGTTAACAGCATTTTTTCTGTGTGTATTCCTTCTTGGTGTCCAAGTGCTGTGGCTTGTTTAGAAAAGGGGCTGAGCTGCTTTCTAATTAATGGCTGGGTCTGCAGTGGCAAACTTCCCAGTCAATGTGGTCCTTTTTTTGTCTAAAGATTTTTTTTGGAGAAACCTGTTGGCAGGCCTGAGGGAGGCAGAGAAGGAAGATAAAGTGTAATGCTGAGGCCAGCTGGCTGCCTTCACCAATACTGTCCTGTAATCCTAAGAAGTGAAATGAACTAGGATTGCGCTTCTGAACCTAGCTTAAACTGGATTGTTCAATGACCACAGTAACTCCTGTATGATTAAACTGCAAGAAATGGGTGTTAATTGAAACAGACCCTTTCAGGCTAGTTGAAAATGTCTGAAAAGCTGTTTTTGATCAGAGTAAGTCAATCTCCTGAAAGTACGTCAGTGGTTTGGAAAGCAAATTCTCTGAAGTCTCAGAGCATTTTCAAGCTGTAGCATGGCCCTTCCCAGCCTGGTGCTTTCCAGATGTGTAAGATTTCAGCTTTGATAGCTCACAGCAAGCATGGCTCTTTGGAAAAATTGGCAGCTTTGGTAGATACAGGTTTTAAAACACTGTTTTAAAGCAAAGACTGTCTAAGTGTAAACAAGCCATGGTTCCTTCTCCACAACTCAAGAAAACAGAATGTGTTTCTGAAGCCCTTACTGTATTTCAAGACTTTTGATTGGGCCCAAAGTCCTTACTGTATCTCCAGTTCCCCTTCTAGGCCTGTTTGTAATCTACTCTATAATTACAGCTGGATAAGATAAGTGGCCATGGAGAGGCCACGACACAAACTTGAGGGAACTAGTAGAAGTTTTTGACTATTTCTTTGCAGTTGAAAGGTAAGTGTTATCATGGGCCTATTCTATGTGGCTTTCTTTCCTGAATTACTGTACTTTTAAATTTTTATGTGGAGGGAGCATTCCAAAATTGTGCAATTCCCCCCCCCCCTTGAAGAAATACATTTTATACTGCTGGTAAACGTATTGGTGTGAAAAACAATGAATGAGGCAGGTGGCAAAAGTCTTGTCATTCAACTAAGTGAAATTCCATATTGTCTTTTCATAGATGTGGTGAACTTTAAATTCACAGGCTTTTCTTTCTTGTATATAGCAGAGTTCCCAACCACAGTTAAAAAGAGAAAAAAAAATCTTGCCATATTTTGTCACTTCATCCAGCAACCTTGTTGATATTTCCATGTATAGATTTCTTTTGAGTTCAAAATGTGGTAGTGATGGGTAACTTTCTTAAGAACTCTTCAGACAATTATATACACAGCAGCTCACTCATAAATGTAAAGGTTGTAAATACCTAAACGTGCAACAAGGGCCCGCCATACCATCTTAGTAAAGAAGTACTATGGGATGTCAAGGTACTAGGACTAGGAAACCAAAATCATAAATGCTAGCGCTACTTTTATTATATGGCTACAATAACAGAAACTTCCATGCCTGAAATACTTCTTCTTTCTCTTATCTTCATGAGAATAGGCAGGGTCTTACCTGAGATACTTGCTGTCAACCCTGAAGCTGACCTGACCAGAGCCATATTGGAGCTTCGGTGTTGCCACACTGGAGCTGAGGGAAAGGGAGGGAGGATTAGAGATAGAGGGGTTTGTGTAGCCAAAATAACATACTTTCTCTTGAGAACCAAGGTCATTCTCACACCTGAACCGTGGAAGAAGGAGGGAGGTCATCAGACAACCAGGCAGCATCTTGATTGGACCATGTGATTGTTGGGGTTGTGGGAAAACTTTCTCTTTTAACTACCATATTTTTCGGAGTATAAGACACAACTTTTCCCCCCCTAAAAGAGGGTGGAAATGTTGGTGTGTCTTATACACAGAATGCAGCCATTTTTGGCCTCCCGAAGCCCCCCCCCGCTTGTTCCATTTTTGTGAAAAACAGGCCCATTTTTTGCCCGATTTTGCAAAATCAGGGGCATTTTTGCCCTCCCTCAGCACCCAGGAGCACTCTGCAGGCCTCCCAAATCCTTTGTGCGCCTCATTTTTTGCAAAAAACAGGGCCTGCAGTGGGTTTGGAAGGCCTGCAGAGTACTCCTGAGGGCCACAGAGGGCAAAAATGTTTTTTTTTCTTACTTACCTCTTCGAAATCTTGGTGTGTCTTATACACCGGTGTGTCTTATAGCCCGAAAAATATGGTAGCTGAAAACCATGGGAACTTTTAGAGTTGGTTTTCACCAGATATGTACCAATATGACATTTCCAATAAAGCTATCCTTTGAGGAATCTACCTTCCTCAGAGTTCTGCTTGCTCTGGATCTATTACTTGGAATCCTGACACTTGCTTAGAATATAGCTCTGCCCCAGATTCAGATTTCTTTTATTTCCCCATTGTTTTGGTAGCAATCCTTCCTACCTGTGCTTAAGGTTATGTTTTCTGCACATTACAGAGTCCTGGGCTGAACAAATGAAATAAGGTCCATGTTTTCCTGAAGGAAACTGGGAGCATCACCCTCAGGGACACATCAGATAGCAGAGCTTTATATTTTTCTAACTCTGCTAGAATGTGGTAGCAAACTCACCAATAACTGGAAAGGTTTCAAATGATAATTTATTTTCAAAGCTAGCAGATTATATTGATACCAGTAAATGAGAATATTTGTAGCTCCAGGTTGAAATGAGGGGTTCTTGGTGCCTTAGAGCTTGATTGTTTCCTTGCAGACATTTCTTGCAGTCCTACTTGGATAATAACATGTCTGCAAGAAAACAACCAAGCTCAGAGAGCACCAAGGAAGTTATATTGAGTCACAGTTGCACCAAAGAACCCACAGCAAGAATGTCAAGGTTACATCGATCTTAAGTAGCCAAGGTCCTTTTGATACAATTGATGGGAGTGTTGGGTGTTTGCCTTTTTTCTTGTTTTACTTAATAGAATGTAGAGAAAGAAAAATTTAAATAAAATATGGAAAAATGTCAAATTTTATACATGAGGATTTTTCTTGCTTATATGTGTAAAGTTTTACATTACATTTCAATAATTTCATTGTATGTATCCATAAATAAACTGCATCTAATAATCTGATATAGAAAGTTGATCAAAGCAGTACAAATATGCGAACATCATAGAATTTCACTTCCCTTTGAATTTCAAAGGGAACAATTTGCAACTGATGTCACTAACAGGTAAAGTTGGGTGGTGTGAGCGGGTGGGGGTGGGAGTGGGGGTAGGAGATCAAAGTGTGAACACACTATAGGAACATCATTTGAAATCCAGTGGGGCAACTTTCATATGCAGGTGGTTTCAAACAGTTAATTGTTATTTTAACACAATGGGACTGAGTAAGTTGTGAAGAAAGAAATGGACGTAAGAGAGACAGTCAGGGATCACTCATAAGGGGCACACATTTTGTTAAGGGAAAGTGGAATAATTAAGAAAACATTCACAGAGCAATTAGAAGTGTTAGTTCTAATTTTGCCACAAGACACAGAAAATAATATGCTGGTATAAGAAATTTCAGAACTCCAGGCATAGAACTCATTGTAATTATATTCAGGTTTTTTTCACCATACTTACATTATCATTCCAGTGGATTTTGTTGGGAGGACTGTAGGCTGATGACAGGATAGCTGTAATTAATACTGCCTTACTATATCTCCTCTCTGTGATTTTTTTAAAAATAGTGCTGTATTAATAATGTTAGAGTAGAAATGGTCAAATGATTTGTGTGCGGCGTTAAAATGCTGTTTTGTTTCCATCTCTTGTAAGCTTAGTGTCATAGGCTGTCTAGGCTAAATTCTTCTTTGCTAGCTTCATTGGTTGATTGATTATGTCCCATAAGGTTGATGCTTAGTAAACACATAGATTTTTTCCAGGATGATCTATTCTCAACAAGATCCTTTAGATCTTCCATGGCCACTATAACTGAATTCATCCAACTTGCAACTGGTCTTTCTCTTCCTCTCTTTCCTTCCACTTTTCCCAGAGTTATAGGCTTCTCTAGAGAGCCAGGTCTTTGCATAATGTGTCCAAAGTATATATATCTCAAATGAGATCTTTGCTGGCTATTGTAAAAGAATTTCTACATATACATATAGGTATACATGTGCACATGCACATGCATGTACATGGAAGGGATAACTGAGACAAATCCTAGAATATTGGAATTAAATTGTAGGCCAAGGGTAGTCTTTATTTTCATTTTTTTAAAAATGGGACTTTGTAAGGGATACATGCATCTTCTGTTTGTGATTATTCTTAGTTTTTAGAAAAATGCTTTCCATTGTGGACATTTTATAGCTTTCACTTTTAAAGTCTGAGATGTATAGGTCCTCGACTTACAACCACAATTGAGCCCAACAGTTATGTTGTTAAGTGAGAATTTCTTAAATGAGTTTTGTCCTATTTTATAGCATTTCTTGCCACAATTGTTAAGTGAATCACTGCAGTTGATAAGTTAGCAACCTGGTTGTTAAGTGAAACTGGTTTCCCCATTGACTTTGCTTGTCAGAAGGTTTCAAAAAGTGATCACATTGACCTTGGGACACTGCAACGGTCATAAGTATGAACTAGTTGTGAAGCATCTGAATTTTGATCACATGATTATGGGGATGCTGCAAAGGTGGTAACTGGAAAAACAGTCATAAGTCACTTTTTTCGTGCCATTGTAACTTTGAATGGTCACTAAATAAACCATTGTAAGTCAAGGACTACCTGTACTGTGCACTCTACCAGTTTTTTAAGAAGCTGAAAATCACGCCATTGGTCTTGTTTTTGCCCAACAACAGTGGCAGATAAATGTAGGTTGAGTTTATGGCTTAGCTAACACTTGCTTTTCCCATACTTAAATCCATTATTCTAACTCCCAGACTTTCTTGCAATAAGTATTATGAGCCGGGCTATGGTTAGAGCTGAAAAGAGAAAGCAACACCTTGCCAAGCAAGAAATCAGAGCAACTACTGTATTAATGTACAAGGCTCCATTTCAGGCTTTAAAGCCATAGCCCCCCTCCCCCCCTACTAATGCTGGGCAAAAAGCAGTCAGGTTGGGAGATAAGATTGTAAGTGCTTCCTGTTGTCTTCACTACTGAAGAAATGGCCTTGCTTAGAGAAGCATCAAATTACCCTTCTGCAGGCCTACAAGAATAGATTTTTTTAACTTAAATGCTGTATACCATTCAAGTATTTACATATAAATTGACCTCTTATGGAGATAAATAGCATCCAGGGACCACTTATTTCTCTGTTACGGAAAAAGTAAACTGATGCTCATAAACGGTGAAGAATATTAGTCTGTGGTCCAAAGCAATGCTTATTGGAAGGGAAATATTTGAATATTAACTAAAGTTGGATTACAGAAATTACTAACTGATATTTTTGCTGCAATATGACTGGATAGAACATATGTGGCAAGGATGAGGGAGGAGCAGAAGGGGAAAAGTCAGATAAAGCAGATGGATTGAGTTCAAAGAGATTATAGGAAAGCCTTTGGAAGAGCTACAACATATTAAAACCAGAGTAAAATGGTGAATAATTTTCAATATAGTAATCATGAGTAGTTAAAACATATTATCCCTTAATTTTTACTTGCAAACATGGCAGAAATTTAACAATGTTCAAGCTTTGTTTTACTTATTCTGATTTACTTAAAAGCAAGGATATACAAGATTCAGGAATTCAGGAGTAGAACGTTCTGAAGAATTCCAGAACATTCTGTTTCCCCTCTGGAGTACACCTGTCAGACCACGTTATTATTGGAGCGATTTCCCTGAAGTAAAATTAGTTTGAAGTGTTCTAGGTGTAGCATTATGATCTAAAGCATTATGGTCTTGAATCAACAAAGAACAACCCTGTAAGGTGGGTTGGGCTGAGAGAATGACTGGCTCAAAGTCACCCAGCTGGTTTTCATACTTAAGAGAGGACCAGAACTGATGGTCTCCAGTCCAGCATCTTAACCACTACACCAACCTGGTTCTCAATTTTGTTACGTAAAACAGGCTAGCAAATCTTGCCACCCAATCCAAAAGCAACTGTGAGAAGATGGATTCATGTAAACATTATAAGTACTTATTCTATTTTTGGGTTTCAAAGCTGGCAAGAGGCTAGGATATGCATTTGCTAGCCTTTTCTTAGGACAGGCTCTCAATGTGCAGGCAACTTGTGCAAATAATCATTGGTTCTATCGAAGTATTATTTAGTGGAAGTGAAGGTCTTCTGAGTCCTAAGTAGCTAAATGCAGCTGCTTGGTAATTACTCCCTTTTTATTTTCAAAATTACAGAAAAATATTAAATTCCTAAAGACTTTTATGACTTAGGAACTGCCTTTGCTCTAATAATTATCTCCTATCAAAGTCATACCTTTTGTATGAAGATGTGCACGTATGTGTGTATGTATTCACATATTGACTAAGCAATAATCTGGGTTGTTTGATTTTGGCCTCTGAGGATTGTAAATCATAATTTATGGCATAGGGCAATATTTTAATTTGTTTATTAAGGATATTAATACGGCTGCGCAACTCATGGTGACTCCAGGTGACAAAAATAAGATCTCAAATACAAAACCCAATATAGTCCCACCTCCCTTATGGCAACATTCAGACCAAACACTTGATGGGCTTCATATCAGCTTGGGATCCTAAGATCTGTGGACAAAACCATGTCTTAAGGGTCTTTTGAAAGGGTGTCAAGGTAGGAGACATTCTTATCTCTGTAAGGATAATGTTCCATTGAGAGCATAGAAAAAAGCCCTTCTTCGTGGCCCAGTAAATGTACCTCCTTAATGGAGGGGGGACTCATAACATACTTCCCTACATGATCTGGTGCTGGGGTAGATGTAAATGGGAAAGAAAGATTCTTCAAATAACCTGGTCATAAGCCACCCAAGACTTCGAAGGTGATAATCAACACCTAGAAACAATTCAGCAACTAATGCAGCTTCTGCAAGAGGGGTGACACCTGTGGGAATATAGTCTTGTGCCAGCATAGTCATGCTGGAATGGTTTTGAATGAATATTTATTTATTTATTTATTTGATAATATTTATATGCTGCCCTTCTCCCGAAGGACTCTAATATGTGGTTCCAGCTCATCTATCAGCCAGTTCCTGAAACCATGACTAACCAAGTTATGATGTATTACAATTGTGAACTTGTTCCACATTTCCCTACATAAGAGCCTTGGTGGAGCAGCGGACTAAAGCGCTGTTAAATAGCACTTAGCTGCCAGCTGCCTGCAATTACTGCGAGTTCAAATCTCACTGGGCTCAAGGTTGACTCAGCCTTCCATCCTTCCGAGGTAGGTAAAATGAGGACCCAGATTGTGGAGGCAATAAACTGACTTTGTATTAAAAAAAAAAAAAAGAACACCGCTTAGGGGGGCCCAAAAGCCCTACTAAGCAGGTGTATACAAAAGTATGAAGGCTATTGCTTAACGCATTGTAAGCCGCCCTGAGTCTCCGGAGAAGGGCGGCATATAAATCAAACCAATAAATAAACAATAAATAAATAAATAATCTGCACATAGCCTTGCATTGTTTATGGCATAAAAGAATTCTGGATAGCATGTTGACTCCCTGATAGTATTTCATCCAAATATCGACTTTCCCTTGCTTTTCTGTCATAAAGTATAGGCAATTATCAAGGGCTGATGATCTCCAATTTTTCTATAAACTTCTCTGATCTAAACACCACGCATCAGTGACCAATAAATATATCAGAACAAAAAGTTTAAACTTTTACCTTCCCGATAAGCATGGAAAGCAAACCTGGACATAGTTATAATGTATATAGACAATAACAGAAACAATCCAACATGCTGGAATTATAGTTTTGAAAAAAAATGTAACCAAGTAATTTATTCTCTTATGTTTAGGGATGAGCGTGGATGTTCAAGTATGTTACTGTTTGTATGTTAAATATTTTAAGCAGATGTTTGCAGCTGACATTTGTTGCAGTTTTCAAATATTCTGCAAGTCCTAAGGCAATGATGGCTAACCTTTTTGCGGTCGCGTGCCAAAAGCAGAGGGAGTTTGGGGGTGCATGTGCCCACACCCATAATTCAATGCTCCCCGCCCCCCTGCGCATGTGCACGCGACCCTCCATGCTCCCCCCGCTTTTGGCATGCGATAGACGGTGGGACCAGAAAGCCTGTTTTTCACCCTCCCCAGGCTCCAGAGGCTTTCTGGAGGGTGAAAACGGCCTTCCCCACCCCCCAGAGGCCCTCTGGAGGCCAGAAACAGCCTGTTTCCCGACTTCCTGTGGGCCCAGAAGGCCCAAAAATTAGCTGGCCAGCATGCACATGCACGCTGGAGCTCAGCTAGGGCAACACTCACGTGCCCACTAATTTGGTTCTGCGTGCCACCTGTGGCACGCATGCCATAGGTTCGCCATCACGGTCCTAAGGCAATATTTCTCAACCTTGGGAACTTTAACATGCATGGATTTCAACTTCCAGAATTCCCTAGCCAACAAAGCAAACTGGGGAATTATGGGAGTTGAAGTCCACACGTCTTAAAATTGTCAAGGTTGACACACACCGCTCTAAGCAAACTTTGATTTTTTTGGAGAACTGCATGTAATAGATCTAAAGGGCCTCTTGAATATGGATAGGACTGCGGATCAGTTGGGTAAAATTAAGTAGCATGGAAGAGGCCATAATTGAATGACTGAGAGAACGGATCAAAAGGTTTCCTAGCCCTAACCATTAAAAGAAGATAAATGATATCTGCATACAAAATACCAAGGTCTTTAAATAACTGGAAATTACTTTTTAAACCTCTATTGCCCAAAATAAACTAAATAAAAAGTGTAATTGGTAAGGCCTGTATGTAGTTTTGTTTTTTATTAGATGAGAGAATTACACAACTTTTTTTGAGTTTTGGTGCAATTTTTGTATTTTAAATATTATAGCCATTATGAAATAAAGCCCTCAAATTATAGTAGTCTTAGAGGATATGATTACAGTACCAATGCACCATGATTTGAATATTAAACAATCATATTTTGGACACTTTTTATTGCAACTCAGATATGTGCCTCTCTTTTGCCACATACAAATCTTCGGAACATGAAGTTTATTTCTCAACATACCTGTATAACTTCAGATAGAAAGAAACATAGCCAGTTTAAAGATTTGCTCAACAGAAATTACTAGAGAACCCGCAACCAATTGGGTCAGCTTTCCTTGCTAGATTCCCCAATGACAAGAACTGATAATGTTCTTCTAATGTCTTCACTGGAAAATTAGCGATACATTCAGAGATACAATTGCCTTGAAAGTAGCCCATGTTGAAAAATGCGGAATAGTCAAACATCAACACACAAAATGTTTTATGACATTTTGTATTATGTCCCAAACTGTTTTTTTCATAATTTTTATGTATAAAATATAAAATTTGGCAAATTTCAATTCCATGAGAGTCATGGATCCCAGATGTTGGACATCTTCTGTAAATTAGTCCATTTGAGGTAGTTTGTTTGACAAACTGTTGCTCTGTGATGTACCATTTTGGCCAATGAAAGGTTACAGAATAAGAGTTTTAGTAGTATATAGATATAGATGGATCTCACCTTGTTCTTAATGAAGACCGACATCTATTTCCTATCCTCCTGCTTTGGGTCACTTTTTTGATATCTGTAGAATATAATAATGTAGCTTAACTACTTTCTCATTGCATGTCATGAATATCCCTCTTCTAGCTACACTGGTAAGAAACATCTGGCTAGATTTAGGACAAAATGCAAGCTAGCAGGTGCACAACTCTCTGATTGCAAACTTTTTCCCACCATCTTAAAATATATATTTATTGGAAGCATACTCTTGATATTTATGCCATTTTGCAGCTACAGAAAAATGTCAGGTTGAAGATTCATACCGAAACTCTTCGTGAGTAGAAACTATTACAGAAAAAAGTGGCTGCATTTGCTGTAAATTATAAACCAGATTTTTAGAATATTCTGGCTGGATTAAATGATCAGCATGCACACAGCCTTTTTCATTATAGTTAGCTCCTTCCATAACTGCATCTAACTAAATTGGATCTGGTTGTCCAAACCTGGTTTTTGAACCTTATATTAATCAGAATTCAGAAAGCAAGAACATTTTTTTTTGTTTTTGTTTTCATTCTATCTTATAAATGGAGAAATACACTAGGATCCTTAGTTTACCATATGTTGAACAAATCTTTCCTGGTTTGCATAGTTACCTGCCCTGCTAGGGTGGAATAAATGAACTACATACAATAACAAATAGGTTATTTACAATTAGTCCATTGTGAACCTGACTAGTGTCATAATTAATCTTCAAGGTCAACAGATTTATATAGGGCAGAAGCCGACAATATTCACTGAACTACCTGGGTGTTTCCTAAATCCTCAAAACTGCTTTTCAGTCTGGATCTTAACTTCCATATTTCTTTGGTATTAGAAGGGGGTAGGGATAATCTCTTGCTGATTAATCTCTTCTTGTTTTTACTGTCAGTTAGATGCTGAGATGGACCTTATGTGCATTCAGGGGCTTAGGGAAGAAACAGTTGGTGTGTGTGAAAAGACAGCAGGGAGGCATTTCTCTTCTGATATTTTATAGTTTATTGTGTATTTCCAGTCTCTTCTATTTTAAGGTTTTGAATTTAAAGAAGGATTTAATTAGATGAATTCAGGAGCTAGAATTAAACAAAAATACTTGTTCTTGCTCTTCTGGACTATTGTCTAAAGCTGAAGCATTATGACAAAGATGTATTGCCTTCCTTAAAATAGACTCACCGAAATCAATTGGAATGAAATTTAGATTTGTGTAGATAGATTAAAATAAATATCTACACAACAGTAGAACTGTTTACATACATTTAAAAAAAAAAGTTTTACAAAGAACATAAAAACTAACCCAAACTAATAAAGAGTAAAATCAGCAAAGGAAGGAAGGAAGGAAAAAAAATAAAATAAAAAGTCTAGAAAAAGAGAACCAAAAGAAATAGAAAGAAAATTTTGATTTTTTCTGTATCAAATATCAGTATGATTACTGTATTAACTCTTACTGTAGGACAGGGGTCCCCAACCCCCAGGCTGAGGACTGGTACCGGTCTGTGGCCTGTTGGAAACCAGGCTGTGCAAGCAGTGGGCAAGCACACAAATCTGTGGAAGCTACCATAGGTTGGGCATGTGAAACCATCCCCTCCTTACCACCACTGCCATTACCATTGCTGCTGCCGGTCAATGGAGCAAGAAAGATTGAGGACTGCTGCTCAATTTTTTCCATTTCATGCAAAAAGTCAACAAGGGGGTTTTCAATCAGCCATAAATATAAATATAGCTATGGGTTTTTTTTCTGTAATCAAGTACTGTAAGTCTGAAAAAAAATCTGTCAAGCTCAGGATCATGGCCCTGGGTTACACAAGTAACCTAATTGCAGCCTGAGTATATAACTTAATACTTAATTCTGTTTTTTTTTAATTTTGTTCTTATTTATGTTTTCCTGTTTTGTGACATGTTTTATTGTAAACTGCCCTAGAGTCACTTAGGTGAGCCACTTACAGGCAGCATAGGAATCTCATGGATGAATAAACAAATAAATACTAACTTAAATATAGATTGCTAGGTTTAATATGAGATGGGCAACATTATTACTACGGCATTGTATTAGTATTACTAATTACATATTACTACAGTGTTATTACTCATACTTCCAGTCTCAGTCTCCCTCTTGAGACTGTAAACTCCAAACTCATGATTGAAGCACTTGGCCTATTTGGAGACTCTCTTATTTCTTCCCAATACTTCCCCCCCCTTTTTTTTGCAAGGAAAGGGGGACCAGATAGTTGCCTGAAAGAGAATTTAGAAGTGAGCATGTTTTTTTTAGGTGCTTTAACTGATTTCAAGTTCACTCAGGCAAACAGCTCCTAGTACTACCAGGGAAAAGCTATTTTGTTTATTTCTTAACACATTTTTTGTGGAACTGCTTTTTTACCTGTTAAAGTGCCAAGCCTGAGTGATCTTTCCCAAATATGTGGGAGGTTCAACTCTTGCTCTCAGTCAAGCATCCTTTAATGTCCCTTCTTTGCCATGCCAGTGAAGTGTGCTGTTTTTTACACCATCTTTCTTGAGGAAAAACTTTTGGGGATTAGCCAAAGACTCTCTTGGGCTTGTTTGCATTTCTGGCTACTCTTCTCAGGAGTCCTAAAAGAACCAGGGAAATTCTCTCACTTCTGCATCACTCATCCACTCTTGCCTGGGGGTTTGTTGGGAGTCCTTCTGAGGAAAATCTACTTTCACACCCAGAATTTTGGCTTAGCAAGCGGAGCTAACAAATTGTTCAAGGAAGGAAGTACACACCTTACAAATTTCCAGGCATTTTATGGAGGCAGACGCAGCATATAAATTTAATACATTATTCTTTATTATAAACATAAAGATTGAGGCTCTTGAATAGTACACTGTTTTTTAGGGTGTTGGAGCATATTGTTGCCTGACTGACTTTGTGCTCAAACAAAAATCAGCATAAGCTCCAGAACCAGTTAGACAAAGAACAAGTTTATGAATGAAATCCAGATATAAAAAGGCGGATTGTGTGATTTTTGCTTGGAAATGTGGATAGGCAAAAATGCTAGAGAAATAAATGCTTGGTCTAGAAATCAGAAAATGCATACTGTACATTGCAAATGCAGGGCCCTCCTGTTATAGAAGCATAGATGGGGTAAGAGAAGGCAAGGCAGATGTATAGATTGCTTAAGCATGTTTTGTTGCTTATTTCTGTCCATAAAATAGGCTTAGCTGTATCCACCAATAGGAGAAACTTCAAAGTACAAGGGACAGCAAACTTTATACATGATCTATTAACTGAACTTTAGTGATGTGGCTAGATGGTGATATGATGACATTTCAATCTTTATTCGGTAAAGGAACAGATGCTTCCCAAAGTCTACAATTTTTATAATCCCAGCATTGTCTTCATGCAAGACACTTAAATTAGTTTAATTTGTGGCACCCTGAAGAAGTTTCTTAATTGTTTATTGATAGCATTATTTTAATTACTAGTAAGTTTTATACTGCATATTGACTTGATCTTGCTTAGAGTAATTAAAAAATAAGTGAGGCCTGCAACTGAGGTTACTTGTATTATGTAACACATGTATAGGATGGTATATTGCATGTTATGCAAGATCTCGAAGGTCAAGTATATCATGGACAGCATTGTACCATCCTCAATGAGGCAAGCATAGTACAGGCATAACTGCAATCAGATAATTCTCAGATAGTCCAAATCTCCAGCTTTCTGTACATTAGTAACGTAGCAAGGACCTCTGGCATGGCAACATTAGAATGATTGCTCTTCTAAGACTGAATGAATGATTCTTTATTTTGTTGATATAGCAATTATCAGCCCTGATAATTTCCTAACAGGCTATTAACCAGTACCAGTCCATGGCCTGGAGGTTGGGGCCCCCCTGGTTTACAAATGTCAGTATATTGCCCCCAACAATCTGGATCCCCATTTTACCAACTTCAGAAATCCCATAAGGATTGAATTCCAGGCTATGGGCAGAATTTAGGCTGCAGTACTACATTCTAAACACTATGCCACCATCCTCTTATGTAATTCAAAGGATAAAATGTTATTAGAATAAATTAAGATGTGCCTTGTCTAGATCAGAAATATTTCTAATAGACCAGCCTTTTCTCTCTTGAACTGTGAATTCTGTTGCTTGCTTTATTCCAGGGGTATCAAACTCAAGGCCCACGGGCTGGATGTGGCCCATGAGATGCTTAGATCTGGCCTACCGGGCCATCCTGGAAACAGTGAGGGACCAGCTTGTGGTGTCTTTGTCAGCAAAAACAGGCTGCCGAGCTGCGTTTCTGGCTGTGACGGCCTCCTGCAACCCTCTGCCAGTGAAAATGTTGCAGCCGGAAATGGAACTCAGGAGCCTGTTTTTACTGGCAGAGTGCTTGGGCCGCCACAGGCACCCCCGACATGAGTGACATCGAGCAGGCCCTGCCCATTCTGGCCACTCCCACCCCTGTTCCCTTAGGTCAAACACAACCCTGATGCGGCCCTCAATGAAATCGAGTTTGACACCCCTGCTTTATTCTGTACCGCTCCTATGGAATGAATAGAAAGCGATGGAAGAAGAGATGAATTGGAAACTGTGAAAATAATTATGTTAACAGAGCACCACTGAAGGGTGTGGAGTTACACAAGTGGAAAGCATGGCAAATGAAGTTTAGTGGACTGATGAAAGACGTTTACATTGAAGAAATGCATTGGAGGGAATGACTACTATGAAAAATGAAGATGAGAAATTACCGCATAATATGTATCGAGAAAAGAGTTTATTGGTGAACAATGTAACTTAGAATGCAAGAAATGGTTAAGTTTAAAAGTAACAAAGCATATGCAAGGTGATATTAAAACTATTTTTTTAGAAGGCAGGCAGGTTGTACGGCACCCTGCTTTCTTTTGTTTGCTTCCCCCTTCCAAGTTAAGTTGTCTGAGACAACAGCCTTAGCTGCCTTTGCTGTTTCTGAGTTGTCTGCTTATTTGGGAAATTTTGAATTCTGAACGGGTTTAGAAAGTAATGTTCTTATAAGATTTGTATTCCTAATTCCAAATAAGATGATTCCAGACAGTCAAAATCATAGTTACTTGCTACGATCTCTATCAACTACCACAAAGAGAATCATTACCGGGGAAGGGCTCTTGCCTTTGGTAGTACAGTTTGGTAATATTAGACTGGCTTTAATGGCCTCTCAGCCATGGGGGCACTCTAGTTTAAAAATTGTCATTTATCCAAATGGTGCAGGTTAGATTGCACTTGAGAGCACTTGTGTTCCTGAATGAGAAGCTGCACTACTGCTTCTAAATTCAGCAGAGAAGCTCTGTTTATAGATCTTTCATAGACATCTGGAAGGTCACTGAAGGGAACAAGTCAGGAGAAGTTTTTGCTCTGCTCTAATTGGACTCCAAACATTGGAATAAAGGAGGCCTCTTGTCTTTTCTTGGAAAAATATCTGAAAAATATAGCCCAAATGCACCATTTTCTTTTTGGCATAGTGATAAGGTATTGTTGATACCTTGTCTTCAGATTAGCGTGAGAGCTATCATTAATTCCAGATGAACCAAGACTTCAAGAATAGACTGGCTTCAGTTTGCATGTTTAAATTTACTGAAGTTAACTCAAAACTTATGGCAGCCACATTCTTCCTGGGATTCCTTCTAGTATTGTATGTGTGTACTCAATCTGTTAGTGATCAAAGATGCCGTAGTGATATTTTACAAACAGCAGAGAGCCGTTTTAGAAAATGAATGTCTATAAAGTTGTTTTGAGGTCGGAGTAGAAATCTGTTAGGGACGTGCAGCTGCCAAGCAACTTGTTCAGCTTCTTTGTGTGTTGTTTCTTCAACCAGAGGCAGTGAGACATTTTTCTTGCTGAGCCCAGAAGAAACGACACTTACATGTAGCTATTTCCAACTACTGTGGTCTGAATGTATATATGTGCTTCAGTGTTGGATTACAACTTTCTGGAAATAAACTCTGGAGCCTGGTTTTTTTTTTTTTAGGTGTTAACAATAGCTGTGTTTCAGCAGCATTGGTCAGTAATATGGGTCTGTTAATGTAAATCAGAGGCGAACATTTTGAAGAATCTTTAATACTAAACAATCGTCCTGAAAGGAGAAGGGTCTAGGCATCCATAAGGAGAAAAGTTCTAAAACCTATGTGCACTAGATACTGCAGGTTTTGAAATAACTTAACAATTGGCTTATTTTTCTTCTCCACTTTGATAGCATGACAGTGTTTGATGTCCTATTGAAATTTCCCCCCTGCCCTTAAATCCAATTTTCTTTCAGAAAAATACTCTGCATTGTGGATATAGAAGGTGGTTCTCTGTAGATTTAGATCTATTTATTTGTGTGTGTTTCTGTGTGTGTGTGTGTGTGTGAGGGGGGGTTTGTCCCATTTAAGATGACGTTTGGCAGTTCCAAATTAGACTGGCATTTTTCTGCTTTATTTACAAGGAGTCAAAAATGAGAACATGTTCCCTTCGTAACTTAACTTTCCCTATTATTTTATTTCTTGTTTCGGAGGAAGAGATTGAATTTCTTTCTCCATTGCCTCTATGAGTTATGATGGCCAAATATTGTCAGGAACTTGCAGACATTTCCAGATCCTGTGTTCACAAACCAATAGGAGAGATAAATGGTACTTTTGGTGATGTACTGTGTGCATCATTATTGATTTGGTTTAACCTTGCTTATCTGAAATACAGTTTTATGAGTATACATCTTTGCCTCACTTCACTGTTTTTTTATTTTGGTTATTTTTATTGAAAGTGGTTCCTTAAACTATATTTTAGATGAATGGATTACAGATTAAATAATTGCATACAACCAGTAAATCTATATGTCAGTCCTGGGCAGAGCCCCAATTTTCTGAGTACTGTTTCCCATCATAGCCAGTAACAGTACATCTGTACTGGCTATGATTGGAATCAGTATTAAGAAAACTGTACATAGCCGGCTTTGTCTATATTAACCCAGAGTGTAGATTTCATTTTGTTTATTGAAATATGCAAATGTGACTTTGCTTTGGGCTCCAGATTGAACTGATGACCTGGAAAGCTAAATTAAGTAGGAGCCTTTTCAAGCTGACCTAGCTGTTCTATAAAAGACTCCATTGTATTCTGTATGGAATTTGAGAAGAGATTTGGACCCGTTTAAGAGGCTCTGCTCTTTTGCGTGCAATTTTATCTATGGCAGATTCTGTGCCAGTGAGTGTTAAAGGGGCTGTGTTGGAGGAAGGTGAAACTCAGCATCTCCCACAGACTGTAAAAAGTGAGTAATGGTATGTCCATGGCTATTATTCTGTATGTTAAAATGGGAAAAAGAGGTATGCATAGATTGCTTGCAGGAAGTATACATACATATACAAAAGGGTTCCCTTGTTACATCCTGAAGAAATAGGAACATTTAAAAAAAAACCCAGGACAGTAAATATATACAACAATCATTACCAAAGAAACAGTATTGATGTCAGGCTAAGCCCAAGGATTACAAAGAGCAATTCAGCCAGAGTTCAGTTCTGTATTTGCTTACACACAATAGACAGAATCTTGCCAGACTAAATCCTTAGTACTCTCACTCTAGCGGATATATCTTGGGAGATTCTAGAGAATTCTTCCTCTCTTCCTCTATCCATATCCTGGCTGGGCTTCTTCTCTGCTCCCCCACCCCCCTTCTGAAATGGGCTGTCTTCTTTATGGGAAACTGCTGTTCACAGTCCATCACAACCTCTCCTTCTCTGTGGGTACCATCTCTCATATCATAATTATTTTAAAAGCATTTAAAACTATAACAACAGAACTAAAACAGGAAAAATAATAGATGGAGGGATGTTAATAATAATGGATCCACCTCATGAGTTTACCCATCCCCTAGCCTCCATAGGCCTACTGGCATAACTGAGTCTTGAAGGACCTTTGAAAGCTTAGGTGTGATGAGGTCAACCCCATTTCTAGTGGTGAAGATTCTACAACATGGTCACCACAGCATAAAAGACCCATGGCCTAGAGCCCGCCAAAGGTTATTTCCTAGATGTTGGAACCTGTAACATACCCATTCTGTTGTATCTGACAAAATCTGTTCCATATTCATTCTGTTGGATCTGGTGGGATGGGCAGATGAATGTATAATTATCTCTTGCTCATACTTAAACATACAAAGAGTAGTCTAGAAGATAGTAACCTCTGTTCCCCTATGAATCTTTAAATCTCATTATAATACTCGAATCATGTTGGAATGCTATTGAAGATGAGAGTAGGGCAATTGATTAGGTATATGAAGTAGATATTTGCAGCTGATGTTTTGCTTTGATTGCCAATTTATTTCTGAGCCTAATTTAAACTTAAATGTATTTCCTGTTATACTTCTAAATAGCTTCAGTGAAGTAAATTTGAAATATTGACTGGGTCCATAAGAACTTGTGTAGCCCATGTCAATCTCTGAGACTGAATTGGGCTTTGCCATCAAGAATAATTCAGAAGAGGCTAGGACAAAAAGAGCTCTTTAAATGATAGCCCTATGCCTTTAAAATTCCCTCCAAAACCAGGAATGGGCCTTATCCTGATCTCTTTTTTATTTACTTTTGCTATTTTAATATAATTTTGGTGGAGAGATGTTGTTTTATTATTATTGTCGCTACTGTCACCTCTGCTTTTCAACAATTTATTTTTTCTGATGGAGGAAATAATTGATAATAATCTTGCTGGTAATTAACTTGCTCTTTGTAATATTAGAATACATTTAGATTTTGATTTTCTGATATGTAATATAGCAAGAAGGATAATTTGGTAAGAGCGTCTGTAAGCAGTGGGGGTGCTTTCATCTTTTGGAAGTAAATATTCTTTCCATCACAAGGATTTTACTGAGAAACCATCAATCAGTTAATTAAGAGAGAGATAAAATTATTGCATAATGCTGTTTGGTTGGAAATGCTTTCTGCGGCTTGTTGGAAAGTGTCCCCTGGGCCTGGCATTATAATAATTTACTTTATTCAGTGAGAAGCAGCAGGAAGCTCTCACAGAAGGTCAGCAGCGTTGCTACCCTTGACCACATGGATATCCATCTGTCACAGGTTTTGTTTTTAAATTATACTCATTAGATTGACACATAAAAACTCTTATTATTTCTATATTACTATACTAATTACTATGACTATAAAAATTACACTTAATATATCTATTACTATACAATTACTGTTACAATGCTACACTCTATAGCAGTGGTGTCAAACTCGTGGCCCGCGGGCCAGATGCGTCACACTTTGGTCACACCCACACCATTTAGCAAATTGGAAAAAAGTCGTGGCATGTCATGTGACTCTATATCAGTGCTTCTCAAATAGTGGGGCGCGCCCCCCAGGGGGGGCGCGAGGCTCCATAAAAGGGGGCGCGTTTGACCTCGGCATCTGATTGGCTGTCCAAAACCCTTGTGACACGAGCCTGTCGGAGCCATCTTTAGTGTGGGACGTCCGTCCACACTTACTTTGTTGCCCGACGGATGTGCGCCCAATTGATGCTCAAATGACTGACAATGACCTTCTCCTGTGAAACATAACGCTGCCCCAATTAATCAAACTTGCTAAAGAAATCGGGCTACCGCTGCTGACATTTGCATCGATAGTGAGCATTAAGCCAGTACATGTGACTGCGCATGCTCCTCCCTTTCAAGGAGAACAGACCTTTTTCTAATAATGATACTATTTACAGTCGCGTGGGGGGCGCGAAAAATGTTTTCTTCTTCCTAGGGGGGCATGACAGAAAATAATTGAGAAGCACTGCTCTATATTAACACTGTTGTATAACAATTTTTTGTTCGCACAGTATTCTGCTTTAATTTTTCTCTCTGGAATTTCTTCTGCTTTTTTCTTCTATGTTATTGGCCAGCATATAGAATACCTGCAACTTTCTATTTTGTGTTTTTATACTTGCACTTTTCCTTGTGGTGTCTCTATATTGCTTTTCCTCTAGGGCTAGGCCATTCACACCCTTTGAAGGAAAAATGCCTTCTTTTATTTGGCTGCTTTACTTGCTGATGGCTGCACAGCTTTCAAAATGTGCATCTCCTTCAGACTCCTCCCATCTCACCCTACACTTGTTTAAAGGTTACAGTTTTATTGGCAACTCTGCCAATGAGACTCTGGGGAGAAGGCCCAAATAGGAGGGGAGGAACGCAAGACAGGTGCCTGCAATTTTCTCGGCCGCCTATTCTTCCATGCCATCATCTTGTCCGCATGTTTATTTATTATTGACTTAAATGGCCACCCATCTCCCAAACATGACTCTGGGAATGTCTATGGAGATTCTCAGTCATCCAGGTCATGGTTGCCCCAAAGGTGTTTTTTCAAAAAGCAACTGGACTTTCTTGTTTTTTTTTTATTGAAGACGTTTTGCTTCTCATCCAAGAAGCTTCTTCAGTTCTGATTGAATGATGGAGAATGGGACATTTATATAAGAGGTCTAATGACCAGAGGACTGCAAGGAATACCATATAAATCTTCCATCCTCCACCTTCTCTAGGCAGAACTGAAGATGCTTCTTGGATGAGAAGTGAAGCGTCTTCAAGGAAAAAACAAGAAAGTTCAGTTACCTTTTGAAAAAGCACCTTTGGGATGATTCTGGGAAGCTAACAAAATGCAAAAATTATACAAAACAAACAGAAGCTAAAGACAAGGATAAACTTACAATGGCAACCAGGGAAACAGCCCATTTGGACTTAATTCCTCTCAACCCTGGGGGCTGGGAAAATAAAGGCTAACAGAGTTGGACCTAATTAATCTTGGTGTTATGGTATTCCAGAGAGATTGCAACTGAAAAGGCATACTTTCTGGGTGCTGCAAGATACCATTCCCTAATTGATAAGGCCCCAAACATGTCCCTCCTGCCAGATCTGATGGGGAAAGATAGAGATAATTGGAGAAAAGTGGTTCAATTCCTTTGTGTATGCCTTGAAATGGAAAAAGTGAGCTGACCCTGTACTTCTGGAATAGAATAGAATAGAATAGAATAGAATAGAATAGAATAGAATAGAATAGAATAGAATAGAATAGAATAGAATAGAATAGAATAGAATAGAATAGAAGACCGATTCCAACCATTTTAAATTAACAGAGATCAAGAATCAAAGAGATTTGGGCCATTCAGAAGGACTGTGTTTTCTTTTTAACAGAAACATGCCAGTTCACATATTTGACACAAATGTTTGAAGCCTTCAAGATGGCCAAAGATTTCCTCTATCAGATGCATAAACTGTTTTAACTCCTACCCTCAAAACAATGCTATACAGCACTGCACACCAGAACAACTAGACACCAGAACAGTTTTTTTCCCCCGAACACCATCACTCTGCTAAATAAATAATTCCCTCAACACCGTCAAACTAGTTACTAAGTCTGCATTACTATTAATCTTCTCATCGTTCCTATCACCCATCTCCTCCCACTTATGACTGTATGACTGTAATCTTATTGCTGGTATCCTTAAGATTTATATTGACTGTTTCCCTATGACTATCAAGTGTTGTACCTTATGATTCTTGATGAATGTATCTTTTCTTTTATGTACACCAAGAGTGTATGCACCAAGACAAATTCCTTGTGTATTCAATCACACTTGGCCAGTAAAGAATTCTATTCTGTTAATCTGCAGAAGAAATCCAGAAATTAATACGTATGGATTTTCTTCCTTGTTCCTTTAGGAATTATAACATATGCCATGTGCTGGAGTTAAATACTTACAAGCCAAGTGACAGTTTTTAGAATTATTGGCTGTCTAGGTAGGCAGTATTATATATTACTGGAAGCTATTTGGGATACATAGATTAATACATGAGCTTTCAAGCTGTGAAAAGGTAGCCATAACCTGTTACTGAAAATACCTTATGGTGTTTTCAAATGATTCAGAGCTTCTGGAAGGGCATTAAAACCTGGCTCTGCCAGTTAACCTGGAGTCTTGATGGAGGCACTCAGCATTGGAGATGGTTGGTGCATTAACTGAGAAGATGCTACCTCCGTATTAATCTTGCCTTTTTTGCTTCTTGTCTTTGTATTTAACTTATTTAATATTTTTTATATTTAGGATTTTAAGCTGCCCAGGTTTGCTTTTCAGAGTGCGATTTAAAAAAATAAAATTGGAACACATGAAAACATTATTATGGTAAGGAGGATTCCTTTTATAAGTAATAGCTCCTTTTTACATAATTTATGACCAGAATGCTAATTATGGGAATAGAATGGGATGGGATGGAGTGGGTAACAGGGTAACTGCAATAATCTCTCTGCCGCTGAACCTGATTAACTCACATCATCTACTATTTAGAAGTGGCTGGAAAATAGGCTTGTGCAGCATTAAAGGAAGAGTTTCCTTGAAGCAAGAAGGCGGCCTATAAATTTTATAAACAAACAAACAACACAGCAAAGAGAAATGCTTACATACCTGGGACATTTGTCTAGGAAATTTTTATATTTCTCTGGGCAAACAAAACATCCCTATTCCATCACTAGCCTTTATTCTGCTTGCTGGTGTCTCTGTTGGCAGCATTATATGATTAAGGAAAAATAATCTATTAAGGCTCAATATCAGCCTGGAGTTTTATGCATTCTGAGCAGGTACTCCAAGGGTTATCTATCAGAGCATATTTTATAAGATTTGTTCAGGTTCAAAAAGTAGACTTCCCTGGAGAGAAGTAAAAACTGGAGAGTTGGTGGCTTCTGGATTTCCAAATCCTTAAACCTAGATCTGGGAACAAATTATGAGCAGGACTTCACTAAATTTGTGCTCAGAGAGCTTGTGTGTTAAGGGGAAATGGCGGAAATATGTCAATGTCATATTATTAATGTTGGCAAAGTGCAAAATAGTGCTTTAATGCCAAGAATCCTTGCCAAGAGTCATGTGTTGAGAGGGTGGCCATATAAATTTAAACAAAGCATATGCTCTCCTGCTGCGAAATAATCCTTTTCTACATTGCTGCTTTGAACCTGATGGGTTTTAATATAAATACTCCTGGAAATATTTTCCTGATAAATAAAGTTCAGGGCACAATATCATGCAGGACACAGACTGCATGGGCAAAAGCCACGAGGCAGGTAGAATAGTGCCACCAATAATGGGGATACTTTTTATGTTATAAATGGTCAGGACTGTTGGATTACATCCTTTTGTGTTTCTCCACCTTGAGAGCGCGGACAGTTTTTGTAATTAACAAGGGCGGTCAGGAAGGCCTTATGGAAGAATGATACTCTCACCCTGCATTTGGGTAGAGAGAAAAACAGGAAAGAAACAGCTGTAAATAAGTCAGAAATTGGAGATGCAAAAGTGTGTGTGTATATATGTCAGGGGTGAAATCTAAAATTTGTTACTACCGGTTCTGTGGGCGTGGCTTGGTGGTGGTGGGGTAATGTGACTGGGTGGGCGTGGCCAATTTTTTTTTTTACTTTTAAAACCATTTTTTACATGTAAAACCATGTAAAAAATGCTTTCAAAAGGCTCTGACGATCCCAGCTGAGTTGCCTGCCGATCAGGCAACTCAGCTGGGATCGTCAGAGCTTGGCTCGTCAGAGCCATTTAAAAGAAAATGATGATCGCGCGGCTCAGCTGGGCATGGGGGGCGGGGCCAGGGATTTTTGCTACCGGTTCTCCGAACTGCCCGCCGCCATCGCTACCTACTCGCCTGAGCCGGTCCGAACCGAGAGCATTTCACCCCGATATATGTGTACGGTAAAGAACAGAATTAAAATGCACAGATTGTGCACATTAGTAAGGGTAGGGTAATAGGTTGAGTTGTTCTATTTTGAGATTTGCTATTTATCCATCCATCCATCCTCTTTTTTTCAGCAAGATTTTAGAAACCACTGCATTTAAAAAAAAAACTTAGTTCCCCTTCCCTTTGGTGGTGTCCATTGTTTTCTTTAAAGGCCACTTCAAAGGAGATGAATTTTTTGCATGGATAATATTTCTATGCTGGAAGCAGACCACACAGATATTTTCTGCCATTCTGTAATGCTGTGTTTGTGAGTCATGAACTTGCAACACAGCAAACTACATGATGACGATCAAACAGATAACCCGCCTGGGGCTCTCTGCATGTGACAGGAATACAACTCCCAGAATTCCCGCCTGATTGCACACATTGGGAAGGACTCTGAAGGAGCCCCGCGGTTTCTCATGTTTCTCTACTGCATTTATAAAGTTTTCATAATTGCCTGAGAGCTATGCATTAGTTAATAGCTCTCATGTGGCTGGCTGGGGGAATGTAGTAAAGCAAAACAAAACAAAACCCTTAAACCAACTCATGAAACAAAGTGGTGAAACCCTATCTATTGGTATGTTATTTCCCTGGATGAGAGGGATCTCTTCATGTTAAGTCTATAAATCTTTCCAAGTGCTGCTGCTGCTGTATTTTTAATTGCTTTCAATATGTTTGATCATCACCACAGCAGCCTCTTTTGGTGTGGGATTTAATCAAATGTTGAAAATTGAAAAGGACCAGACATTGTGATTAAGTGGAGGGGGGGGCTCACCTGAACAGTTTTATCTTCCTTCATGTTATCTGTGCATTCCATGTGGCCACAATCTGACACAAAATAAAGACTTGGGCTGAAGGATGTATGGTCAAGTCACTCCAATCTAGAACATCTGAGAGGCAGTGCTGGAAGAGTTGTCCATTACTTTACCTTTCGCCCTTCAGGCAATTGCAATTTGCAATCTACTGCATCTACAATAGGCAGCCATGGATTTTATAACAGGTAGTCTTCAACTTAGAATCGTTTAGTGACCATTTCAGCTTAACAACGGCACTGAAAAAAATGCTTACAACCAGTCCTTGACCTTACAACTGTCAAAGCGTCCAAATTTGGGCACCACAACTGGCATGTATTTATCACCATTTTAGCATCCTGAAAGTGATTGCCATTTATGACTTTCTTAGCTGGCTTCCAACAATCAAAGTCAATGGGAGAAGCTGGTTATGCTTAAAGACCACAGGATCCACTTAACTGCAGTGACTTGCTTAACTGTGGCAAAAAAAGGTCATAAAATCAGGTACGACTCACTTAACAACTTCTTAGCAATGGAAATCCTGATCACAATTGCAGTTGTGGATTATCTTTATGGGATCTAGTTCATACATATAGGAGAAGCCCATACCACAAATGAAAGCTGGAGAAAGCCGTTCCTGTTTCATTTGGAAAGCAAAAGTAAAACTGAACAGAGTTGGATTTTAAAATAAAAATTGGGTGTGATCCTATTTAGGGACATTTCTAGACCCCTCTATATTCAATAGGCAGCTTAATTCAAGTTACATAGTTCTGCTACTACACACTGAATATTAGGGATTTAATGAATAAGAATGTTGCTGCAGAAATAGGGTATGGAAGACAAGCCCATATTTTCTACTCACAAATGACTTGTCATTGGCCAGGTAAAGATAAGGTAGGAGAATCATTACAGAACTAGTTCTAAAGCTTTGAAGATACTCACCAATTGCCAATTGCAATTGGTTAAATTGGTATGCAGATGAAACGAATGAATAAGTCTAAAGAATTAAAGGTGGATGATCTGTTGCATGGCACATAAGTGGTTTTGATGTATCAGTACGAAAGAAAAATATCAATGTAGATTGAGCTTAGTTCTTGCCCCATTTAACCAAAAGGTTATGTAAACTAAATGGAGAGTAAAGAAAAACCTTCAGAGTATTATAAGCAGCTTAATTTTGACCAGCTTCCCTTGTCCAATTGCTTCCCAGATGTTGTTGGGCTTAATTTTCCATAACTTCACCCAGAATTGCCATATGCAAGGTTAACATCGGAGAGCAATAGGATGGGAAGTTAGTATACATTTTGTCTTCCTGGGCTCAAAAATCTACTTGGATGGTGACTGTACCTATGATGTCAAGCTTTATCTGCATAGGAAAGACAAATATATATTTAAAAAATTGTAGAGTACAGACATCTAATTGACTTGAACTTCCCAGATGTAATGTATAGCTCTGAAAGCTGGACCATCAGAAAAGCTGAATAAAAGAAAAAGTAATGCATCTAAACTGTGGTACTGAAGAAATTTCATGGATGGCCTGGCTGCGGGGGCCTTGAGATAAGCCGGTGAGGGACGCATGGGGCAGCTCCACCACCACCCCACCTCACCTAGTGGCCTTCTCACCATGAGCAATCAGACAGAATGGGCAGGCGGCTGGCCGCGCAGGCTCTTAAGTAGGGCTTATTTTGTGGGTAGGGCCTATAATAGACACATGTGTAAAACATGCTAGATCTTATTTTCGGGATAGGTCTTATTTTTGTGGAAACAGGACATACAATCTTGGTGGACTGTTTTTCATCGGGTCACAAAGAGTTGGAAGTGACTAAACAACAATAAAAAGGATGTTGTAGGGAGGGGTTTTGGTAAAAAGATTTTGGTTATTCCACAAATTGTAATCTGATTGGACAGAAAGCAACTAGAGCTTTTTGTCAGAATGGAAAATAAGAGACTTGTTTCTTGGGCTTCTGTTATAATTAATTGGATTGGAAAGGGACAGAGTAAAATTACCTGTCCATTGAGGGAATCTAAAATATAGCCTCCATGGAAAGGGATTGTTTGCTCCCTGCTTGTTTGGATACATCCAATGGTGTGGGGACCATCACGTAAAATGATTGATTTCACTGTCAAACTGCAGTTTCTGTTAAGAAAACCCAGCATCTGTTATCTATGATGTGTTACTGGCATTTGTTTAAAATACTTGCTGAAATCCAATAGGGTTTTCTGGCCATTTTCCGTGCTGTATTTGTCTTCCCTTAAAAACACACATTGGCTTTCAAGTGTGTTTTGTTGCACACCCCACAACATGAAAATGTGAAGGCACCTTCCTGAACAGAACTCGTTCTGTTCTCTAGTCTGAGACCCTGTCAGAGAGATCGGCTATAAAATCATAATCTAATACTTGTTTATCTAATAATTGTTTATATGTGTATCTGATAATATTTCGTATATGATACGAGCCATTTCTAAACTTTTCAACAGAAAAGCGAGTATTATGTTAATGTGTAAAATTTAATTGTTGTGCAGTTTATACGCACTACTATTCTGGAGAAATATCAGGAGAAGGAAAAGATGCTTTTATAATTAAAGAATGACTAACAGTAATAAATCCCAATCTCTTTATTAACCTTGGGAAAAAAAAGACTTCAATTTTTATTTTAAAATGAGTGAACATTACTCAGAGGAATTTTGCTTTAGGCTTTCTTTGAACTCCCCCAGATGCTTCCTTTTTTTCTCCTCCTTGAATTGAATCCAAAGTTTTGGTTTGTGATTTCTTAACTGAAAATATTATTTTCATTAATCATTTCCAGTAGGCTTCGTGCTTTTGGTCATTGCCCTGTTCTCTTCGGGTCAACATATATACTATCTTGATTGATAATAATGAGAATTATGTGCAAATTATTATTGAACACATAGATTGTCTCCATGATGATCAGTTCCTTACCTGATCATTCAAGCTCTTCCAATGTACTTTCAATGCCACGGTAATTGAATTCATCCATCTTGTTGCTAGTCATTCTCTTCTTCTCTTTTCATCCACCTTTCTAAGTATTAAAACCTTTCTCCAGAGAGCTAGATTTTCCCATCATGTGTCTAAAGTAGGATATTGGAGCCTGGCTCTTTGTGCCAGGTGCACCCTCAACAAAATCAAAGGTTTCATTCAGAAGGTTCCATTAGAAATGCCCCACCTCCAATATTTGCACATGAAATTGTAAAATGGGATCTGGTTTTGTGATTGACATTTTCCAGCATGTTCACAGCATATTTCCTTTCAAGGTAGGTGATCACAGAGTTATAGACTGAATCACACTTGCAGAGGAAAATAATTTTAGGAGTGCTTATGTGTCTGTCATAAACAAAGCAAGGAACATAACTCGCATCGCTACTACACATTACCACAGCCACGTTTTGGCACAACCAGTTCCTTAGGTTCAAAGCAGTCAAAGTGCTGATATTTAGTCTAATTAAGGATTCGCATTGCGAATGCTTCATACTGAGGGGATTGGTTATTGATTCAGCTTGATGATTTTTAGTCATTTGACCAAATGAACCACAACATTAACAAACATTTAGAAGCCTCTAGCTATTAACATTTTGATCACTTGAGAAATGAGGAAGATTAATATTTCATGACTTTTCTTCCTAAGAAGCTTTCTTACCCCTGACTTTTTCTATGGGCCCAGAATACATGAGAAGCACTGACCTCCTTGTTTGCCAGAAAGACACAACAGTTTTGATTCAGTCTGCTTTGATTTAAAAGCAGTTACAGAGTTTAGGATGGAGGTGTGGTATTTTCACTTGGAGAAAAGAGTTGTTTAATTCATCTCCTAATATCTGCTGTCTAAAGATTTTTGGGAACAAATGATACAACACTTCTCTTGAGATCTGGAGAACAGGCTGACCTCTGAAATATTTGGGTTAGGAAAATAAATACTGTGATCTGATTTACCACAATTTCCCAAGGAATTAATTGATGCCATCTTCACACATTTATTGTATAATGTACTTGCGTCAAAACTATTTGATCAGATGATAGTTTGTCACATCTGCTCAAGGTGGACACATCTTTTGTTTATGTTGTTAATGTACGTCTGATGCTATTTTTAGATCACTTAAACAATTGCCTGTCTCCAATCTTGGTATGCCTATTTTGTTCCTGCTTAAGTTATAGTGTGTTCTAGTTTTAAAACTGCTATCAAAAAACTAACTACTAAGACGGCTTTAGATCAGGGGTGTCAAATTCAATTTCATTGAGGGCCGCATCAGGGTTGTGTTTGACCTCGGGGTGGTTGTGGGCAGGGTGGGTGTGGCTAGCTCGACATCACTCGTGTCGGGAGTGCCTGTGATGGCCTGAGCACTCTGCCAGCGAAAACAGGCTCCCAAGCTCCATTTTCGGCTGCAACGGCCTCCTGCAACCCTCTGTCAGCGAAAACAGAACTTGGGAAGGCCACGTAGCAGAGGCACCACGGGCCGGTCCTTTGCTGTTTCCAGGTGACTCTGTGGGCCAGATCTAAGGACCCCAGGGGGCCTTCAGTTTGACACCCCTGCTTTAGATGAAAAATAAAAAATATAGCAATCCATTTAGGAGTAATAAATGTATTTAAGATGCTGAAGTTGTTCTAAGTTGAATACCAAAGAGAAGGAAGAATGGAGAGAAAGAGAGAATGAATGAAAAGAAGGAAGGATCTGTTTTTGCCTATAAGTTGTAATTTCTTTTTTTTTTTTTTGTCATGCTAGCTGATGCTAATGGGAGTTAAATTGGAAAGCCTCTGGAAGATCAGCATAAGGAGAAACTGTGTATTGTTTATTCAATAAAGTCATAAAATTCTTAGCTTTTAACCTCCTTTTCAGATTTTTGTTTTCACATCCCTTAAACATATAATAGAGATGAAAAACCTGGTAAGAATCAGCTCTTGCAGCATCTAGATTTAGCTCAGATGGGATATATCTGAAGTACATTATAAAATCTTAAAATGAAGCTCATGCAGTGGAAATGTTCAAAGGCTTTCTAAGAACAATAGCATCCTGTAATTACTCCGTACTGAATGCGTCATGTGAAGTCCAACCATGCTAGGTGTGATAGATTGAGTTTTTTTTTATTGTTGCAAATCAACCTCAAGATACGTATTCTGACAATGAATTTCTCCCTGCGTTTTCTGTATTATGACTTGATCCACAGGTTTTATGATTTTCAGTTGCTATGGAGGAAGCATAAACAAGGATTTTCTCTTTTCCTTCCCACTCAAGGCCTAGAGTCACCTTATTAGGGTGATTGGTGGTATAAATTATATTAAATAAAAATAATTTTTTTAGCAGATTGTGGTTGAAATTACAAGTCAGTCCAATTCTGACATTGCAAGCATATAAGGCAATGACGGCTAACCTTTTCTGGATGGAGTGCCCAAAGCACGTGGGCTTGCACGCAAATGCGTGCGTGTGGCCAAACCCCCAAAATGCAATGCACCCCCGTGCATCCCTCCTGCCCCCGTGCATGTGCCCGTCCCCCTCGCACACACCCCGCCCACCCTTGTATGTGCGTGAGGGCATCCCTGCATGCGCCCCACCCCCCACACATGCGTATCCCCTCCGCATGTGCCCCGCCCCCCGTGCGTGTGTGGCAGAGACCTGACGACCAGCTGGCTGGTGGTAGGTGTGCGTGCATGCGTGACACAACTGAACTGGGGCAACGGCTCCCATGCCCACAGAGAGGACGCTGTGTGCCATCTGTGGCACGCGTGCCATAGGTTCGCCATCTCAGATATAAGGTTTATTGTGAAGCTTCATCACATCAGATCCCTTCTAACTACATGTTTTTATTTATGTAAGCATTTTTTTATAGCTGCTCATTACACATCTGTGGCTCTAAGTTGCTAACAACACTTCCCCCCTAAAAGTAATAATAATAATAAACTTGGAACACATCCTGCGATGATACATTTAACAACATAAATACAAACATTTGCTTATCCCAGATCCTTGGGAAGGACTTGATAGGTGGACAAAAATTCCAAATCCAATCTAAATATCTGCCAGTTATGTGACCAACCATGACCAACTCATGATGCACTTGTAATCATCAGAAAACATATATTATCCAACCATATAGTGAGGCTCACTTAATGTGTGCTGAACCTGAGAGCCCAAATTGCTTAACGCACTGTAAGCCGCCCTGAGTCTCCGGAGAAGGGCGGCATATAAATCAAATTAAAAAAAAAAGGATGTCCAATTGTGTTTCTTTTCTTGAGAGAGTTACCTTACTCAGAGACAAAGATGAAAAAATGTTCAGATTCAGAAGCTCCCACTATGCGTGCCACTCCCCACTTCAAAGGAGCATTCGTCATCACCCTCCGCACATCCCCTATTTGAAACCTTCCAAATCCCAAATCCTAGACTTTTCATTTACTAGTTTTTCAGATTAAAAAAATTGCAACTTTCTTTTTGAAATAAAATAAAAAAGGCTCCCGTTTTGTCTCATTGCTGACCCCCATAGACAGGGCGCGCAACTTGGGCATCCTCTTGGACTCACAGCTGAGTCTGGAGGGTCATATCACGGCCGTGACCAGGGGGGCATTTGCCCAGGTTCGCCTGGTGCGCCAGTTGCACCCATACTTGGACCGAGATCCCCTACACACAGTCACTCATGCGCTAGTCACCTCCCGGATCGACTACTGTAATGCTCTCTACCTGGGGCTTCCCATGAAGACCACCCGGAGGCTTCAGCTGGTGCAGAATACGGCCGCGCAGGTTGTTGTGGGAGGGACCCGATACTCCCATATTACACCACTCCTGCGTGGCTTGCATTGGTTGCCAGTTGCCCTCCGGGTGAGATTCAAGATGTTGGTGTTAACCTATAAAGTTCTTCATGGCTTAGGTCCAGCGTCAACTTCCCATCGCCCGGTACGCTCTCACAGAGAGGACCTATTCAGGCTGCCGTCAGCTAGACAATGTTGGCCGGCGACCCCCAGGGGTAGAGCCTTCTCTGTGATCACCCCCACCCTTTGGAATCAACTTCCCTTGGGGCTCCGGTTGGCCCCTGACCTTCGTACCTTCCGCCGTGAATTGAAAACCTGGTTATTTATGTCCCCTGGCCTGGACTAATGGGAAAGTATATTTTAATTTTTAAAACACTTTTTTGATATTTTTTTATGTATATTTGTTGTTTTTAACAGTCGCTTGGTCGATTGTCGTTGTGAGCCTCCCTGAGTCCTTGGAGATAGGGCGGCATACAAATTTTATAAAATAAAATAAATAAATAAATAAATAGTCAAATTATATGGAAAGAGCAAGTAAAATGGTTGCTGTAACCACAGGATGCAGATTGACTCATTCCAGCTCCTGCTGTTGTTCTGTACTTTTGTCTTCATACATAGTTTAAAAAGATAAAGAGAAGGTTGCTTAGTACACCTGAGAGTTGGCATTGAGTGAAATAATACAAATGCTTGAAAAACCTTTTGTTACAATCCCAGAATCTCTTTGTCGTTTTGAAAACAAAGCCTTGAAATCGAAGAATCAAATTCCTTCTTGGAATGATTGAGCATTTTGAACAACTCACAATATTTATTAATCAACTGATTATAGAATATATGAAAATTAAGTTACAGGTAATCCAGTTCAGAGTTGCTATTGATAATCTTGTGTTAATCACAGTATTTAAAAGCTTGGGAATGTTCACAATAAGTCTGGTAGGCCATAAACTAATAGCCAGGGATCAAAATAATATATGTGATTTCAACAAATGTTGCAAAAAACTTTCTCTGGCTACTTTTTAAAATATATATATTTAAATTAAATTTATCAAAATATAAAATATATATGAAAATGAACATAAGTGCAAAAATGGGTAAGGAGAAGAAAGGAGAAGAAAGAAAAACCTAAACTTCTGACTCTTTTCAGTGCAGTAGAATAAAATAATAACATTACAGTCTTTTTACTTTTGCGTACTTAAGATGTATTAGCCATTTCTATAACAGCAAACTTGTCTAATCAACAAATCCCAAAATCAAAGTTTCATTTCTTTCTGTTTCTTGCACAAAATACAGAAATTGTTTCCAAGTAAAAATGATGTTGGATTAATTTGGCCATCTCTTCTAGTTTTTCCAGCTATTCTTCCATTGTGGGAAACTTTCTCTGGCTATTTTATAGAAGTTTTAATTCAACAATTATGTTTCATAAATTCAAGAGATTGACATGGACAGAATCTTTGAAGTGCTGGGTTTATCCTCATCACCAGACCATAACTACCATGAAATTAATCCTTGTCAATGAAAAACACTTCTGTCTTTTTGCGCTGTCAAAAATGACTTAAGTGTTATGTTTTTTTTCCTACATGTTAACATGGAGTAGGACAACCAAATGATTTGTTGAATGTAAAGGACATAGTATTCTTACTTCGGAATCAAGGAGTTAGATTATTAATTATCCTATATTGTATGTCTTATTCATAGTTATTGTTCTTGTTGCCCAGTTAGGGAACATTCATAATAAATCCTAATAATTTATTGATGAACCTAGTAAATGATGCCTGTCTATAAAAGCTGGTGATATTCTAAAAATAGCAATTTCTGGGTTATGATATGGCTCAGTGGTGGGGTTCAAAATATTTTACTACTGGTTCGGTAGGTGTGGCTTGGTGGGCATGGCATGGCTTGGTGGGCGTGGCAGGGAAAGGATACTGTAAAATCTCCATTCCCACCTTTCCTTACAATCAGCTGGGACTCGGGAGGCAGAATAGATGAGGGTGGGGGCAGTCAGAGGTGGTATTTACTGGTTCTCTGAACTACTCAAAATTTCCGCTACTGGTTCTCCAGAACTGGTCAGAACCTGCTGAAACCCACCTCTGATATGGCTGTATGATAATTATTGGATGTAGTTTTTGCAGCAGTCAATGGGTCCTTTTCTATTTCGTTTGTCTTTTAGAATTTGTATCTTTGTCTATTTTTTTATTCAGCAAATCCATGGAAGGCATGGATAAGAACAAAACAGAATAAATTTAGAAACTAAAATTTCAAGTTATTGACAGTCAGTGCCAGCATCATCTGGTCTATTCTACACCTTGGGGAAATCTCTGAAACATTTGCAACACATTCATTTTTAAAGTTCCTGAGTTGGGCTGGGCAGTCTACTGCCTGTGAGTCCCAGCACATCAATTACAGCAGCTTTTTCCAATCTTTTTACCCTGGAGGGAAGCCTTGAAAATAATGCATAAAATTATTAAAGCTACAGGTCACTGTATCTTATTGTAGTCAGTAAGTTGTAGATTATCCAGCTATAACTGTCAGTGCTCTTTTGAGTAGAGAATATATTTTTGTGTGTGGATCTTTTATTTTGGCCAATTTATTAGCCTACTCTTTTTGTTTGGTGTCCCTTCCCCCACAAAGGATATGAACTCTCTCAGTTCCAAAAATGATGTCCCAATTCCAATCGCTTGAAGAACCCTTGTTGAGAAAAGCTGGTTTAGAGCAACCCACCTTATGCAACCTTAGTAACAATTTCAGCTGAGTCAAACAAAAAGCTCTGCAAATCTGAATTCCCGCCCATTATATTTTTTTGGCTCAAAGTGGTGGCTGATGTAGTCCTTTTTTTAAAAAGCAAAGAGAACATTTTTAAACAGCAATGTCCAGTTAAATTCTCCTGTGTTCAGTTGCGTAATAGATATGAATGCATTCGCCAGAAAAATAACACGCGCTAAAAAAATAAACAAAAAGGCAGCATTCTTGTTTCTGAAAATCACTGATGGTATCTTCTGTCCCAGCTCCAAAAAGCCTGCAGTGATCTCTGCTAGCCATCCTCCAGAGACTCTAGACTTCTTGAAAAGCTCCCACAAGAACTTTGGTAAGGAGCTTCAGGGCACACCTAAAAAAGTCCTGTGGGAGCAGATCACCCATATTTAGTCACAAAGATGATTTGTTAAAACAGGCTTTCTCATTTGTAAGATAATTTTGCTCCCAGGGGTATTTCTTAAGTCCTCCTTTCATTAATAGTTCAGCTAGCCAGCTCTAGAACCAAACTAGAAGTCTGAGGGTAAAAAAGATTTATAACTATCACCAACCTTCCCACCACACCCCCTTCATGGCATTTAGTTCATTTTTTTTTTGTACCAAATGCCTTAAAATGAGCATGAAGAAGCCACAAAACAAAACAAACAAAAAAAACCCCCCACTATTCTAACTCTTAAACAGAAGAGTTGACACTCAGCCCAGTAAAGTCATGGATTGGCAATATGTTTGTACAATAAATAAAAAAAACTTCAGTTGATTCGTAGAAAGAGCAGATGGAGCATTGGCACCGATATTGTGGTGCTCCTTTGAGGGAAGACTTCCACTTGTAGATCCACATGAGTTAAGAGAATTCCAGTAAAAGGGCTCGCAGTGCATGTGAAAGAAGCTGTGTGTTGGATGAAGAAAGCATTAGTCAAAGATTTAAAGTAGTTGCACCTTTAGAGACAGTCACATGATTGTTTTACCTACCTCCCCTGGTTGTTTGCCATGTGTCTGTAAACCCAGATAGCACTTCAGCTGGGACGACCAGTTATAGTAAAGCTTCCATACCAAAAGTACACACAACTAAAGATGGCTCTTAGAGACATCAAATCAAGATGTGGCTGCTTTAATGTTTTGAGGAGTGTGCGTCAGTCGTACCAAAATACTTTGCAAAGAACTCTATCAAGTGTAATCACCAGTATGTTTCTTTTGGTGTGTAGGGTGGGGTTGTTTTTTTGGGGGGGGGGGGATTTTCTATAAAATAGTACCTATTCTTCAGCTACGTTGCTACTTTTTAATAGGTAGAAGTCAAAAAGCAGAATAGCTCGTTAGGATTGCAGGGAACAACAAGCAGATTGGTTCATCCATTCAAGAACAAGCTGGATGCTCCAACACTGGAGGTTTTAACAAAGACGGGACAACTGGTATAGGATTTCCTGCTTGAGCAGGGGGTTGGACTAGAAGACCTCTAAGATCCCTTCCAACTGTTATTCTGTTCAGTTCAAAACTTTTCTTAATATTTGGGATGTTAATTGGCTTAACCATTGCGGAACTGCCACAAAATAACTTAAATTGGTAATATATTCATAATATATTTACAAAGAAAAATCTTACTTAGTTTCAGGTTAAATGGAATGAATTGAAGGACTGTCCAACCGCTAATGCCTTAAAAGATGAGAGCATGTTTTCCTCTTTAAAAGATTTGAAACCTGTCCTTGTCTTCTGGAAAGTTCTGGAGAGGGATTTTCTCAAAGAATCCCATTCAGTGTTGCTGAAAGAGTTTTACAAATGTCTCTGGAATATGGTACCATATCAAAGATCTTGGCAGGGACAAGGGCAACCTATGCTTCTGCTCAGGCTTTCAGCTGATTGCCTCCTTATTGGTTTCACTTTTGGAAGCAATTTTCAAAATAGCTTCTTTTCAGTTACTATGGAGAAGTTTCCTTTAAAAAAAACACTCGTGCCATCCTCATCAAGTTAAGAATGTTCAAATATTGGATAGCTTTTTAAAACAGATTTTTGAATGTCATCTGATCTCCATGAGAGAAATAATACACTGAGTAAACTGATGCATAAAATGCAGAGAGTATAGCACATGCAGTTGTACAGGATGTCAAAGCTATATATTCATCATCTTTTGGTGTTTTTTTTTAACTAGGTGACTTTAGAAAAAGTGCTGGGAATCACTGTCTCTGGAGGCAGAGGATTGGCCTGTGATCCTAAGAATGGTCTCATTGCTTATCCAGCTGGGTAAGTTGTTAAAGGCACTCTTTAAATGACTGCAAGACTGCTTAGAGATAAAGTCTGCCAAACGTGTCATGTAGTAGAGTGAGACTTTTGGAAATGTTCTCCTAAATTCATTCCAATTATGATGCATAAGCAATGTTAACGTAAATTGTTGCTAGAGGGAATAAAACTCTTATATTCTTCATCTGTCATCACTAATGAAATCTTTTTTGTCATTTTTCTGAGATTTCTTTTTTTTAAAGGAAAAGAGGTATATTAAAACTGGTAAGATTTACTGCACTGATTATTTTTCTTTGGTGGCACAGTGGTTAGAAGGCAATATTGCAAGCAAACGTTGCCCTCAGCCTAGAATTCGATCTGGATCGGGCTCAAGGTTGACTCAGTCTTCCATCCTTTCGAGGACAGTAAAATGAGAACCCACATTGTTGGGGGCAATATGCTGAGTCTGTAAACAACTCTTAAAGCACTATGGGGCAGTATATAAGTTTAAATGCTATTATTATTGTATTGCTATTTTGTATTGCTCTTCTTGTTTTCTGCTAAGGATTTTTTGTTGTTGTTAACTAGAAGGTTAAACAAAAGTCAGAAAAATGTGAATCTGAATTCTTCATGAAGCTGGAGTTGCCCTTTTAGAATGGGAAATTGCTGTGTGATATGAAGATTTATGAGCCAAAATTCCTCTTGCATGAATAGTTGTTGTGTGTTGTAATATTAGTCCTGGGATTATATGTTCCTCCCAGTATTTCTTATATGGGTCAAAATAATTACCTAATTGCTGGATAAATTCAGTGAGTGGAACCCTTCCATCATATTCTGGAAGCAAGTATTAGTATGCAATGTGCTTTGGGTTTTCCTGAAGCCAATGAAGATGCTTCAAATGGTGACTAATCACCACTGGATTTGACATAATTTTCAGTTAGGCTTTATACATGTATTCACAGAGATCAAAATAATAGTTTGAAACAATGGATTCAAATTATTAGCTCCAATGTTCTTGGACCACATCATCCTTGTCCCCATTTTCTTTTTGTGATGGCAGAAGATTCCCCCAGACCCAATCCTGAAAGTGGAAATTCAGCAGCACAATTTTTAATCTAATCTATTTTTCTCCCAAAGAAAGAAAACCAGTGCAATAAACCTTGCCAGGTTTAATATACCATTTTTTTTCCTTTAAAAAAGAAATATAATAAAAGTGACAAAAAGGCCTCATATTTTGGTTTTAGTATCTTTGGTAATGTTACTGCTGTGTTCTCAATTGCCTACTAACCCAATCTTAGTACTGTAGCTATTGCTCTGATTTTACTAACAATACAAGTAGCATAGTTCCACTGCAAAATAAATAAATAATAATTTCCACTCCCCATCTCAGCAAAAGATGGCTGAATGCTGTTTTGGAAAGACAGACTTAGAAAAAGGGCCCATAGTCTTTTCTTGGAGCCAGTCTCTCTTCCTTGCACGGGCCTAGCATACTCTGTCTCTCTGTGCAAACAGAGTGAAATGGCTAAGAGGAGCAAAGGGCGGAGATCCAAATTAGGAACTGTAAGCAAGCATTTTGGAAAAGCTGACATGGGCCAGGCAGCCGTGCAATTTCAAACTGCAGCGATTGAGGAGTGCAATGAATATTTACCTTGTTTTAACATTTCATTTTGCTAATGTCACTGGGTGGTTCTAATGAATTTCAAACAAGAAAAGAAATTGAAGCCAGTCTTTGAAGGTTGTTGGTTTGGGCACAGTGAGTCTATAGAAGAGGGAAGAAGAGCAATAATTCTTCTCATTGCTTGGTTGTGCTATCCTTGAAAGCAACTTTTGTCCCTGAGCTAGTCTACAGTTTGTTCAGACTCTAATAAACTAGAAGAGATGTTTTCCTTCAGAAAAGAGGCTGTAAAATCTGTAGGATGCATAATTGCATATAAGAAAGGGGCTGACACTAAGATGGGAGGCCTGTATGGTGATATCTGGATATACTTCTAAATGCTGGATTAGCCATGTAATTGGAGATGATGTAGTTGGAGATGAAGAAAGATGATGAGAGCCCAGCATATCTGGAAGGCATTGGATTGGGGAAGGCTGTTCATCCCAGGTTACTGTGGGTTGAAGATTACATTTTATTTGCTGTGTTATTGTGTCACTTAAAGTCTGGTGTGCCTCATCAAAATTTGAGCTAGTATGTAAGTCTTGAATTTTGGGATTTGGAGTCAATGGTGAAAGTTTAGACTTCTTGGCTAGTAAAAATGAAAATAATTAGCTAGGTACAGATGAATATTTGCTGGGCAAATGGATCAGAATCCTGCAGCAAAATTAAATCAAAGGAGGGGCTAAAAAATCACAGAAGTTGCCTATGGAGTCATCTCTTTCCCTCCCTCCTCTCTACCTCCCAAAAAAAGCCGTGGAAATGATATTGATGATATCAATAGATGATATTGACTGAAATATTCAGAAAATAAAAGGAGCAGAAGCATTCATTGAGCTCTGGAAAGATCGTATTGGAAAGAGACTCAAGGTGGTTCCTCCTTAACTCAGTGGGTATAAGAGGGAGAGGAAAGAAAATACCAGAAAACTTGCAATATTCTGTTAATGCAACCTATCTCAGTCTTCTTGTGGAGTCTGTTTCCTGAACTGGACCTAGCTTGAAAGGCTGACACCCCCTTCCAAATATAAGATGTTAAGAAACTAAGCATTGCTTTGAAGAGATGCTTAATGTCCCTTGCGGTTGATTTTTTGTGTGGTGGTAAGGCTGGGATTATTATCTATTTATTAAATTTGTGTACCACCCATCTCACCACAAAGCAACTCTGGGTGGCTTACATGATCTTGGTTTTGCTGTAGAATGGTGGCTTTATGTAGCTGTCATGCTACATTCTCTGTGTTCTATAGGTAGCTACATATTGCTCTTTGCTGTTTGTCCAACAAAATGCTACAATGACACCTGCTATCCCCAGGTAGCCTCAGCAACCATGTCTTAAGGCCAGGAAGGCTGTTTTTGACTATACGTACGATGGTTTTAGAATGGTACATTTCATTCCTCGTTAAAAAAATGCACTATGATTGGGTATACTTAATAGTACAATAGCAGAGCTCAGAATGGATTTTAAAAGAATGTTAATGAAAGTCAGTGAAAATGTAGAACATGCATTTAATGGGCAGTGCAATCACTCAGTTATTATTGTAAGCTGTGGGAGAACAATGGTTGAATAGGATTCAAAGGACCATAAGTCTTTGGTAAGTGTGTGCCAGGCGTGGGAACAAGAGAAAAATTAGAATTAGTTGACTTTAACTGGGAGGGACAAAATCTAGTTAATAGGATTACTCCCATGCATTTAATAAGCCTCCACTTTGGGCAAATGAAAATTTTAACTCAGTAGCAACGTTCGGAGGGGCTCTGAGAGCCTCACCCAAAGCTTTGGAGGATTAGACCTCAGGGTTGCAGCTTGAAAACAATAAATGGTGTTTTTATTTTCTCCAGCCAGATGAACTTGTTTGTCATGCCCACAGCCTCTAAAAGCAGAAATCATTTTTGTTTCCACATGATAAGGAAATTATTTGGGAAGATGTTATCCAATGTCCTGTGCCAACTAAGGACATTTTAATGAAGCCTGAGAAACTGCAGGAATCTTTAGGAGTCTTTGGCATTCCCAGAAAAACATAGGGAGCTGAGTAAAAAGAAAGTTCTCTGAACTTTTCAGAAGAGCCTTGTTGGTCTTGGTGACGAGCAGAAACAAAACTAGTTTCTTCATAATCTCCCATTACAATAATATTAAATTCTGCCTAACTGGTAATGCCAAAATGTAAGTCTAACGCATACATAAATCAACTTTCTAAATTTGGAGAAAGGGATCATGGTTCATAAACTCTGCAATGTGATTTGGCTAAATAGTTACTTGTCCATTATGGTGGGCTGTTTTATGTTGCTGGGGGCATAGCCACTGCCAAGGCATTAAAAGGCAAATAATTTGCTGCCCTAATTGAATTGCAGGCTCAGTTTGTTTTCTCATATTCACGAGGAATTTATACCTCCTTGGCAGGGTGCAGAAATCTCCTTGGCACTGTTGTTACACTGATTGTGGGGTTTTCTTTCTGCAGCCTTCCTCTGCAGTGGTGAATAAAATTTGCTGGATTGCTTGTTCTTGGAGTAATATGCATTTTGCTGACTGGAGCAGTGCACAGTATGCTTGACACCACATGGATGCCTTCCTTATGGTTCTTGCATATGTCTTAGTTCTGCTCTGTTCCACTCCAGATATCCCATTAGTTGACTCAACTTTTATTAAAAACTGCCAGTACAAGGCAGGCCTGAGATTCAACTCTCTTGCTATTTCAGCTCAGCGCCAAACTTTGTAAGAAGCATTACTTTTACAGCAGAGTTGTTGGGAAACCCACATTCATTTAGCTGTTAACATTGTTGGACCCTGGCAAGAATTAAAGGCTCAAATCTCACAGGAGGACCACATCAAAATCTTGTAATTTGCTTCTGAATGTCTTTTTAAATTTCCCTTTCTTTATCTGTTTGATAAATGCTAGTGTTAAATCCCATTTGGCGTCTGTTGAATTGATTTGTTCCAAAACAGAAACCCCAATCCCAATAAATCTAACTTTGCAAGTTAGATTTCTCTTTCAGAATTCAAAAATTGCGAAGTGCCTAACACCAGAGTGGGTTTCCAGGTCCTGTAACGTTGGCTTGAAGAATGGCACTTTGCGTGGCATGTTCTATGTGAGCGAGGGGCCAGTGGTCATGATAGGGTTGACTGCCAGATCCTGTCAGATCGAGTCAGACAATTGAGAAGCTCCTCCTCCTGTTGCTGCCTCCCAGCTTTCTGACTCGATCTGACTAGATCAGACGCACCTGGCAGTTCTCTATCTACATTAGATTTCCTTACTGAAAAAATTATTGAATTGGACATTTTAAAAGAAATAATTGGCTGTACTGAGGTGCATCAGTGAGAAGGGCTTCGGCCCGAGCCCACTGGGGACTGTTTGCGGTCCACAGGGATTGAGGCTTTTATTCCTAGCCTCTCCCCTTGCAGCGTGAAGGGCTCACGCCCGAGCCCGCTGCTGGAGCCTCCCCTTGGGTTGAGGCTCCTGACTTGGCTGCTTGTGTTTCAACGGGAGGCAGCAACATCGGCGCATATTCCGGCAGGCGAGCTTTCCACTGCCGACGGCACCTCCGCCATTTAAGTCGCCGCCGACAGCTCTTCCGACTAACAGCTGCTCAATAAACAGCGCCGCGGCGCTTGGGAGGCCTCCCGTCTGACGCGTTCCTGGGATTCCCCATACGCGAAATCGCCAGCGGAGATACGGACGGCTGGGGTAAGGCTGCTCGCCTTGGCGCTCGCCCGTTTCGCGCCCTAGACATCGGCAAAACCCTCTTCTTCTTGCGGCCGCCATTTTGGAGCAGTAACGGTTGGCGGCCGCCATTTTGTTTTTACCTCGTGGCAGCAGAGCGCTCCCCACGGCAATACAAGTCACCTCATGGCTGCTCGCCAGGCTAAGGCGTCTAAACGCCATGCCACTGAGGATGCGGTCCCAGGCCCTTCATCTGCAGGGACTTCCAAGAAGCCTAAGAAATCTTCCTCCTCTAAGGAGGGCAAAGCCTTGGCTACAAAGGAAAAGGAGGAGCTCAGATTGCATCAGGCAATCGAGCGATCGATCCAAAAGGCGCTGAAGGAGGCATCTCTTAAACAGATTTCTCCCTCCCCCGCTCAGGGAGCTTCTGGCTCAGAACTAGCTCCCCCAATATCTGCGGCCTCAGCTCCGTCTGCTCCGGTTCCTTCGGCAGGACTTGACCAGCCCTTGCAGTCCCTGCCCCCACTGTCCCCAGATGGGGGTGCATACTCTTCTCCCCTCCAAGGGGAGGTCAGAGAAGCCCTTTTTGGGCCCCAGACAGAGCCTACTCCGCCTAGGAATCCCACAGTGGCAGCTCCACTTCCCGCAGAGCCCTCTGCTCCCCAAGTTTCGGCTGGGGAGGCGGCAGCCCCTGGAACCAGTATCACACCTGACTTGGCCAGGTTCATTCAGGAAGCAGTCCAGAAAGGGGTGCAAGCAGAACTACAACGCCGAACCTCTTCTTGGGTTTCCGGCTCGGCCTGCTCTCATGGGGATGTGGAGGGCTCCCTCCTAGAGGAGGGCCAAACTCATGCTGCAGCTAATTCTGTAACATCCTCTGCCCAACCATCTATCACAGAGGAGGATACAAGGGACACAGATCTTTCTGATGACGAAGACTTAGCCCCTGATCAACCGGCCTTTGTGGGTTTATTCAAACCACAACTATTTAGATCTTTATTACATAAGGCCAAAGTAACTACTCGACTGGGGATTTCTCAGCCCCCGTCATCACAGGGGGCGGACGCGGGGTCTTCTGTCCCCCTGTTTGAGGAACCTGTGTTTGAGACGGAAGAGATTCCGGGGCCCAGACTTTTTAGAGAGGTCCTAAAAAAGCAATGGTCGTCTCCAAGTTTGGGGCCTAACCCCAATCAATTAGATAGACGATTATTTAATCTGGCGCCGGAGCTATCTACCCTCCTTCAGGTTCCAGTAGTGGATCCACCAGTAGCGGCCCTCTCTGCTTCCACCAATTTGACTGGTCCCCCCGAGGACAACCTCCGGCCGGAGGATAAACGTCTCGAGCAAACTCTAGTAAAGTCACATCAGGCCTCCGCCTGGGCAGCTAAATCTGCCATGGCGTCATCATTCTTTAACCGGGCGTCCATTTTATGGCTCCGCCAATTACAAGATAGACTACCAGTGTCGGATACCAGGTCGCACCAGGACCTTAATAAAATTTTGGCCGCACTGGAGTTCTCAGCAGACGCGACACTTAACTCGTCCCGTTTTGCGGCTAAGGCGATTGGGTCTTCCATCACCTCTCGCCGGTTACTCTGGCTCCGCAATTGGCAGGCGGACGCCAAATCGAAGTGGCGTTTGGCTACTTCCTCCTTTGAGGGTCCCTCCCTCTTTGGAGCCCCCTTGGAGCCTCTGCTTATTGAAACTAAGGACAAACGGCGTATCCTTCCAACCGTTTCAAGAAGGTCGGAGCAGCGGTTCTCCGCTGCCCCCTTTCGTTCCTTTCGTCCCTTCGACCAACCTTTTCCGGGAACTAGATCTCCTAGGTCCTTTCCGTCCCGATCCCGGCCCTCCGATCGCCAGGGACAACAAGGTCAGAGGGGACACTTCAGGCGGCCTTTCAGGGGAGGTCGGGGCCGACCATTCCGGAGATCTCGATAACTGCACGCCCGGACTTCCCATTGGGGGCCGCCTGGCTCTTTTTGCCGGCCAGTGGGAAGCCACTACTTCGGACGCTTGGGTCCGGGAGACGGTCAGGTGGGGCCTCTCCCTGGAATTCCTCTCCACTCCTCCCGACAGGTTTCTCCGATGCCCTCTTTCTCGGGATCGGCAGAAACGGCTCCTGCTGGTGTCGGCTATTCAACATCTCTTGGATATTCGGGCCATTGAGCCGGTACCGCAGGAGCAGCACGGACAGGGTTTTTACTCCCGCCTGTTCGTCGTTCAGAAATCCTCGGGAGGCTGGAGAGCCATTCTTGACCTCAAGTCTCTGAACCGCTGGATCATCTACCGGCGGTTCAAGATGCAGTCCCTCCAATCTATCCTGGAGGGTATCAGAGTAGGGGACTTCCTCTCGTCAATTGACCTGACAGAGGCATACCTGCACGTCCCAATTCATCCGGCTTATTCCAAATTTCTTCGGTTTTGTCATGCGGGTCACCACTATCAGTATCGCGCCCTCCCATTTGGCTTATCCTCGGCTCCCCGAGTATTTACGAAATTGATGGCTGCACTTGCGGCCCACCTCCGAGCCTTGCCAGTGCGTATCCAATGCTACCTGGACGATCTCCTTATCCTGTCAAGCTCGGAGGTTCGGGCGCGTCAGGACCTGGACTCCACCCTCCAGGTCCTGACGGCTCACGGTTTTTCTATCAACCGTGAGAAGAGCCATCTGATACCGTCGACCCGCATCCAACACCTTGGGACTGTCATCGATACGGTTGAGAGCAGGGTCTATCTCTCCAAGGAGCGCCTGACCAGTCTGCGGTCTCTGGTCGGGTCCGTCTCTCAGGGGACTACGGTCACCCTGGCGACCCTTTCTCACCTCCTAGGAAAGATGGTTTCATGCATTGGCATTGTGCCATGGGCCCGTCTCCACTGCAGGCCTCTGCAGTGGTTTCTTCTCCCGTATCAACGGTCTCAAATTTCGGCTTCCAACCAAATTGTTCGCCTTAACCCTGCTACGCTCCAGTCCCTCCTATGGTGGAGTTCCCAGGCCCTTCTCAAAGGGAGGGAATTCAGGGAACCCGACCAGCTCATTTTAACAACAGATGCCAGCCTTTACGGCTGGGGGGCTCATATTCTAGGTCAGATGGCCCAGGGCGTTTGGACCCCGGAGGATCGGGCCCACAACATAAACTGGCTGGAGCTACGGGCCATCCACCTTGCCCTCCGAATATTCAAAGACATACTCAAGGACCGACATGTAATTGTCCGGACGGACAATGTGGCTGCCAAGGCCCACGTGAACCGTCTCGGAGGGACTCGCTCTCGACCCCTCATGGACGAAGCACAGAGGCTGGGGGATTGGGCGGAGGCCAATCTACGATCCATAAGAGCGTCCCACATTTCCGGCATCGTCAACATCCAGGCCGATTGGCTGAGCCGCGCAACAGTGGACCACGGCGAATGGCAGCTCGACCCGTCTCTGTTCCTGAGAGTGACGCTCCGTTACGGGACACCGGCCGTGGACCTTTTTGCCACACGGAGCAATCGCCAGACCGATCGATTCGTCTCCAGGTTTCCGGACTCGATGGCGGAAGCGGTCGATGCCCTCCACTGCAGGTGGCCCTCGGACCTCCTGTACGCATTCCCCCCCCCTTCCTCTTTTGTCCAGGGTCATCCGGAAGCTCCTGGAGGAACGGGCAGAGCTGATCCTTATCGCGCCCCATTGGCCTCGCCGGCCCTGGTTTGCCGATCTTCAGGCTCTCTCGGTTCATCCCCCGTGGCGTCTTCCTCCAGCCGATGTGATTCTTCGCCAGGGCTCGCTTCGTCATCCAGACACCACCTGGCTCCAGCTGACCGCCTGGCGGTTGAGCGGCAGCTGCTAGCGAGCTCTAACCTACCCGACCAGGTGGTTGACACCGTCCTGGCGGCCAGACGTCCCGCCACGATCCGAATCTACGGGGCGACTTGGCGATCCTTCGCAAGATGGTGTGCGCCGCAAGGCCTGGACCCGTGCCAGGCTTCCACCGAACAGGTACTAATTTTCCTGCAGAGAGGGCTGAATGCGGGATTGGCTCCCAACACTTTACGCAGGCAAGTAGCGGCGTTATCTTCCATCCTTTCTTGGGGGTCTCGACATTCCTTGGCCCATCGCCCCTTAGTTCGACATTTCCTCAGGGGGGCCTCGAATCTTAGACCCTCACCCATCCACCGTTATCCCACTTGGAACCTCACTAAGGTGTTGGAGGCACTGACCCGCGCTCCCTTCGAGCCCCTCCGCACAGTGGGTCTACGATTCCTATCGTATAAGGTCTCCTTCTTGATTGCAATAACTTCTGCCCGTCGAATTTCGGAATTGGCTGCCCTGTCCACTAGGGAGGACCTTTGCGTGTTCCACCCTGATCGGGTGGTGCTACGTTTGGACCCTACATTTATTCCGAAAGTTAATACCACGTTCCACCGCGCCCAGGAACTAGTCTTACCTGATTTTTGTCCTCACCCTTCCCATCCCAGGGAGAGAGTGTGGCATTACCTGGACGTTCGCCGGGCCTTACGCATTTACCTTCGACGAACGTCCTCCTTCCGTCGGTCGGAAGCGCTCCTGGTTTCATTCCAACCTGCCACTCTGGGTCTTAGGGTTTCTTCCCCGACAGTGGGCCGTTGGCTGCGGGCGACCATCGCCTCGGCTTATGAGGCACAGTCCCTACAGGTCCCACGCCGTATCACGGCCCACTCTACAAGGAGTACTGCAACATCAGCGGCATGGGCCACCCAGGCCTCCCTACAGGAGGTTTGCCGGGCGGCCACCTGGGCGTCTCCGACGCCTTTCATCCGCCACTACAAGATTGATCGGTTTGCTTCGGCGGATGCGGCTTTTGGCCGTCGGGTGCTCCAACAGGTCTGCTCGGACCGGGCATCTCCGGACCAGGCGGATCCCACCCTATAGGTCATGGGCTTTGGCACGTCCCTATCATGACCACTGGCCCCTCGCTCACATAGAAAGGGCGTTGGCTTACCTGAACGCCCGTTCTGTGGGTCGAGGGGCCAGTGGTCATTCCCACCCAGCGATCCACTGGTCCGTCTCGCATGGAGCACTCTTTTTCCTCTTTGTTTTAGGTCCCCAGGTGCGTCGTCAGGCATCACATCCCTCGTCCGAAAGCTGGGAGGCAGCAACAGGAGGAGGAGCTTCTCAATTGTCTGACTCGATCTGACAGGATCTGGCAGTCAACCCTATCATGACCACTGGCCCCTCGACCCACAGAACGGGCGTTCAGGTAAGCCAACGCCCTTTCTCTCAGGACAGCCAGCCTGAGACTTGACTCACGATTGAACCTGTAATTTAAATGCAATTTTAGTCCGTTATAATTGATGCATAGTGTAGCTCTTCCTCTGCTGAGTTAAAAGATTAGTGTTTTAAATGAACATCAGCGGGAGGAGGTGTAGAAAGTTGGCAGAACAGATGAAAATCTCTAGTGCCCTTAGAATCTTTGTTGTTCTGATTGCTTGTCCTTCCTTTTGGTTGCCAGGTGGATACCTCACCTTCTTGCCTTTTCTTGTCTGTACCTAGAAAATGGTAATGAGGTCTAATGATGACAGAGACCTCTAACCTTGCTGTGAATTATCAAGATCCATGTGACATGTCTTCATGAGATGTTAGTTTAATAATTTATCGCTTGTTTGTATTCACTTGGTTATAAATCCTAATATTTTTTCTAAATTCAAAATGTGTTAAATGACCCAGGAAGAATCTGTGTATTTCAGCTTTAGGCAAGGACCATCGATCTGGACATGATTCTCTAGCTTGTGTTTTAGTTGTCCGTGCCAGCAGTGATAAAGCCACAGACCACAGTCTTCAGTAGTCCCAAGAACCATGCGGCATGTGCCATTCAACTGAAATTTCATAAAAGTAATAAAGCAATAAAGCAGTAAAAGTAATAAAGCAGCTTGTACAGTGAATGCTGACCTTATTCCTTGGTTTTAAAAAGTCCTCCCCCCCCACCCCCACCCCACCCCTGGGTTCATTGTGATCCAAGAGGATATTGAGAGGAACATTTTTCAATGTCTTGCTTCATAAGAGCTCTTGGCCGGTGGCGAGTGAGCAACCCTGAAGACACTGGCCTCCTTAAACCACAAAAGCCAAATCTTCCTCCCATTCTGGTTGAAAGTTCCATTTTTCTTTGTAATAGCTGCATTTCCTCTAACCTGATGTCATACGTTTTGCAGGGTCCTCTGTGAATAGGAGGGCCTGCACAGATTTATCTCACAAGATCCTCTGAGGCTCTGTAAAGAACCACCAGGCCCTTTTGAAGCGGAAAGAACAGATTATACACAGACACTACACACGTACACACATAACCTGCCCTTCTCCCAATAAAACAAGAGCATTAGAAGGACCTAATGTCTACTGGGTGACTGTGGGTCCTTGGAAGAGGACAGTACAGGCTGGCTCTGCTTCCTTCTCAAGGCTTTGGTAGTCCTGCTGTCTCTTTTCTTTCTCCTTGGGTTGAATGAGCTTTTTAAACAATGAACCTGTTCTCCTCTTCATCTCCTTGGTCCCTGTTGGGTTGTCTTTGCAGGCAGTAACTGTCATCTTTTCCATGACATTACTTCTGCTTCTTCCGCTGTCCTGTTTTTACTCCCCCTTTAAGGTAGTCCTTAACTTTCAACAGATTATTTAGTGACCATTCAAAGTTACAACGGCACTGAAAAAAGCGACCTATGACCATTTTTCACACTTACGACAGTTGCAGCATCCCTGTGGTCATGTGATCAAAATTTGGACGCTTGTCAATTAATTCATATTTATGACAGTTGCAGTGTCCCAGGGTCATGACATGATCGCCTTTTGCAACCTTCTGACAAGCAAAGCCAATGGGGAAGTCAGATTCACTTAACAACCATGTTCTTAACTTAATAACTGCAGTGATTCACTTAACAACTGTGGCAAGAAACGTCGTAAAATGTGGCAAAACTCACTTAACAAATATCTCACTTAGCAACATAAATTTTGGGCTCAATTGTGATCGTAAGTCGAGGACTCCCTGTATTTTATATAATGTCATATCTCCTGGTTCCTTGATTTATTTATTTTACAAAATTTCTCACCTTCTTCAAACAGTCAAGGGTGGAGCACAATATAAAGGCACTAAACATAAAACATTGATCCCATCATGATTAATGACTAATCCTAAAGTTCCTGATAAAGAACAAGCTTGCCAGTAATGCCTCCTTAGCCATGAGACAAACCTATAATGGCAAAGGCTACCCAGATACAGATTAACAGAGTTGGAAGGGACCTTGTACATCATCTAGTCCAACTCCCTGCTCAAGCAGGAGACCATACACCATTTCTGACAAATGGCAGTCCAATCTTTTCTTGAAAGCTTCCAGTGATGAAGCTCCCATAATTTCCAAAGGCAAGCTATTCCGTTGGTTGGTTGTTCTCACTGTCAGAAAATTTCTCCTTATTTCTAGATTGAATCCCTCCTTGATCAGTTTCCATCCATTATTCCTTGTCTGGCCTTTGGGTGCCTTGGAAAATAACTTGACTCCTTCCTCTCTATGGCAGCCCCTCAAATATTGGAACACTGCTATCATGTCTTCCCTGGTCCTTCTCTTCACTAGACTAGCCATCCTGAGTACTTGCAACCGTTCATTGTATGCTTTAGCCTCCAGTCCCCTAATCATCCTGGTTACTCTTCTCTGCACTTTTTCTAGAGTCTCAACATCTTTTTTCCAGTGTGGTGACCAACACTGGATGCAGTATTCTAGGTATGCTCCTACTAAGGCTTTATAGAGTGGTATTAGTACCTCACTTGATCTTGATTGTATCCCTCTGTTAATGCAATTTAGGATTGCATTGGCTTTTTTGGCTGCTGCCGCACACTGCTGGCTCATATTTAACTGGTTATCCACTAAGACACCAAGATCCCCCTCACAGTTACTGCTGTTAAGCCTGGTTTTATCCAGTCTATATGTGTACCTTTGGTTTTTCTTGCTTAAGTATAAGACTTTACTTTTCTCTCCATTGAATTTCATTTTGTTGCCATCGGCGTTGTATCAAATGTCTTTCTGCAAGAAGAACTTCCTGTGCCATCCTGAATGCCAAAAGAAAAGGAACTAAGTCTTTCTGGGAGTGGGAGGGCATATTCCATGACATCCCCCTCCATGGGGGCCACCATGGAGAAATCTTGCTTTGTGTCCCATGCTCATCTCACCTCTTCCTGAGGTAGGACCATAAGTAGATCTTTTTAAATCATCTTGTAGACAGGATCATTTTGGATAGGTTCAGTTAGCAAATCTCTTTTCCGCATGTGAGATAAATTCCTTTTATTCTCAGCAGTATCCGCAACCCAAGAATTGGCCCACCTATCCTGGACTGACCTAAGACATTGGGCTACTTGAGGTGAAGGGATTTATTGGACTGGTAGTGAAGTCTTAACTTCATTCCTGCAATGGGATGCATAACGAAAGCTTTAGTTCTGTCAGCACATTAAGGAGATGCCATAAGCTACAACATGTGGGATTTCATCTTTTGACTCAGGAGCCACAGCTCATGTGTTAAACAACAGAATATGTCTCTTGAACCACTTTTTGTTTACTCCCAATCTGTGTGTTCATCTCCAACTTCTGCCTCTTTCCTTTCTTGGTGAAAAAAGGGAAGTAGTTTGCAGTTCACCTTAGAAAGCCTTTCAACTGCCTTGTTTCCCTTATTTTGTATATACAAACTAGGCTATGAATGGGAAGAAACCTTCAGCAACTTTGTGAAAGCAATCTCTCAACCGTCGCACCGTATTCAGATCTAATAATGATGAAAAGCCTTAAGCTTCTTTTATTTATTTATACAATATTTTATTTTAACAGGCCAAAGTATTCTGGTTGCCCTCTTCCAGTTTCTCCCAAGCTTGCCACATGCTTATGTGTGTGTTTTGTTGACGTTGCTGCTGAGATTCTGTATCCTAGAAACAAGAAGTAAAACAAAACTAAAAATCCTCAGAGGTTACTACTGAAGAGTAAAAGGACGTAAAGAGGAGAAACTCATCCATCTGAATCCCAAGCCAGATGCTTTATGGCTCAATTTACTTAATATGTATCTTCTGTCTTTAAAAAAGAAAAATTAGCAAGTCTGTAATCTTTGCTTCAGGAAAAGCCACATATACTATGGAGCCCCTTTCCCCCAAGTTGTTCACCATCCACCACCACCTCCCCCTTCAGGTAAATGTTTTACATGCCGTAGCTGACAATTTATAATCTGCCTGGTTAGACTCAAGTTAAGCCCTAGCAACTTATAAAACTAGGGCTGCTTTGTGTCTAATTTCGGTCGTCTATTAATATTGTTTGGAATGTAATGAAAAACACAGAATAAGCTTTCATAGAGGTTTGACACAGGGATGGGTTCTACTTACCTTTACTACTGGTTCGCAATGGGTAGTAAATGCACAGACGTCGTGGCGGGTGGGCGGAGCCTCCCACCGGTTTTACTACCGAACCGGGAGCAACCCACCACTGGTTTGACACGATTTAAAAAAAAAAACCCCACATTTGTACAACCCCAAATGAAGAAAAAATGGAAAAATGGTGCTGTCCGTTTCTGTGACCAATCCTCTCCACTTTGTACTATCGTTCTACTCCCTGCAATCTTCCACTCCCTTACAATAAATAAGTAAAGGGACTAAAATGTTGCCTTTCCATGCAGTTTTCAATTGAACATATAGTATCTTGGTATTAGAACGGGTGAAACTATTGAGTGGGTTGCAGAAAGGCGAAAAGAGACAGCGGTCGAGGAATAATTTTGGAAAGGCTGAGTTGTGATTGCTTATGAAGAAAAATAGAACTTTGGTTGTTGTTGTTGATGATGTGCTTGTTGATGTGCTGATGTTTAAGAAATGTGCAAGTCTAGAGATCAACCTGATTTAAAAGGCCCAGAGCTCTGAATCTAGAAGAAAGTGTGGTAGCATCTTGATAGGGGGCATTGTGATAGGGAGAGAAAGTGATGCAATCCAGTTACTGAACCTGGTGAAACACTTGATATTGACCCTGAGGAAAGCCTTAAGGAAAATAGTACAATTGTAGTACCTTGTGAAAAGAGAGGTCCCTAGTGCTTTACCCTCTTGAAAGATCCTGTAGGCATTCTCATTGCCCAAAGAATCTGCCCTTACTTCTCAGCACCAAGTAGACATTGTATTGTGCCCAGCATTGTAACCTGATATAATGATTCAGACTATTAAGATTAGCTTCCCCTAGTTGGGCGCCTTCCAAATCTGTTGGAAGGGAGTTTTGGTCATGTTGGCTGGGAAGTGGGTGAATACGGTCCAAGAGATATAGGAGAGGCTGCTCTCCATAAATACAGAGAGCATGATGATGATATGAACCCTACAGCAATTATACCTCGTGGTTTATTTATTTGATTAGGTTTATATTCCACTATTCATTCAGGAGCTCAAGGCTGCTAATGTAGCATTTCATTCTCTTATTTTTCCTCACAAGGTAATTGTAAGTTGGACTGAGAGAACATGAGTTGGCTGAAGTCACCCTAAAATGGATTTAGATGTTTCTTTTCCAATACAATACCTGAACTGTTGCTCCCTTATAAACCATAAAACAATTGTATTGATGAGAATAGCTATGAGTCCTATGTTGGCAGTGCTCCTCAAAAGAAAAATGTTAATACTGTACTTCTTCCCAATTTTATTTTCACTGAAGATATACATATATGAATATTCTCTTCTGTGATGTTATGGTTGGTGAAAGATCTGGGTGTTTAAATGCTAATCTGCCTCTGTCATTAAAGGAGGTGTTGTGCGTATGTGTGCATTTCTATAGACCTATCCAAGCCTCTCTTCATCTTTGCTCTGAAACTAGAAGTGACATCTGTTGGAGGAAAAACATCTCAGAGCCTGCCTGCAATGCCTGGGATATGCTTCTGCAATCCTTTCTTATATCACTGTATATCACTGCATTGTTATTTAGCTCAAAACCTAGACTAAGCCTTTTCTACAGAAGGATACAATGAGCCTCTGTCATATGTACCATTGGACTTTAGCCTGCACTGTAAGTTGCATAACATGACTCTGAAGATGTCATGCTATGTCATGGTGCCTGTTGGGTATAACCAAAAAACAGGGTACCATTATTGGGTATCATTGGACTTTGAAAGTGTGAGATCTTCCCCTCTTCAGCAAATGTTACCAGCATGAGCTGCAAACTTGCTGAGTTGAGTGCTGAATGTCAGTAATCTTTTCTTTCTAACTCTTATCATCACCCTGGTTATTCTTTCGATTTGATTGTTTGGGTTAAACCACATGAACTTGAGGAGCCCTGTACTCCTGAGTCAGAGACTTTCAGGATCTGCTTTTTCTAAACTTAGGAGATATTTTGCTTGTCATTTCTGAGCCAAGTTTCATGGAAAATGACAGTCATCTGTGTCACAGCCAAGCTAAGTGGTAGGATGTGGGAACAGATATCACTCAGTATTTCTCCAGCCAAAAAATCTGCTCAGCACATATTTAAATATCATACTATAATAAAGAGTAAATCATGCCAAATGTTGAATGACTCACTTTTTTTTCTTTCTTTCTTTTTCTTTCTTTCTTCCTTCCTTCCTTCCTTCCTTCCTTCCTTCCTTCCTTCCTTCCTT
>WNWU01000001.1:40576025-40592206 GCA_012654045.1 Ptyas mucosa | reverse complement strand
TATTTTTATTTTTATTTTTATTTTTATTTTTATTTTTATTTTATTTTATTTTATTTTATTTTATTTTTATTTTATTTATATGCCGCCCTTCTCTGGAGACTCAGGGTGGCTTACAATGTGTTAAGCAATAGCCTTCATACTTTTGTATATTTTTATACAAAGTCAGTTTATTGCCCCCACAATCTGGGTCCTCATTTTACCCACCTTAGAAAGGATGGAAGGCTGAGTCGACCTTGAGCCTGGTGAGAATTGAACTCGCAGTAATTGCAGGCAGCTGGATGTTAAATGCTGCCTTAGTAGGAGGCATTAGCCTCCTACGCCACTCAGGCTCTTAAGATTTAAGTGGCTGGAGAAGTAGAAAGGAAACTAGTTGCTCATTTGGGATTGTTTTGCAATTAGAACTGTTGGGGAGGAGAACATTTAGACCAGGGAAGCCAGAGAAATGGATCTGTAAGGTGAAAACCATTTGATGGCGGTGTGCCTTCAGTTTTCGCAAAACTTCATATTTGATATAGAAGAGTTAAATGAACTGCAAGCCAGTTTTGTCTTGTACTATCATGTGCTCTGAAGCACCTCTTCCAAATCAAATCCTAATGTGTTAATTCGTTGTGGAAAATGAAAGGATGATGTTGATTTTTGCTTCGGATGGGGTACAAAGAAGCCAATGTGTATAGTCTCATTTACACTTTTTAATGAGGGAAGGTCTTTGGGGGGAAAAAATCGAATATAGTAACAAAGATGCTGATGCTTGTAGATTTGGCAGCACTGGGTTTAGTTGCTGGCAACAAAAGTTTTCATTTAAAAAAAAAATGTACGAAGCTGAAAAAGCCAGTATTCCGTTTCTGATGTAGATCAGATATACGTACAATACTACCACTGTGTGTGTTATGAAGAGTGAATTGGTGCTTGCTTGAAGCCCACAAAAATGTTGACAGCCTCTTGTTGCCCATGTTGGATGGCTGCCATGTGTGTCCAAAGAAGCTGATTTACTAATGGACTGTGTGTACACAATCCCTTCATTATCTTGAATGTTTTGGATGGCAGTTATTGAATTCAAGGGGTGATTCACCCCACTCCCACCAAGCCAAGCAATGAACTGTAGAGTGCGAATGCTAGGCACATGACCTGCAAGCTTGTAAGTGGGTCAACATAAGAATGATTGTGCGGGATTTAAAATGTTAGATTTGAGAATGGGCAGCAATGTATCCCTGATCGCTTAAGAGCCAGGCGGGAGCTTCTCTTATTCCATGAAAATCTGATGCTCAGAACATTTTGCCACAGGATATAAGACCCTAAGTTGGAAAGGCCCTTTGAGGTCAGCCTCTGCTTAATGCAGGATTTACAAAGTTGGATGCAATAACAGTATCTTTGACAGATGGCTGTTCAGCCTCTAGCCTCCCATGACTTCTGAAGCAACAGACTGCTCATCTTCTTTTGGAGTTTTGAAGCCCTCTCCGTACTGAACATTATCCAAACTTTAAATCAGTGGAACTAACTGTTAGCTCTGTTTGACTATGCCTCATAAACACTGCAATAACTGCAATCCATTATCCTTTTTTTTTTAAAAGTTGTGCTTAGTGGCAATATAGTAAACAACGGTAGAAGGCTGGAATGGTTCACTCTGTAGGGAAGAGGAATTCCTGCAACTTTAAATGGCAAGGGATTGGATAAAAGTTAACACTGACATTTCATGATTGGGCAGCTGGGCTCTTAACATGGTGTTGGTTGTAGAATCCAGTGTCTCCATCGCTTCCTCCTCTTCCTTAAACCAAGGACAATTATTCTCTCCTTTCCACTCTCATGCAGTGCTTGCCTATAACAGGGGTGTCAAACTCAATTTCATTGAGGGCTGCATCAGGGTTGTGTTTGACTTTGGGGGGCTGGGGTGAGTGTGGCCAGGTGGGCATGGCCAGCTCAACCTCCTGTCAGGGGTACCTGTGGTGGCCTGAGTGCTCTGCCAGCAAAAACAGGCTCTTGAGCTTCGTTTTAGACTGACATGACCTCCTGCAACCCTCTGCCAGTGAAAACAGAGCTCAGGTGGGCCACCGAGCTCTGTTTTCACTGGCAGAGGGTTGCAGGAGGCCGTGGCATCCAAAAACTGAGCTCGAGAACCCTTTTTTGCTGGCAGACGCACCGTGGGCCAGTCCTTTGCTGTTTCCAGGGTGGTCCTGTGGGCCAGATCTAAGTACCGCATGTGCTGGATCCAGCCCCCAGGCCCAGGGATGAAATGCTCCCGGTTTGGACTGGATCACCTGATCCGGTAGCGATGGTGGCTGGTGGTTCGGAGAACCGGTAGCAAAAATCCCTGTGCCCCCCCCCCCACCATGCCCAGCTGAGCCACATGATCATCAGAGGCTTTTTTTTTTTTACTTTTAAAAGCATTTTTTCTACAACCTCTTCCAACAAAAAAAAATGCTTTTAAAAGTAAAATAAAAAGCCTCTGATAATTGCACGGCTCAGCTGGGATTGTCAGAGGCTTTTCAAAGCATTTTTTAAAAAGCCTCTCTGACAATCCCAGCTGAGTTGCCTGATCGTCAGAGAGGCTTTTCAAAGCATTAGAAAAAATGCTTTGAAAAGTAAAAAAAAAAAAAGTTGGTCACGCCCACCCAGTCACATTACCCCCACCACCACCAAGCCATGCCTACAGAACCGGTAGTAACAAATTTTATATTTCACCCCTGCCCGGGCCTTGAGTTTGACACCCCTGACCTATAATGTTGACTTTGCTTCTGCTATTAATTAATTCTTCAGGATAGTTTTGTAGTGTGAGATATGGTTTTTTCTTTTCTTATTGCACCCTGTTAGATAAGTATTCATCTTGTTCCAGTTTATTCTTATCTATCTACAGTATGTTCCTTAAATATATGTCCCACCTCAGACTAAAAATGTGAATGTTATAAGCTATCAATTACAAGAATCTTTAAAGATGATTTTAGAGATTGTGGGAGAACAGAATAGGACACTTTATTTGGCCAAGTATGATTCGACACACAAGGAATTTGTTTCTGGTACAGAAGTTCTCAGTGTACATGCAAAGAACAGAATCATCATCATCACAATAAGAGGGGGGAGTAAAGAAGATAATAAGATATAAATGATAATATTATACCCATACTACATGGCTAAATATACAAACATATGAGACAGCAGTGTGAGAATTAGGTGTTCAGCAGATTGATGATACGCAAGAAAAAACTGTCCCTGTGTCTAGTTGTTTTGGCATGTAATACTCTTTGGTGTCCTCCCAAGGGCAGGAGTTGAAACAGATTATGTCCAGGATGTGAGGGGTCTATAGAAATTTTCTCAGCCCTCCTTCTGACCCACTCAATATGCAATATTTTAGTTATACTACCCACATTTTGCATATGACCTTGACATCCACATCAGTTAACATACCAGTAAATACACACACACACACACACACACACACATATAACACCATTTCCAGAAATGTACTTTTTAAATAGAGATTTTATCTTTTAGGTGATGCCCATTTTTATTTATAAATTTATTTCTGTTGAGCTTACCCACTTCTTCAATTAGAGCTGACTTCGACTCGGTGTTGTAAATTGGGTTAAAAACATGCAACATACATTTCAGTAAAATAACAGCAGACATGATTTATATAAAAATAATATATGGCAGAATTCAGCTCTGGAGATCTAATCCTTTTAACAACCACTGAGCAAAAGTCAACATCTGTTACTAGAAATGACAAATACCACTCCGGACTATAAGACCTGATGAAAGAGCCACGATTTGATGGATTTTGTGAAAGCCAGGAGCTATTTGGATATCTGGCAGAATATTATTTTACAGATGGTAAACAACTACTGAGAAAAATTGCCTCTGTGATGGCAGTGAAGATAGCAGACTACGAGTGAAAAGACAGAGCAAGCCCTTCTGGGCGACCTTCAAGTCAGTGTTGACTCTTTGATGAGTCAACTGTTTGATGAGTCCCTGCAGTCTACTTGGTAGAATTTCAAAAGTGGTTTTCCATTGCCTGGCTCCTAGGGCTAAGAGAGGGTGATTGGCCTAAAGTCATCCAGCTGGATTTGTACATAATCCAGAACTAGAACTCAGGATTTCCCAGTTTCTAGCTGGTGCTTTAACCATTATGTTACATTGGCGCTCAAGCCCATTCTGGTGGGTTTTATTAGTGAGGCAGATACTCCAAAGAGAAAGTGGTCCTGCATGCTAGATCACACAGGGCATTAAAGACAACCAACACCTTAAGCTAACCTGGAAGTTCATTGGCAGCCTTCTTTTTCTCTCCCTCTTCCATATTTTTGTTCCTACAGGTTGTGACGGCCATCTGTTACAGCCTTTTATATCTCCTTTCATCTCTTAACCATTACTTGTTTATTACTCTGAATGCATGGAAAGATAGGGTGTGCCTTGAACGCCTAGATTTTGTATGGACAGAATTTTAAAGGAAAAAAATCCGAAATTCTGGAATTCACAAATATTCTGACTGTTCAGTTGTTCTTTGCTGAACATACAGGCATTAATATTCCTTTTTGTTGCTGTTGTGCGGCTTAATTCTTATGTCACCCAAGGAGATGTGGAAAAGCATGCCAGTCAGGTATTAGTGTAGGACTTTAGTACTTTGGTATATCTTTAGAAACAAAGTTAGTTTATTGATTAGCCTATAGGCCATATCAACATTAGAAATAAAGTTAAATATTTGAATTAGCCTTTTATGACCAACTCAGAAGATGGTTGGCCAGTGGCACTTTTCAGCAGCATAAACAAGGTTAAGTAAGTGGTGTGATATGGAAGATATTTCAAATTTATATTTGATAAAAATAATTATGCTGCTCAAAAATGAGAGTAGGTTGCTGTGATTTGCAGAAGCTAGAGTATGGAGCCAAGTATGCAGTGTTAGAATTCTGCAGAAACGGGAATTTTGTTGTGTCTACACACTTGAGATTGGCCTCTGCACATTTTCAAGAAGCTTACTTAAATCTAGAAAACATCCTAGAATTATTTGCTACTAAATGACATTTCCCTAACAAAAAAGCCATTTTAACAGGCTTTGATAAAAAAGCTAATAAATTAGTGTATTTGTACACTAATTTGTATTCTTCCTCATTATGACTCCCTGGTCCTTTCCATATTAATACTAGTTTCTCCATTTTCGCCTTAATAGGGAACACATAATGTCAAACAATCATTATTCTGACCATAGATAAAAAATCAACTTTCTCCTGATTCCACAGAAAAGGGCAATAATCCAATCTACATCCACATCATAATAACCCAATCCAATCCACATGATAATTTTTTTTGTTGCATGTCATCGTCATCATCATCATCATCATTTAGCCATTGTCTACCCACTGCAGGATGAAGGCCTCTTCTGCATGTTTTCAACCAATACGGTCCTGAACTTTCCTTTTTTAATTGGTCCGCAATACTTGCTGATGTCATCGATCCATCTTATTTTAGGTCTCTTTCGTGGACACTTTTTATCAAATGGGATCCATTCTATGATTGCCTTGGTCCACCTGCCATCAATTCTTCTTGCAATGTGACCAGCTTATTTCCATTTCAATTCTTTTACTCTCTTGATGATACCTTATACTTTCATTTGTTCTCTAATCTATGTGCAGGTTTTTCTACCTTGTCTTGTAATGCTGAGCATGTATTTTTTCATGGCTCTTTGCGCCAATGGAAGGTGATACAATAAAGGAAATTGAACGGTGTGTTAAATGTGGTTGGCAGGCATTTGGCAAGCTAAGCATAATTTTCAAGAACAACCTCCTCCTATGCCCCAAGAGAAAAGTTTTCGATCAGTGTATGCTATCTGCTCTAACATATGCCAGTGAAACATTAACCTCACAATCAATTGCTGCATGTATTTGTCCATAAGAACAATAAACCTTGGGGGTTGAATTGTGAAGCTATTAAGCTAGTTTTATCTGTGGAAGAACTGTTAGGGAAGCAAAACTTGGAAAATGAAAGTTTCCCCCAGTGAGGAACTGTACCACTCATGTTGTTTCACAGAGTGCCAAAGCGTTGCAAAAGACTAACTTTGCTGTGGTTGAGGCCGGTTTTGGCTTGTCTTCCATGCTTGAATAAAAATGCATGTAAGTGACTATATTGTAATGGCCAATTCTCTTTCTGCTTACAGAGCGGGCATATGCCTGCAGTCCGTATATGGGATGTTGCTGAGCGGACCCAGATGGCTGAACTTCAAGAGCATAAGTATGGAGTGGCATGTGTGGCCTTCTCACCAAGCTCCAAGTACATTGTCTCAGTGGGTTATCAGCATGACATGATAGTCAATGTTTGGTCATGGAAGGTAAATTATAGCAAGATTTTTTTTGTAGTCATTAATGTGAGCATAAGTGAACTTGCAACTAGAAGTTGCATTATGCAATGCCTTCAGAGTACCAACGCTGTTTCCTCACAGATAATCTACTCTGAGTTTCTGTCTCCGAGTTTGAGTTTGTTCTTGATATATATAACAAGGATACACAGCCCGAGCTCCAAGGATTGCATGAATTCTTGAAGATAGATAACACATGAACCAGAGTCCTTCCTAAATTTGCAATCAAATAGAAGAATGTAATTTAAAATGTGGAGTACAACCATTCTGATTATTTTTAATTATTTTAATTGAATTTAAAAGTCAATGATATGTGATTTCATCATGCCTGAAGGTCCTGACTTCTTTTGGGAATATAGGCTTCAGCTCAAAAAGTGGTGCTCACTTCACAGAAGATGTCTGATAAAGCAGCAAGCTCTATGTTTGCAGTAACCGAAATGAAAGGATGTTTGTAATGGAAGTGTATACTGTATTTCAATGAGACAGAAATAATGTTTATTTAATGACTCCCTTCTAGCTTTAAAAATGCATAGAGAAATATTTCATTACTTTGGTTATTAGTATGTATAATAAACATTCTTGAAATGGCAAAGCAGCCTAGCTAGGAAGATTCTCTTACCACTTCCATTTCTTGGTTTGTGCTAAGGCTCACATAATGAAAGACCACAGCAGGCTGTTTCATCTCCTTTTCATTAGATAGGTAGATAGGAAACTGTCTAATGCTGGGTCAGGCCACTTTGACATCTCATTCTGTCCTGGTCTGCAGTGATGGATACTGATTTTGAGCTGAAGATGCCAGAAGCCTTTTACATGTTTGGTACCACTGCTTTTTTCTTCTCAGTTTGACTGGGTCCACTCATTGTACTAAGTCATGGTTTATTTTAAGAATGTGTAATTTTGTTAACTTTATTTGGCTGGGTCTACAGAACAAGCTAAGACAAATAATAATAACCCATGTTATGGCTCTGTTTGATGTTTATATTTTCAATATTCACTCTCAATGCAAAAAGCTATTAGATATTTTGTTTTAAATAACTGGTAATAATTCTGAGTTTTATTTGGTTTGCCCTCTGAAAAATAAGTGGCACACAAGTACATTTCTCTTCAAGGAGCAAAGATTTGGATATTTTTTCTTTAAGGTCTCTTCAAAACAGTGGATTATTCTTTGTATTGATCAGATATGTTGATAATAAAACTGGCTTCTACAGAGAGAGTAGTTGGTTTGATTAGGAGTAAATTGTGTGCTTAATTTATTTCCTGGTATAACCAAAATGTGTTCAGTTTATCTGATTATATATGAGAAATCAGAACCATAAATGAGGTTATCTCAAGGGACTAAAATGGCAATGAGTTTTATATGCCAAATTAATGTTGGGTAATTTTTTTTTGTTGAAGTTCAGTGTGGTAAGCTGTCATTGTTAAGTCTGGATTTGTTCATTCTTGTATAATCTTCTGTTCAGCACACTGTGCTATTTAGTCATAAATTGTTTCGCTGCTTTTTATCTGTGCGTGTTTATTAAGTGGTGTCAAAAGACTTCTTTTCTGACCTGAATGAGTCAGGAGTAAATTTACTTCTGGGTTTCTGATATTAGAATGCAAATCCTAGTATATATCTGTGTAAAAGATTTTTCTTTCATATGGGGTAGCAGGAGACTATGTAGAGTAATGTTATGTTACCTCTGCAGAATTTAAGGTTAATATCAATGCAGATGCCTAAACCAGCAGAAGGCCAAGATTCCTGCTTTCCTTCATAGCTCCTTGGATCATTGGGAATCTGCACAAATTACATCGCCATTGGGAATCCCCATGGAGCTCTTTTGTCCTAACTCATGTGATCATGGTAGTTGCAGGCCTTTTTCTGTCCATGAAGATTTCCCCTGTTCCTGCAACAGCCTTTGCTCTGTTCTGATTCTGTGACCTATCCTCTTTATTTTACATGTTGTTACTTATACCAATGGTAGTAATAATCCTAGCCCAATAGTAGTAATATTTTTGTACAGTGTTTTCTAACGCACATTTCAAATTTAATTCCTAGTCCCAAATGGCTACAAATACTATTGTTTGTCTCAGCAAAACACTACAACTTTCTTCTAAATGTTTGTCCAGAAGGCGTCTCTCTTTGTAACGGAATACAAATGTGTCCATTTGTCCATGCGAAAATATATATAAAAGTGAGCACGAAGCCTTTAAAACTAAAACAAGTGAGAGTATGCTAATGTTAAGTCAAAAGAATCCTGCAAATGAGCTGACAGTCTGCCCGAATAATACAAAACTAATTTTTATCACTTGATCTGTGGGAGGCTGTAGCATTTTCATGTATACACTCTGGGAGGTATTGCTGTGTATTCCCAGAGATCTTGTGCATAAATCAGACAAATAGATTTAATTAGCAGAACATCTGACTTGCTCAACTGTCTTCTTTCCAGAAAAACATTGTTGTGGCAGCCAATAAAGTCTCAAGCAAAGTGACAGCAGTTTCATTCTCTGAGGATTGCAGCTATTTTGTTACAGCTGGAAACCGGCACATCAAATTTTGGTACCTGGCTGATAGCAAAACCTCTAAGGTAAAGGATGTTGTTGATGCTCTTGAAAGAAGGGGAGATATTCGTGACCAACAGAATTATGTCAGATTTATGAGTATTTCTGCAAAGTGTTAATCAAACCATCCCAGTTTCCCAAAGCAAAACCCTCTTAAACATGTTGTTCTTTCATGCCAGGTGAATGCCACAGTCCCCTTGCTTGGGCGTTCTGGTTTGCTCGGAGAATTGAGGAACAATTTTTTTACAGATGTGGCATGTGGCAGGGGTAAAAAAGCAGACAGCACTTTTTGTATCACTTCCTCTGGTCTGCTGTGTGAATTCAATGACAAGAGGCTACTGGACAAGTGGGTGGAATTGAGGGTAAGTAGCCTGTGGCACTTGGATATCTGTTCATGTTAGAGGTGAGAAGATCTTTCAGTTCTACCAGCTTTCCTAGCGCAGGATTTTGAAAACATAGGGCACAGAAATGGATGTCTGGATGGGATGATGTCTGGCCCCTTCTGTATGAAGAAAACGAGATCTAAATTAAGTAGCTAGGTCTGAGCCATATAATGAGAATGATCAACCAATGGAACAGCTTGCCTTCGGAAGTTGTGGGAGCTTCATCATTGGAAGCTTTCAAAAGAGACTGGATTGCCATTTGTCAGAAATGGTGTAGGGTCTCCTGCTTGGGTGGGGGTGGGGGGTTGACTAGATGACCTACAAGGTCCCTTCCAACTCTGTTAATCTGAATGTACTGTACAGAGAGTCCTCCACTTACGACAGTTCCTTTAGTGATCATTCAAAGTTACAACACCACTGAAAAAAGTGACATGACCATTTTTCACATTTATGACCGTCGTAGCATTTCTATGAACGTGTGAACAAAATTCAGATGCTTGGCAACTGGTTCCTACTTATGACCATTGCTGTGTCCCAAGGTCATGTGATCAGCTTTTACCTCTTTCTGACAAGCAAAGTCAAATGGGGAAGCCAGATTCATTTAGTAACCGTGCTTACTAACTTAACAACTTCAATGATTCACTTAACAATTGTGGCAAGAAAGGTCATAAAATGGAGCAAAATTCCCTTAAATGTCTCACTTTTGGACTCAATTGTGGTCGTAAGTTGAGGACTACCTACATAAGAATGGCAATCCTTCTCTCCAAGTATTTGCTCCCAACTAGTTTTGGGTATTAGAAGTGTATTTCATTAGGAGAAATCACTGAGGAAAAATGGATGTTCTCTAGAAAAGTTCACCACCTTTTTTATCCGTGTGCTTTTAAATTGTATTCTTATTCTTTGTTTGATATATTTTAACTGTCACTTCCTGTAGTTTTGTAAATCTTGCAGAATTTGGCTCAGGCCAAAAATAGTCTCAAAACTGCTGGCGAACATGGCATCAGAAGGTACCTACTTCATTAGCAAACAGCCCATTCCTAATATAAGCCCATTCCTAATATAAGCACAAGCTATTTTAGATCTGTTCAGTTGTGTTTGTATCCATACAGCCATGCATGAGTACTCTGCTTCAGTTGTGTAACCAAGATAGAAAAAGTGTGATTGGTTGAAGTCCATCTGTGTGGAAAAACTTTAATGTAAATTGATTTTTCCCTGGACCTAAGTTTTTCCTTAGATCTGTGTCTCGATTTCCCAGTCTCTATAGATCCTGAATGATGTGTTATTGTTGAAAGACATTGTGAAAATCTTTTCCTCCTCATGAAATGGTAAATGCAAAGATTTAGGGCTTTTCTTCTACTTTTTTAAATAAAGGAACCCACCTCCTAAGCCCTTGCTTACTCTTCAAACTGAATGCTCTCTCTTTCTCTCTTTTCCTTCTTTTCCTTTTGGCACTGAAAACACCCTTCTCTCTTTTACTTAGAACACAGACAGCTTCACAGTAAGTTCTAATGTCTCTTGTTTCAGACACGCCATTGCCTTAGCATCCTTCCCATTTGTCATCTCCCCCCCCCCCCTTTACAATTGTGCTCACTGCAGTAGAATTTAAAACCTGGAATGAGATTGAGCCTTCCTCAGGAATTATGCCTATTTCTTCTGTTGCTTTACATAGTGTTAGTTCCCATTCCTAATACAAGGGAAATATTTTTCGGTGAAGTATCCAAATCCCCTGTGTGCTAGTGTTATTGTTGTTGAATGCCGTTGTTCTGGTCATTCGGCCATGCTCATTCCATTTCAAATTTTTTTTCTGGTCATTATTTTTTTCCTCACTGAGCATGCTCAGTGTCCATTGATCAAATTGCTGAGTTTCTATGAGGTGGCTATTATTTCACTCTGGTGTGGTTTTGGATAGATAACTAGTGGCACAGGTTGTCTATTCTGCCTGTGGAATTCTGGGAGTTGAAGTCCACATGTCTTAAAAGTTGCCAAAGTTGAGACACACTAGTCTAATTATTGAAAATAGGAGCTTATAATAATAGATCTCCTACAGAAACAGTTCTGTACCGGTAGTTAAGGGAAGAATACCTCCAATTTAGTTTTTTCCCCTTATGTTTAGTGATTCCATTTCATCTTGCTTCAGTTTTTTCCCTTCTTTCTTGACTACTATTTTCTTTTATGCTTTATTGTGTTATGTAGTGGCTCATGCTTATTTATATCTTACGTCCCCAGACTACTGTGGCAAACTGCATCTCTGTGAACCACGATTACATCTTCTGTGGCTGTGCTGATGGTACTGTTCGAATTTTTAATCCTTCAAATCTTCACTTTGTGACCACGCTTCCTAAACCGCACTTCCTAGGGACAGATATCGCCAGCGTTACAGAAGCCAGGTAAGAAAAGTAAAGATCTAGAAGCAACTTGTGTCAGAATTTAGCTTTGCTCTCCATCTTGCATTTGCAAGTACATTTGCAAGCCATCCAGATTTACTTTGAGGTAAGAAGGGAGGCAAATACATTTTATAAATAAATAAACAAACAAACTTGTTCAGAGAGCAAGAGGGAAAAACTTTGCTTATGAAAGGGGTACTTTTACTTGTACTAAGCTGCAACTTCTATCATCCCCAGTCAATGCATGGCATCATGTTTGAGGAGGCTGGCAGAAATGGTTCTGGGATAAATATGTCAACAGTCTGCCAAGGTGCAAAATTGTGCCATGCATTAAAACATGTAAATCGCTTTGTAATTTTCTGATTTAGAAATATGTTGTAACTCTTCACTCTATTTCCTTTTGCTGTTTTGCATTTTTTTGATAAAGTTTATTGTTTATTCTTTCTTTCCTCAGCCAAATTCTAAGACAAAATAGTAGAATGATTTTCTATATTGGACTCACCTTTACTTTCAAATGGTCCCTTCTGAGATGTCCCCTTCTCCGCATTGTACCTCTGGAGGCTTGTCTGTCTCCTGGTGATGACATTAGTGCTTATTCTGGTGTTGGTAGTGCTTATTCTGGTGTTGCTGGTGCTTCATGTAATACAGCTGGCATTAGATATGGTGAAATCCTTGGGGTAACTCTGACTGGCCAGGTTTCATCCCATCTCAAGAATATCTTGAACTACAGGTAGTTCTCAACTTACAACAGTTCTTTTAGTGACCATTAAAGGTTACAACGGCACTGAAAAAAGTGACTTATAACCATTTTTCACCTTTACGACCCTTGAATCATCCCTATGGTCATAGGATCAAAATTCAGATGGTTGGCAGTTGATTCATATCTGTGACACGGTCATGTGATCATCTTTTGTGACCTTCTGACAAGCAAAGTCAATGAGGAAGCCAGAACTGTGTTACTAATTGAACAACTGTCGTGATTCACTTAAGAACTGTGGCAAGAAAAGTTATTAAATGGGGCAAAACTCACTTAACAACTGTCTCGCTTAACAACATAAATTTTGGGGTCAATTGTGGTTGTAAGTTGAGAACTGCTTGTAGTCATCTTGGTATATTTCTAAAGTCCCCAGAAATTAAGATCTGCCAGAGAAGACCCTTCTCTTTCTTTAGCTGGGGAAGAGGCTGAGGTAATTCCTTTTGTATATGTGACGTATCACTCAGTCAAGAAGATGTAGACTGAGCATATCAGAGTCAGCAAGGTGAAGTCTATGAACGTTTTGAGCAAGCAGCCTGCATATTCACAACATCTTCTCTCAGAAAAACTAGAGTGATATTTGAATTGAGAAAAAAATGTTTGGCAAACTTCAAATATCTCAACCAGTTTGTTTTTCCCTTCCCATCTCTCTGCCCACAAGATCTATTAATGCTTTGTAAGCATTACTGGCAGAGGTTTACCATGCACTGCCATGGTAAACTAACAGAGAGAAATAGAAATAAGTAAAAATGTACAAAGCATCTGTCTGTGCTCTTGGAACGTCCTCATGAGCTTTCAATACATTGACTCCTGGCCTCGGATTTTTTTTAGTGACTTGGAAAGGCTAAGGTACTGTGTAGCTTAAAATATGATCTGCCAGTTTAGTTTTAGAAGCTGTAAACTTGGAAAGCTATGCACGTGCACACTGTTGTTCCTTAGCTCATTTATAGTAAGCTCCCTTTGGACTGCAGTTTTGCCTTGCATGGCCAGATTTTTATGACAGACAGAACGAACAATTAATGAGAGCTGCATCTTAAAACTGGAAGGATTTGAATATGTGGAATTGCTCATGGAGCTTAGAGTCATTTCATACTCTTAAAAAAAAATCCTCCTGTTGTTGGATCAAGAAAACATATATTTTAAAACTGACAATTTCAGGCTTGGTTGCCAAGCACCCAAAAGCACATGGTTCTAATTTATGGGGTTTAGAGACTGATCAAAATGTATAGGTGTACGCATATTTCCCGTGTCGGATGAGGAGAGTGCATGTTTCTCCTTCTGTCTTGGCCACTTTTTACAGAGGCGCAATTGAGAGCGCTTTAACAAACTGTATCACTCTTTGGTTTGGTGGCAGCAGTGCCTCAGATAGAAAGTCCATACAGAGAGAGGTAAGGACAGCTGAGAAGATTATAGGAAGCTCGCTTCCTGTTTTTCAGGATACTGCATATAAGCGCTATGTACTTGGAGCTCAAAGCATTGTTAGAGACCCCATACATCCACTTTACGGTCTGTTTCTGTTGCTCCCCTCTGGGAGGAGGTTTCAAAGTATTTCTAGCAGGACTACCAGATTCTGTAACAGCTTTGTTCCCTATGCCATCCATCTGGTAAACTTGCAAGATTCGTTTTTCTCACCATGTACACGTATACATCCAAACTAGACTGTCTTATTTCTCTGTGTCATATAATATATGTGGGTATGTGCATAATTTTGTATTTATTTATTTATTTTGTCAAGTTTATGTAGTGTATATTGGAGGTGGTGACCCTTTGAGAGCTGTATTCAACCAAATTTCATTTTAATGTATGCCGATTAGTGTACATTCAAAGTGACAATAAAGTTATTCTAAGTCATATTTTCCCCTGGAGTTTAAACAAAATTGAAATGCACCGTTGTCATGATAACCAATTCCTGCAATGCATTCTTTGTGCCAAGGTTGTCTGGGTATTTCTAAGAGCTCACAGTTTTATTAAATACTTGACTCTCAGTACAGTACTATTATTATTCAAGCATATTTTTTTAAAATGAGATGTACTGTGAGAATGGAACTACAATTTTGTCTGGGGGACCAACAGTATCTGACAGGGTTCACAGAAGAGATAGGGAAAGCATCTCATCCTCATGACTATCATCTACTCTTCAAGCAGGAGTTGGAATGCAAAACAAAAGAACCCACACTGCACATCAGTTTTCTTTGGGGAGTGAGCTAAACTGTAACCTGTCCAGAACTAAATAGGGCAATACCATAGATCTCTGTGGCCCTAAAACCCACACTTGCTCAGTCTTGCTTGGGTTAAGCCAAAGCCTTTTTTCTCCATCCTCACAGCTTTTTTGGCCTCACAGCCTCCAGACAATGGGAAAGAGACTTGAAGTGAAGTCAGCCTGGTGAATGTGGGTTGGTCTATGTGTGTGGCTGTGTGTGTTTGTACAATTGAGTATTATTGGTATACTTAAGATATTTAATCCTGCACTGATGGAATACCTCACACAACTGCTTAATGTAGCTATTAAACAGGAAGATAATGTAGAGCTCTGAGGAACTTTGTAGAACAGGGTTCCAGGTGCAAATCTCTCTCCCCTACTAACATCAACCAGAACCAACCTCAGAGAAAGGAGGAGAAACATTGCAACACTGTTCCTCACTCTCCCTCCAAAGCTGGTCCCAATGGATACTATGATTGATGGTCCTGAAAGCTGCTGAGAGGACTAGGATGGATGACCATTCCTATCCTGACCCCTCCAAAGGTCATCTATAAGTGCAATCAGTGCCATTTTAGGATTACATCTGGTCTGCAACTCAACAGTAATAATGAGTAAAGCCCCCAATATTATTGCAATAGGATAGGATAATGCTGTATGAAACCAAATCTGTTCAGTCTGAGATCTGATTACAATTTAAGCTATTCTTGTCTGACTGAAGGAAAGAGATTAGATCTGCTGGTTTTAGGGGCAGCTAAGTCATGCATTCATATGGCCATAAGCCACCACACACTCACAGTCCATTTGAAATACGAGGATAACAATGCTGACTGAAGTTACAGGATTGTTACACAATTACAATGGCATGATGTATGTGCAGCATTTGGAATACTAGAAATGACTAACAGCATGCAAATATGTAACTGTAAAAAAAATACTAGTAGAACAGGCAAATTTCTGTGTTTGTCTCCTTTTAGCAAACCTGCTGTCTTTTGTACCTTCATATATTGACTATTTAAAAATTATCCATTGTATTATCTTTTTGCAGTCGGCTTTTCTCTAATGTGACCGATGCCAAGTATCCAGACACCATTGCCTTAACCTTTGATCCGAATAACCAGTGGCTGTCTTGTGTTTACAATGATCACAGCTTGTATGTGTGGGATGTCAAAGACCCCAAGAAAGTGGGCAAGGTTTATTCTGCGTTATACCACTCTTCCTGTGTCTGGAACATTGAGGTAATGTTAAGTCACAAATATTGAAACAGATGCAATGAGGGTCATCAATAGTATCATTTCAGATTTCCTACAAAAAATGTATTTCAGAATTAAGAAGGCACTTCCTATTATGGCAAGAATTCAAGTGTGGTTTTTCTTTTTTATTATAACTAGATATTTCTGCATTTTTTAGTTCTTAGGTTTTAATTTAATTTAATTTAATTTAATTTAATTTAATTTAATTTAATTTAATGTAATGTAATGTAATGTAATGTAATTTAATTTAATTTAATTTAATTTAATTTAATTTAATTTAATTTAATTTAATTTAATTTAATTTAATTTAATTTAATTTAATTTAATTTAATTTAATT
>WNWU01000001.1:40557884-40576015 GCA_012654045.1 Ptyas mucosa | reverse complement strand
TTTAATTTAATTTAATTTAATTTAATTTAATTTAATTTAATTTAATTAATTTTTAAGTTTATATACCGCCCTTCTCCCGAAGGACTCAGGGCGGTGAACAGCCAAAGGTAAAAACATAAAATACAAAAATTTAAAAGCAATTTAAAAAATATTAAACAATTTGGCCAACAGTTTAAATACCCCATTAAAATTCAGATTAAAATTAAACAATTTGAAAAATTAGGCCAGCCCGGCTTGGTGAAATAAGAAAGTCTTTAGGGCCCGGCGAAAAGTTCGTAAATCTGGGATCGTCCGTATCTCCGGGGGGGAGCTCGTTCCATTGTTTAGGTTATATTTTTCATACACTAAAGATTAACCATTTAGATTTAATGGAAGGGAAAAGAAAAGGAGAAAATCTATATTTCTTTAGCCACATAACTGAACTTGTGTCTCTGCTAGAATGTAGACCAGCCTTCAGTCAATAATATAAAGCAACTGTTTTAAATGAAAACCTAGATCTGGGTAATAAAAATTTAGATTTTTCTGACTGCTTCTCTCCAGTAATGGTCTGTGTGGCTGCAGGGTAAACACATTCTGTTGATTTTCCATTACAAAAATATATTCAAATCTTGGGTTATTGTCCCTGTTCTTGGTGTTAGTTATTTGCTTAGTGTTCTTCCAAAATCCAGTTAAAATTAAGGTACTTTACTGCTTGCATGTCCTGAATATCTTTCCATATTGTCTTGATTAATCCTCTTTGGAATTAGAATAAAGGTTCAATTTGCACCTTCCTTCTTGTTATCACAATTATGGCAGTAGCCAAGTGCTGCTCCCTGCTGGCCTAGATGTGTAAGAATGCTCAAAGGATAATGAAATACAGTATGTGGTGGTTTCATTTGCATCAGAAAAGAACCCTATTGGGATCCCTATTGGCAAATTCCTATGGAAAGGTATCACAGGTATCTGTGATTAGGTATGCCACAGTATCCCAATCACATCATTCTGTGAAGTTTGACTCCGATACTGTAAACAGTCTTGGTAAAACCAGCTTCAAAGATTAACAAAATGGCATTTGTATACCTTGATAATTTGGGGGAGCAGAATATTTTCATAGAAATGGAAAGAGTGAGGAGTTTTACCTCTCTCTCATACCTGTGAACAAGCAGTAAGGAAGCCTGTTTTTTCTCTTGGGTTCAGTCCTTCTTTGACAGTTAAAAACACCAGCATCTCCAGTTTTGGAGAATATAGAGTATGTTTTTAATTCTGTTACAATTTCTTTACCCTTAGGTGTATCCTGAGGTAAAGGATAGCAATCAGTCTTGCTTGCCCCCAAACACCTTCATCACCTGCTCCTCAGATAACACCATCCGCCTGTGGAACACTGAGAGCTCAAACATCCATGGAGCCTCCTTGCATCGAAACATCTTGAGCAACGTAAGACTGTCTGAGCTCAGGATAGATCACATGGCTTAATCTTTGAATGAAGTGGAAAAGAGCAGTCCATTGCATGCAGAATATTTATTTGTTTAGACAATTTTGAGACGGCCCAACTCTGGGTGGCTTACATTTTATTTGTTTTACACATCGTCTTGTCAATACAGGGTTTTTTACTTATATCCAGTGATGGGATTCAGCCGGTTCGCATCACTTTGGAAGAACCGGTTGTTAACTTTCTGAGTAGTTTGGCAAACTGGTTGTTGGAAGAAATCATTAGGACAGAGAACCGGTTGTTAAATTACCTGAATCCCACCACTGCTTATATCAATAACTAAGATAAGGTTCATCTATGAAAGCTACCTTGGAATATTGCTATTTCAGTCTCCCAGAGTATACTATATGTTTGTATTTGTGTATGTGTGTATCCATCCATCCATCCATCCATCCATCCATTTTTTGAATGAATAATGTGTGATTGCTTCATTAAGTGGTTCTTTGCAACTATATATGTATGTTGTTGATGTCTTGTGAGTATAGCATTAAACTAATATACATGTACAAATCAGCTGGCTAAGTATGAATGGCATAATGCTGTCTTGGGTGTCCCAAAATGGTTTAGGCATTCTGGTTTTGTTTTCTAGGAAAGAATCAAACAAGGTTGGAAATGTATTTGTAACATTACTGTAAATAACCTTATCTCAGAACTGATTTGAACAGATGCTATTTTCTTCTTCTCTATCTCCAGTTTTAATGCATTCAACTGTGTATCTGTAGAACCATGTGGTGGAAAAAAATGGGCTTGAAACAAATTAGTTACATAACGCTATGGGATTTACAGCACTTTTTTTTTGGCCAATTTTTATTTCCACAGTGCATTACAGGGCCTTGTGCAAAAGCTCTTTGTGAAGTTATATTCTTGCATTACTGTCCTGTATTCATGTACATTTTTAGCCTTATAGCCTTTTTTGAGTTGTATCTAGTTTGATTATATCTGACCAAAATGTAATATTATTTTCAAACTCTGATTCACAGGGTTCAGTTAAGCTTGCTAGAAAGATTGGGTGGTTTTTTTGTTTTTTGTTTTGCTTTGCCATGGTGTTGTGTATTTCCAGTTTGTCTCTTTGTTGCTGATATTAAGAGAAATATTAGCATTCAATACTGCTTTTATTCTGTGCCTTCCTTTGCTTTCATCTGCTTGCTTCAAATGGAATCTTTTGTTTTATCTCATTAGGATTTGATGAAAATCATCTATGTAGATGAAAACACTCAGGCCCTCTTGGACACAGAATACAATACAGCTGGAGGTGTAGAGAAGGCTGACACACAGGCCATAGATACAAAAGTGGGGATTCGCACAGTGTGTGTGAGCCCTACTGGGGAGCACCTGGCCTCAGGTGATAGGATAGGCACTCTCAGGTAAACCTTGGAGTTTTGAAGAACGTGTCCCTGCGTAATAACACCAAAAGAATCCTAACTGCTTACTTGCTTGTATCATTTTCAGGATCTATGAATTGAAGCCCCTGAGAGAGATGCTGAAGGTAGAAGCCCATGATTCAGAAATCCTCTGCCTTGAATATTCCAGACCAGAGACAGGTAAGATTTGACTGACTGATTCATTAATCCATTCATCTTGTATACTGGTTTCCTTAGAACCTCTGTTACTTAACAGTGTTGTACAAATATTACATCCAAAGTAAGTAAGTAAGTAAGTAAGTAAGTAAGTAAGTAAGTAAGTAGCAATCTAGAACTAAGGAGAAATTTCCTGACAATGAAAACAATTAACCAGTAGAATGGCTTGCCTTCAGAAGTTGTGGTCCTCCATTACTGGAGGCTTTTAAAAAGAGACAGCCATTTGTCTGGAATGGTATAGGGCAAAGGTCGGCAATCTTAAACACTCAAAGAGCCATTTGGACCCATTTCCCACAGAAAACACCCGGAGCCACAAAACCCTTCCTGTGCCTGACTATTTATTGAGCAGCCACAAAACTAGCATATGTAGTTGAATTAAACGTTCTATTTTCTTCTGAAACATTTATTTTCTTGGATTTATCCATGGTTGGCCTACTGGGGGTTGAAAAGCTCAATAAATCGCGTGTCGGCAGGTGTCGCACTTTGGTGCAATATTTGGACACATATTTTGAGTGACAGGGAGCTGCAGCAGAGGGGTGAAAGAGCCACATACAGCTCCAGAGCCTCAGGTTGCTGACCCCTGGTATAGGGATTCCTGCTTAGACTAGAAGACCTCCAAAGGTGCCTCCCAACTCTGTTATTCTGAAGTAGCTTTAAAACATCTGAGTAAAATCATTTAACATAATATAAAACAGTAAAAAATTAGATACAATTAAATCATATTCAGTCTTGGATAGTGACACCCAAGATAAATTCTCAGAATTAACTATATTTAAACTCCAAAGGACATACAATTTTCCCACCCTCCATGATATAGTGGCTTCATGCACCATTCCTGCACATTCTGCATTATTCAAAAACATTATAAATCTTTTCAAAGTTTTATGCTTTTTATTTCTTGCCATTATAAACAATCTGTGCTAATAACAGAATGAGAATCACCAAATTTTGTTTTACCAGATTCCTGCCCAGTCCTGCTGTAATAGAAATTTCCCAGATCCATTCAACAGCATTGGGAATGTACACCCATTCTAACAGTGAATGTCCTTAAAATTGTAGCAGGGTCTGAATAGATTGCTTATCCTTATGTGAATATTTCTTTTTTTTTGTCTGGGATTTTGTTTCAGTCTCTTCTCACTAGTCCTGTTTCTGATGAAGGTGATTGCAAAGGACTTGGCTGGGTATATCCTCATTGTTCCTTGGTAGCCCTAATAACCCAAGTTCACAATATGCTTCTTTTTTTTTTTTAATTCCATGAACCATCTGTGTTCTGCAATTTTCCAAATGCCAGTGTATTCATCAATGATTAGCCAAAGAACCTCAGTTTCAGATAAATAAGCATTCTGCTCCTTTTTAATCTCCTTAACAGGATTGAAGCTTCTAGCATCCGCAAGTCGGGATAGATTGATTCATGTCTTGGATGCCGAGAAGGATTATAGCCTACAACAAACCATGGATGAACATTCATCTTCCATAACTGCAGTGAAATTTGCAGGTACTACAATTCTGTTTATGAATTTATTTGCTAGTTTGATAGCAGCTCTTGGTGATCTACCAAGGTTTTCTCACCCAGATCCAAGTTCTTGCTCTTATTACTAATTATCCACGGTGGCGCAGTGGTTAGAATGCAGTACTGCAGGCTACTTCTGCTGACTGCCGGCTGCCAGCAGTTTGATTCTCATCGGCTCAATGTTGACTCAGCCTTCCATCCTTCCGAGGTCGATAAAATAAAGACCCAGATTGTTGGGGGCAATATGCTGACTCTGTAAACCTCTTAGAGAGGGCTGTAAATTACTGTGAAGCAATATATAAGTCTAAATGCTATTCCTATTGCTATCCCAATAGTGAGAAAACAACTTGTAAACGTAAGAGCAGGGCTATACAATATACCATAAGGAAGGCTGAGTGCCAAAGAATTGAGGAGTGACAAATGGCTTATCTAGAGCAGGATTCTCCAAACTTGGCAACTTTAGACTTCTGGACTTCATCTCCCAGAATTCTCTAGTCAGGCTGGGGAATTCTGGGAGTTGAAATCCATAAGTCCTAAAGTTGCCAAGTTTGGACATCCTTTGATCGAGAAAAACTGTAAGGCATGAGTAAGAGCACATAGAAGAAATTAAAAAAAGCATTTGATTGCCCATTTTCTCTTCCTTCAGCCAACGATGGAAAGGTGAGAATGATCAGCTGTGGTGCTGATAAGAGCATCTATTTCCGCACTGCACAGAAGGTAATTCCATTGGAGTAGTCTCAACAGGTTGTAGATTCTAAGGGGGTGGGGTAATGGAAGCAAAAGCTTTGGACAATATTCAAGGCCTCATAGCTTTCTTTCAGTCAATACATTTTTTAAAAATCAAATTAGGAACTGTATAATAGCACTGATCATAGAGTAGTTTGATCATTGTCTCATTGTAGTCTTTTCTTTCTTTATATTTCCTGGTGAGACACGCATAGTTCCTTGGGTTGGGGGGGGGGGCAATATTGTACATGTGCACTGATACTATTTGATTAAATATTGTGGAGATGTCATTGCTATTGTATTTCTTGTGTTTAGACAAATGATGGGGTTCACTTTACTCGTACACATCATGTTGTTAGGAAGACTACTCTTTATGATATGGATGTGGACCCTAACTGGAAATATGCTGCTATTGGATGCCAAGACCGTAACATCAGGTCAGTTGTTTGTGGGTTTTTTGGGTAAATAGTTACTTTACTTTATTGATTAGCCCTTGGGCCATATCAAAGTGCAGAGTTCCAGACACAAATTATTACTAAAAATCTGATAAAAACAATTTAAAATGGAATTGGAATAAAATACAATTTAAAATGAAATTGGAATAAAATACAATTTAAAATGAAATTGGAATAAAATACAGTTTAAAATGATAGCTTTGATTAGCCTATAGCAGTAGTGAAATCTAAAATTTGTTACTACCGGTTCTGTGGGCGTGGCTTGGCGGTGGTGGGGTATTGTGACTGGGTAGGTGTGGCCTATTTTTTTTTTAACTTTTAAAACCTCTTCGGCGAAGAGGTTGTAGAAAAATGCTTTCAAAAGGCTCTGACGATCCCAGCTGAGTTGCCTGATCGGCAGAGACTTTTTTTCTTTTAAATGCATCTGACGATCAGGCAACTCGGCTTGGATCGTCAGAGGCATTTAAAAGAAAAAAAATCCTTCCTAGTTCAAATGTATCTGGAAAGCTTACATTTTTAAAAGTATATTATTAGAAGGAAATTAAATTTTGACCCAGCTAGGACTTGTCAATTTGACACATGTTGCCTAGATATTCTATTAAATCTAAAATAATCTTTGTTTTTCTGAGGAGACATGTGTAATTTTCATCTTATTTTTTTAAAGAAACTGTTACGTGTTTAATTAGCTTTTTCCCCATAGAAGTTAAAGTTATGACTTTGAACATTTTGATATTGTCTTACCCTCATGATTTGGAGCAAGCCTCACCAAATCCACTGGACCTACCTCTGAATAGGTATATCTAGGATTCCAATGTACAAGTAGTTCTTGACTTACAACCACAATTGGGACTGAAATCTCGGTTGTTGAGTGAAGTGGTCATTAAGTTAGACATCCATGTGATTGCTTTGCTTAATGACTGAAATCCCAGTACTCCTTGTTGTGGATGTTAAGCAATGTCCAGGTTATTAAGCAGACAGAACAAAAGAGCTGCCTGCTGAAGGATTTCAGCTCCCCTCCATATGTGGAGGGGAGCTCCTCCAAAGGGCTGCAAAATGGAGCAATGATCTTCAGGATCTGAACTCCATTTCTGCAGCCATGGGAAGGTATTCAGCTCCCCTGTTTGTGCAGAAGAAAAGTCCTCCGCCAGGCAAATGTGGAGATCAGACCCTTAAGACCTTAGCTCTGCTTCTGTAGCCTGGAGAAAGAGTTCAACTACCCTTGACTGGCAGCTCCTTAAGGCAACCCCCAAGGATGAGAGGGAGTCTTATTTGCAGGTGGCACAGCTTGCAAACTTCCCTGCCAGCTTTCCTATTGATTTTCTGGGGAAGCCAGCAGAGAAGATTGCAACTGGAGATTACATGATCACGGAACGCTTGGCAACTGGTCAAAGTGCGAACAGGTTGCAAAGCACCTGAAATGCAATTATGTGACTGCAAGGTGTGTTTGTGATGTTTTACGATAGTTGGAAGTACATTTGAGGTACCTTGGTTCAGAATGTTTTGTCCTGTGATGCACTGTTTTGCCTACTTAGGCATGAGTTGTTGTAGTACAGAGACAGAGGTATTTTTTTTAAAGAGATATACAAATTCATTGAGATAAAGCTATTTTTCTTAGCTATGACCAACGATATGGAATTTATACCTTCAGCATTCAGGTGTATTAAAATATTGTACTCATTTTGATAATTTTCCAGAGACATTTTGCTGATTGCTGTAAAACATAAATAAATAGCTTTGCTTTGCTTTAAGAGTAGAAGAGTTTCTTTTTACTGTATGTCTGAATTTCCTCTTAGGATTTTCAACATCAGCAGTGGGAAGCAAAAGAAACTATACAAGGGATCTCAAAGTGAAGATGGCACTCTAATTAAAGTAAGGCCTTTGTTAACTCCGCCACAACAAATTGTGTTGTATTCTATCTTATTCTCTATATCCCATTTCCTTGTTTTATGCCCGTTATACTTTTCCAGCTTAACATTCTAATTGGAGAGTAAGATTTTAAGTTAGTTCTATTTCATATGGAATACTTAACACCCTGCAGTACGGCATTTACTGATGGATTTGTGTAAGCTACAAAATGGTTAATAGATTGGCGAAACATTCCAGCTGCAAATTAAAGAAAAACTCATGAAAACAAAGGAGAGCACCATCGATGTCTAGTCTCCCAGAAATTAGCTGAGCTTCATAAATTTTACATTTTGAATCTTTCTGCACTAACAATGGAAGCGCATATGAATAATGGTTTAGAGAAGTTCTTTAATCTATGCCTTTTTTTAAAAAAAGCAGCAGCTGTGTCTAATTTCCCTGTTGTTGTTCTCAACTGACCCATATACATAAAAATCTGATTGTGCTGCATAAGCAATATTTAATGCATATGCATTCTTCTCATTGTATATGGAGCCTTACAAATCCTGGAACTCTCCCTCCAAGAACTTGGGAGGTTCCTGCGTACTGTACGTGACAGTTTTATGATCGCTTTTTTTCAGCACCTGAAGCTGTTTTCTAGTTTGAGGATCCCCAGAATTTCTTCCAGAAAAAAAAACAAAAAACACTTTTCTGGCAGCAGTGTGTTTCTAAAGTATTTCCACAAGAGATCAGGGAATAAGCAGTTTATGCCTAAATCATTGCTGCGTATCCTTGGATGGTTCTTTCATTTTCTAATCAACACAGATAGCAGTAATATAAGTAATCCCAAAGGTACTTTTTCAAGAGGCAACTGGACTTTCTGGTTTTTCTTTGAAGACGTTTTGCTTCTCATCCAAGAAGCTTCTTCAGCTCTGACTGGATGGTGGGGAATGGAAGGATTTATTATACTTCCTTTATATTCCTTTAAATCCTTCCATTCCCCACCATCCAGTCAGAGTTGAAGAAGCTTCTTGGATGAGAAACAAAACGTCTTCAAAGAAAAACCAGAAAGTCCAGTTGCCTCTTGAAAAAGCACCTTTGGGACAACCATGACCTGGATGACTGAGAAGCACCATAGACACTTAATATAAAAACAAACTTAACATTTCAGATACTAAAATGCATTCCTGAAACTACATATTTTGTTGTGTTTGTGAGCTGGGTTTTTTTATATAACTTTATAACAGCAGATATGTTTGCTTGTGCTCTTATTCATACATAAGGGTCATGTTTTCACCTAATGCATTAGTTACAAATACGAGTTGAAGGAACCATAATTTGTCAGAAACCTGCATCATGACTTATCCAGGCCTTTGATGAGTTGCAAATACAGACATCACATTGATTTACCCTCTAATAAAGATCTCTAATAAAGATCCAAGACCCTCTAACATAGATCCAAGCTGGCTCAATTTTCTGGCTTGAATCCGCTCTGGGTTTTGCATAATCATAGTGGGAAAAACTGGTGTGGTTGCAAATATAGATTGCAACATAAAACAGCCTTTCCCAACTGGTATTCCCAGATGTTTTGAGCTAATTATATTTTCCCAAGATGGGTGTAGCTGGCATGAAATATGAAAGAGTCATTAAGTATAGAGCATTAGTTCTTAGTGCTTACCAAAACTGTGCATATCCAATTTTCTAAAGCCTAGAAATTATACCACAGATAACCATGCATGTCTCCCCCCCTCCCTTTTCTCTGTTGTTCATTCAGGTACAAATGGATCCTTCTGGTCTGTACATTGCAACCAGTTGTTCTGACAAGAACCTTTCTATCTTTGATTTCTATTCAGGCGAATGTGTAGCCACAATGTATGGGCACTCAGGTAACGCAAAAATATGCTTTCAAAGACGGTTAAAGTTTTGGGTGAGAAGGAAGTTTGGAGGGGCAAGTGTAGCAACCGGCTCAAGGCTACCCTCATGTTTGGTTTGTTGGAAATTGTGCAGTTGTGAAACTGAGTCCTTCCAGTGTAGAAGTAGTGTTCGGTTGTATCAAGGATCCTCCCCCCCCCAAAAAACTGGAAATGATTGTGGTTTATCTTTTAAAATGATTTCTCATTTTAAAAGATAAAATCCAGCTGTTAAATGATAGAAGCAGTTTTGATTTAATGAGATATGTAGATGCTTTGGTAGATGAGATGATAGCAGTGTTTGTTTATAATTTTTAAAAAAAAAAAAAACTAGGCCAATGGAATATTTTAAGAATAGATTTATCCTCTGCTTTTTGGCTGAAGATCTCAAAACAGCTCTTAATGGTAATCATATATAATAAATAAAGCAGCCTTGGTGACGCAGCAGACTAAACTGCTGTTAAAGTAGCACTTAGCTGCCAGCTGCCTGCAATTACTGCGAATTCAAATCTCACCAGGCTCAAGGTTGACTCAGCCTTCCATCCTTCCGAGGTAGGTAAAATGAGGACCCAGATTGTGGGGGCAATAAGCTGACTTTGTATAAAAAAGAACACCGCTTAGGGGGGAGGGAGAAAGCCCTACTAAGCAGGTATATACAAAAGTATGAAGGCTATTGCTTAACACAGGGGTTCCCAAACTTGGCAGCTTTAAGACTTGTGGACTTCGACTCCCAGAATTCTCCAGCCAGTCCACAAGTCTTAAAGCTGCCAAGTTTGGGAACCCCTGGCTTAACACATTGTAAGCCACCCTGAGTCTCTGGAGAAGGGTGGCATATAAATCGAACCAACCAACCAATAACTTACTTACTTACTTACTTACTTACTTACAAACTGTATCCTTAGAATAAGCCAGACAGTTTTGTCCAGGTACCCACTATTGAACAGTACCCACTGTTCCTTCTGTAGGACAGTTGGTGGCCACTGGCTCTGTTCAGAATAGCCCTGCAGGAAGCAGCCAGATGGCAGTTCCTTTGTCCACCTCCCTAGCTGTCCTCTTAGTAGTCCTTCAGAATTGAAGTCTGGGTTTGTAAGTTGAGTACAGGTAGTCTTCAACTTACAACCACAATTGAACCCAGAATTTCTGTTGTTAAGTGAGATATTTGTTAAGTGGGTTTTGCCCCATTTTATGACCTTTCTTGCCACAGTTGTTAAGTGAATCACTGCAGTTGATAAGTTAGTAACCTGGTTGTCAAGTGAATCTGGCTTCCCCATTGACTTTGCTTGTCAAAAAGTCACAAAAGGGGGTCGCGTGACTTTGGGACACAGCAACGGTCATAAGTATGAACCAGTTACCAACCATTTGAATTTTGATCACATGATCATGGGGATGCTGCAAACATTATAACTGTGAAAAACAGTCATGCACCACTTTTTTCTTTGCCATTGTAATTTGAATGGTCACTAAATGAACTGTTGTAAGTCGAGGACTATCTGTATGTCTAAAGATCATATATAATAAATAAAGGAGCCTTGGTGGCGCAGCAGACTAAACTGCTGTAAAGTAGCACTTAGTTGCCAGCTGCCTGCAATTACTGCGAGTTCAAATCTCACCAGGCTCAAGGTTGACTCAGCCTTCCATCCTTCCGAGGTAGGTAAAATGAGGACCCGGATTGTGGGGGCAATAAGCTGACTTTGTATAAAAAAGAACACCGCTTAGGAGGAGCCAAAAGCCCTACTAAGCAGGTATATACAAAAAGTATGAAGACTATTGCTTAACGCATTGTAAGCCGCCCCGAGTCTTTGGAGACATATAAATCGAACCAATAAAAATAAATAAATACATACATACACACATACATACATTACAAACTGTATCCTTAGAATAAGCCAGACAGTTTTGTGCAGGTACCCACTATTGAACAGTACCCACTGTTCCTTCTGTAGGACAGTTGGTGGCCACTGGCTCTGTTCAGAATAACTCTGCAGGAAGCAGCCAGATGGCATGGCAGCCAGCTGTATGTCTAAAGAGCATGAGAAGAAACACCAAGGATCTCCAAGCTACCACATGGCTGTTGTTTTGCACCAGGAAATTTTTAAAACTGTTTGGCTTGTTCTTCTGATTTTTACAGAGATCGTAACTGGGATGATGTTCAGTAATGACTGTAAACACTTGATTTCAGTCTCTGGTGACAGGTACGTGAAAGGATATTCTTTATTTAAATTTCATCTGTAAAATGAAACTTAGCATTTCCCATTTTAAACAATGGAGATGGATTTGGAAATTAATTTTTAAATGAGAGTTTTTTGGTAACTATTCTACCTGCTTCGTTTTCTGCTTTACACTCCTGGTCATTAAGTTTCAAATTAAAATGGAGATTCCTTAAGTCTGAAAAGAGGATGTGAAATGCTGCTTTCTTCAGCTGAACAACTGACAGGCCATATATGCTCTTCACCTGAGTTTATTTTTATAGCTTTCAAGACCTTCCAAGATTACGCTGTTGAAATCTAGAACCCAAATACTGATTTGCTGTGGTGCATTTGCTGGCTTTATTTAGGGAGGGACAATAAAATAAGTATTTCAATGTATCTATTTTCCACTTGCCTATGAGTTCCCCAAAGCTCCCATTTAAGCACCATTATGTGACACGATTGCCGTACTTTCCAAAGAATGTATCTTTTTAATGAAAGTTTCACCTTTTATATAAAGAGTTGCCTGATCTAAAGTAAAAAGTATATTGAAATGGAGAATGAAACTTAAATCCAGAAGCTTATAGTTTTTGAAGTAATAGCATAAAAATAGGAAGCCTAAAGATGAATATTATCCATAAGGGAATGTGTATGGAATAGGGGGATACTTTATGGAATCTAAGGTATATAGACAGCAGGCTATGATGCCTGGATTAAAATGAATGTTTTCCCCCTTCTGCTTTCAGCTGTATTTTCATCTGGCGTCTGAGTTCTGAGATGACCATTAATATGCGTCAGCGGCTGGCTGATATGAAGCAAAGGGGAAAACAAACAGAAAAAACTCAACCAGGCAAAACAGCCGGTCTTTCCAGGTATGACGTAGTGTTAGTATCGCTTTTAGTTCATAAAACGTTTTCTGACCAGACTGTATAGTATTATGACAGGTGTCTTCTTATCTAAACAGCGCTATATTTATTATTACAACATATTGACATTTTGGGTGACAATTTTAATGCGAGAATATATAGATTTAGTATTAGAGTCAATATTAGAGCCAGAGTCTCATATTTGCCTTTTTAAGTCATATTTTTAAAAAGTCTTTGTGCATTGTTTATTAAGATATTTTGCTTTCTTTATACATTTTATATGTACCATTTTTTCTGTACACATTTGTACTCTTTTTTCTGGAGAACTTCCTAAATTTAAAAATGCGCAAAATTACATTTTGTTCTGTATGTTAGCGAAACATGAATTGAGTAACTTTCTATTAAAACACAAAATGACTTGATTGAAAAACCTGATTTGATTCAGAGTTGTGAATCAGTTTGGAAGAACATGTTTATGTACTCTAGTTATCCAAATTGTCAATTTTAGAACTTCCAACTGTTTGTGTTTTAAAGTCACTTCAGTAAGAGACTCAGCTGAATCTTATTCAAATTATATTTCTGAACATGATGGATTAAATCACCTTGTGAAGCAAATGAATGAATGAATGAATGAATGAAAGATATGGTTAATTTTTTCATATTTAGAACTACGTAAAAGAAAACTAAGTTGGATGTTCTCATCCTCTCACCTAGGTGCTTGCTTCTTCTCATTTTCTTTAAACATTCTTAATAAGCCTTTATCCTGAATTCTGTTGCAGATAGTTCATGTATATAGTATGATCCAAATATCTGTTCTAGGTACAGAAAAACAAATAATATTTCTTAAATACTTGTGCTCAATACATAAAACATGCATGTTAGCAGTACTGGGGTTTATTTTAGAGTGGAAAAAAATCCAGTTGCAGACAGACTTATGGAAGTCAGGAAAAAGAAAAAAGAAAAGTAAGTGACTTGGGGCTTTTTGTGTCAAAATTAATTTACGTGGATATGAGAAACTGAGATAATTGGCCCCTGATGTTCTATTTACTGATGTATATTGTTGTCCCTGAATCCCATTATGTCCATTTATTATACTTCAGCTCTATTTTAATTTTTAATCCTCCACGAGCAGTGGTGGGATTCAAGTAATTTAACAACCGGTTCTCTTCCTTAATGATTTCTTCCAACAACCACTTTGCCAAACTGCTCAGAAAGTTAACAACCGGTTCTCCCGAAGTGGTGCGAACTGGCTGAATCCCACCACCGTCCACGAGTCATCCAAAGTCACTGGTATGAAACTGACTAAATAAATACACCAGTGGTGGAATTCAAATTTTTTTACTACCAGTTCTGTGGGCGTGCCTTGGTGGGCATTGTGTCGCTTGGTGGGTGTGGCAGGGGAAGGATATTGCAAAATCCCCATTCCCACCCCACTCTGGGGCCAGCCAGAGGTGGTATTTCCCTGTTCTCCGAACTACTCAAAATTTCCGCTACTGGTTCTCCAGAACCTGTCAGAACCTGCTGAATTTCACCCCTGAAATACATGCTTCCTAATCTAAGTTTTCCTTAAGGTATTTTGTGAAAAGTATTTAACTTCTTTTAAAAATAATGCCAACCATGGCCTGTTGGGATTCTTATCATCTAAATTGAAGGTTTCCCAGGTGTAATGGGGAGTGGGCAACCAGTTGGGGAGAATGAAGAAGAAGCAGGTTGGCTATGTTCAAAAGAGGTGCTCAATATGACATAGATTTGACATAAACTTGACACTTTCTAATCCTGAGTCATTGCTTAAATTAAAAACCCTTTTCCTCTATGTTCTTATTTAGCTTGGGAGAAGCCTGTTAAAGCCAAAAATTCTGGAGCTGTGGAGCACTGTTCTTTTTATAGCAAGCTCTTCACTATCCCAGCAGCTGCATTGCTCTGCCTTTTTTAAGGTCCAGCTTGTATCAGACACTCCTGGTTTCTTGTCAGTATCGCAAGGCTTGTTAGTCACATGCTATTGGTTAGAAAGTTGCATCTAAGGCATTCCAGCCCAACAGCTGGTTGGAAAACAGGTCTGACCTCTTTGATTAAGCTGGATCCATTCTGTTTGGCCAGCTTCTGTTTCTAGGTTGGTTCTGGTTTTGCTGTACAAGGAGAGATCAGAGAAGCCCATTTGCAGAAAACGTAAGCCATTATGAGAGCATCACTATGTGCGGCTGAAACACTGAGAACTGTGTTTGATGTTGTATGAGTGAATTTGATTTTGAAAACAAGTATTTAAATTAAGGTTGCCGCTCGGTAGATATGACTGAGTTTATCTTTTTAGTTTCATTGCTTTAACTTGCTATACAATAAAGATGACGATGCATGTTGTTGGATAATCCAGATATATGTTTGGAGAGTGTCATAAGATGAACCAGGCATTTTGAGCTTTTTAGAAAGTTGTAGGAATAAGGATGTAATATGAAATGATAAAAGTAAAATGAAAATAAAATAAAGCCTCTGAAAAGTCATGGGTTCATTTGTTCAAACCATGATCTGAATTTTGTGCTGTTGCTCTTCTATCACGTGGCTTCTCATTTTTAGATCGTACTTTATTTTGATGACTGTTATAGAAATAATGATTGCATTTGTCCCTAATTATTAATTTGAGACTTTGCTTGGAGTATAAAGCATTAAAAAAAAAGTTGCACTAATTATACATATTACTTTAGAGAGGGCTGCAAACACTGTGAAATGGTATATAAGTCTAAGTGCTATTGCTATTATTCTGCTGTGCCAAAAAGAGTCAAAGGTTGATGCTTTTCTCTTTCTTTTCTCCTTTCCCCTACACTTTTTTCTTTCTCTTCCCCTCCCTTATATTCTCATTATTTTCTTTTTTTCTTTGTATTTCTGTATTTTATATTTTGATAAATTAATAAAATTTGGGGGGGATGGCACTTATTATAGCTTATGGATCCAGTATGTTGGTGGAACTCTAGAGAATATTCAGAATATTTCCACTAGAGAAAAAATGGAGTATGGAGCATTATTATTTTTTTTTGTTATTCAGTTCTCTCCATTCTTGCAATTCTATAACTGTCAGGGCAATATCTCATCAAAGGCTGCAGGAAAAGGGTGAGATTTGCATTCTTGCCTCTTCTCATTTCAGTTAAGTGGCAAAACTATGCCATAAATCCTCCTGACTGCAAGAAGCTTTTTGTAGGTGCATTTTTTTATATTAGAACAAATAGGAACCTGAGAAACTGAGCAGAATGAGGATGTGGGGGAGGAGTGCATGAGTCAATGTCACATTCCCAAATCTCCAAAGTATGGTTTGAAGGATTGAGCTGATAATTACTCTTCCAGGTTGTGGTGGCAAAATGCTTAGCTGATGGTCATTAAACATTGCAAGGACCCTTTCTTCTATTTTTATAAGAATGTTTTCTCTTCTTTAAATGTTTTATTGAGACTTCAGATTCTTGGTGGATTCTTTTCTGAGTTCTTGAGCTGTTCTTCATAAGAGTTATGAGGAGAGAGAGAGAGACTGAGTTACTTTTGTATAGGTTGTATGTTCTACAAAAAAACTGGTCTTGTAGAGCTTTTAAAAGTGTTGCAATTCAAAATGAAGTTATAATAGCCAAAAAATGTTGACAGAAATGACATTTAAACAAATTAAATTATATCACTGATTTTGTTAGTCCTATATTAGTATTAGAATTCTTTATTGGCCAAGGGTGATTTGGACACACAAGGAATTTGTCTCCGGTACAAATATCTCAGTGTATGTACAAGCAATAAGTGATAAATCATGATTATAATCATCGTAAAAATATATTCATCATAAATTATAAGATACAACCATAGGATACTAAATAAGCAATCAACATTAATCATACTAGGATACTAAGTAAACAATATAAATCATAAAATACAAGCAACAAAGTTATGGTCAAAAGAAAATGAGATAGGTAATAGGGAAGATGAGAAGAATAACAGAAGAATAAGTTTCTTTCCATCTTTCCTAGAAAACAAATCATGCTTCCATATCTGGTAAAGAACTGGAAAGTCATCTCTTTTTTTAAAAAAAATTAACAAAGTGTATCTTTAAAAAACATTCATAAAATATACATATGCTCAAATTTTACAGATAATACCAATAATTAAAATATAAGCATTATGAAGGAAAACAGCAGCAGCAACAAAATACTTTGTTGATCTTAGTGTTTAAAGAATGTGTCTTTTGAGGGGGTTTCCAAAGTTTAATTAAATACTAAAAGGAAAGATGGTGTATGCTGTGCTTTTTCCTTTCTGAGTCAAGAGGCATTACTGGTGGGCCTCTTCTTGTTTCAAAAGGAGCCATCTTTCCCTATCTCCTGAAAAGGAAGGGACTGTGTTAATCGCATTCTGTCCCTGGCTGAGGACATTTCTCCCTTATGGGGCTATGGACTAATAGTGTGTGGCCTGAAGGGTTGACTGGCAGCTACAATCACAGTGACATTTACAATTATGGCAACACTTACTATTTATTTCCTTCTAACCCTTTATATTTTTAAACTTAAGCAATGCATCAGCAAAATAAAAAAGCAATACAATATTAGAAACACAGAATCTCAGAGCATATAAAGGTACATTTGTATTCTTAAAAAAACTCAGTATTTCTGTCAAGAAGACATTGGTAGCCCCAGGAATAATCTAGTGAAAATTACTTCTTTCATATAACTCAAAAATGGAAATTGTATGTGAGTAAAATAAGTCCTTTTTAAGATTTTTTTTTTGTTATGTCCATTTTCCAGCTAGTGTTCTTTCCCACATTTTTAAATAGCATAGTTTGAAATACAGACATATTTTGATTTTCCAGTATTTTGCGGTAGAAAATCTGTTACTGAGTAACAATGTAATTTCATTTATTATTAGTTTCTTTGGTACTATATTGGGAAAAATAGATAGCATATCCACACCTGACTTACTTACCCAAGGATGTAATTTCTTCAAGTATTTCTATGTTAATACCTTATGTGTGGGTTTTTTTAAAAAAAGGACTAAACTGATTGGATTTAATTGCCTAAAGCTGTGATGGTGAACCTGTGGCACACATGCCAAAGGTGACACATGGAGCCATATCTGTGGGCATGCGAGTGTTGTCCTAGCTCAGCTCCAGTGCACATGCGCGCACCAACCAGCTGGTTTTTGGGCCTTCCAGGTCCACCGGAAGTCGGAAACATGCTGTTTCCGGGCTCCGGAGGGCCTCCGGGGGGTGGGGAAGGCCATTTTTGCCTCCCCCAGGCACCTAGAAAGACTCTGGAGCCTGGGGAAGGTGAAAAACGGGCCTATGGGGGGAGAGGGGGGGAATCACACACGCATGCGTGGGGGGGGACGCATTGAATTATGGGTGTGGGCACACATGCGTGCGTGCAACCCCCCGCACTCCTCCCCACTTTTGGCACGCGACGGCAAAAAGGTTAGCCATCACTGGCCTAAAGGGTCCATATCAACTATATGACTCAATGAATTCCTTCCTTCCTATTCAGTATGTTGGATATGTTTCTATATATTGGTATTGTTAGACAGACATACCATCTTTTCCTTCCTTCCTTCCTTCCTTCCTTCCTTCCTTCCTTCCTTCCTTC
>WNWU01000001.1:40517894-40557874 GCA_012654045.1 Ptyas mucosa | reverse complement strand
TTCCTTCCTTCCTTCCTTCCTTCCTTCCTTCCTTCCTTCCTTCCTTCCTTCCCCTTTTCTCTCACACCTGTAACTCTCCTGGGCCACTTGGGGATGGTGAATCACAGCAAATGCAGATATATTGTAGATTAATGCCTCCAGTAACAGATTGAGGCAAACTATGGGTAAGTGAGGACATCTAAATGAAGAACCTTGTGGTTCTTTTGCTATGCTTACATTTGTTTCAAGGTGGATTTTTAAAGCCACAGTTCTGAAATTGCCAGTGGCCAAAGTGAGGTTTTCATTCTACCATTGGCTAACCCATCTTCATGCTAGCTAACAGGTAAATCAGATGGATAACCATGGATAGGCAAAAAAGCAGTGGGAGAAGGACCAAAGTTTGCTTCCTGCTGGCTTCCCCATTGACTTCACTTGTGGAAAGCTAGCAGGCAGCATTGGAATTCACAACGTGACCATGGGGATGCTCCAATGACCACAACTTTGAGCGTAAAACTAGTCTGAACATTGCATAAATTGCAATTCACAGGAATAATGGGTCCTGGATTTTTTACGCATTCTTTAAGATTTAATTTTGATTCCAAAATTGTTGCCGTATAGTGCGCTCTCTGGGATAGCTTGAGGGTATAAACAGACAAATAGATAAGCACAAAGGGAGTTTTAGTAATGTATAGATTTTGCAGGACTCTTATCTGCATTGTTCACCCAGAGCTGGTATGGGGACCTCCAATGTGGTGTGGTATTGGCCCCACTATAATGGAAAGTGTGATGACTTTGGGGAATGGGAGGAAGAGATTCTGTCTAGGAACCAATCAGACAAGAGAAGCAGGGCCCTCTATTGCAGGGGTGTCAAACTCACGTCATCATGGTGGCGTTATGTGATGTATTGGGACTTTTCCCTCTTCGCTAAACTGGGCATGGGTATGACAAATCTGGCCCTCGGGCTGGGAGTTTGACAGCCCTGCTCTATTGGCTTCAAAGTCAGAGAAAAAAACTAAGAAAATGGGAAGTTTGTACTTTGAGATTTGCAGACTTTCAGATTTGCAAGATTCTGATAATATACTGTAGCGTTATAATAAAATAGAAGTAGTGCATCTTGTCCTGTTTCCTTCCTGGTTTACCTTGGAGAGCCATCATATTTTTAGCCCTATATGCATTTACTGTAGGTATTTGGTTCCTTCTAAGCCTTGGTGCCTATTGACATCTAGACCCTATAAGACCACTGTTCTGCATTGTCATGAAATGAATGGATGAATTTAAATGTGGCATTATTTGGAACTAATAGGCTTAGTTGCTCTAGGTTCTTTGGCTAGAAAAGAGATGTAATCATGTATCAGCGGTAGGTTTCAAAACTTTTTACTACCGGTTCTGTGGCTGTGGCTTGGTGGCATAGCTTGGGGGGCATGGCAGGGGAAGGATACTGTAAAATCTCCATTCCCACCCCACTACAGGGGAAGGTTACAGCAAAATCCCCATTCCCTCCCAATCAGCTGGGAATTGGGAGGCAGAGAATAGATGGGGATGGGGCCAATCAGAATTTTTACTACCGGTTCTCCGAACTACTCAAAATTTCCACTACTGGTTCTCCAGAACTGGCCAGAACCTGCTGAAACCCACCTCTGTCATACATGTATTCATCTTGAATAAGATGATGTGCCAGTAATTCCTGCTTATCAATTGCAGTACAATTAAACTTTTATCTTCGATACTTTAAACATTCTTTTTTACTTGTTTCATGGCTAAAAATGTAACACTGAGATTGGTAGATGGGTTTACATTATTATCTTCCTCAATATAACTGATTTTTCTTTTCCAAGAAGGATAGTAGATTTTGCCTGTAGATTTTATTTTTGCAATAGTGCTAAAATGAAAATTATAAAAAATAAATGAGTAAAGGACATAGTTTAATACTGTTTAAGAGCTTTGAAGTAGTGTTGATTTTGAGTGGGGGAAGTTTAATTTTACGTATGGCTCTTATTTTTAGAATTTTACAAGCATCCCAACAGAGATGTGGGCTGGAATTTCTTTCAAGATCAGAATGTCCCATGGATTTTTTTTCTTCTCCATGTTGGGCAAGTTTGGCAACTTGAAAGCTGTATGATGTTTGCTTGTTCTAAAAACAAGAGAGAAGCAGGGATTTATTTCATGGCTCTTTCTCATATCAAATAATGTAGCTCACATACTTGTGTAGTCCATGGATTTTAAGATAAATATGTTAACTGGAACCATGCTCATTTTCCAGTTCAAAATTTCCAGAAATCCCAGATTTTACCTTTATTTGTAACATATAAATGGAGCTGTATGCAAAACTGTTGTTAATTAAGAATGTTTGCACTTATGATAAAATTAAGCTCATTTTCACATAACCTCTCTAGGCATGAATCAGCCTCCGCCCTCTCATCTGCACCAGTGCTTTCATCAGACAGCGATAAGGATGGTGAAGACGAAGGAAATGATGAGGATGAGTTACATGGACTACAGTCTTTCCAAATGACAACCAATGTCAATCTTGATAGTTGTTCAGGTATAAGGGAATATGAAGATGGGGGAGTAATAGTACTTTGACTTATGTACTGCTTCACAGTGTTTTATAGCACTCTCTAAACAGTTTAAAGAGTCAGCATATTGCCGCCAACAATGTGGGTACTCGTTTTACCAACCTCGAAAGGATGGAAGGCTGACTCAACCTTTGAGTTGGACAAGATTGAACTGCTGGCAGTCGGCAGAGTGAAGTATGAGAGAAAAAAATAAATTTAGAAACAAGATCATGTATGCACTGGGCCTTTCTTCATTTTCATCAAACACAATATAAACAGCCTGACAGCCTTTTTTTTTGATATTGCCATCGTCTTCAACTCATACCTTAAGCAGCTGAAATTTGTCTTTAATTTTCCCAGTGTGAGTGTTTTCTTCTTCAAGCAGACAATAAGGTAAAGGTTTCCCTCACACATATGTGGTAGTCGTTCCCGATTCTAGGGGGTGGTGCTCATCTAGGTTTCAAAGCTGAAGAGTCAGCGCTGTCCGAAGACGTCTCCGTGGTCTGGCATGACTAAATGCCAAAGGCGCACGGAATGCTGTTACCTTCCCACCAAAGGTGGTCCCTATTTTTCTACTTGCATTTTTTATGTGCTTTCAAACTGCTAGGTTGGCAGAAGCTGGGACAAGTAATGGGAGCTCACCCCGTTACACAACACTAGGGATTCGAACTGCTGAACTGCCAACCGTTTGATCAGCAAGCTCAGCGTCTTAGCCACTGAGCCCCTTTATTATTATTATTATTATTATTATTATTATTATTATTATTATTGCAGACAATAGGCTGCAGCAATTTTGTTACGAGCACAATCTGAACACTTTACTGAACATAAGATTTTTGTCATAGTCAGGTGTCTTCCTAGAGTGGGAGACCAGCCTAATAACTATTGCTGTGTGGGCCTTCCAGGCTATTTTGCTAACACACAAAGAGAAAAAAGGATAGAAAATTATTTTTAAGCAACATTAAGAATGAAAGAAAAGATAGAATTATCTATATAAGAAAATGTACATAAATATACATATGAGGTCAATGAACAGTTGTTAGCAGCAGAGATTACTATGACGTGAAATTTTCTTGGTATTTAAAAATGAATTTTACGAACCTTATTTTTATGTACCAATGAAAGCATATCATAGTGAAATTTATTTGGTTTTTAAATTGCCTCAACCCCAATTCCTTTTTTATATTCAAAGACGTTGCAAATAGATTACTTTGACTGTGCTTTGAGTATCACAGGGCAGCTGTTGTGGGGAAAATAGGAGGAGAAAGGAATATTAAGTATGTCTGCTGCCTTGAGTTATTTATAAAAAATAATAAAGGCAGTATAAAATAAAATAAACTTGGGGCAAAACCCCAAATCATTATTTTTTATGCTTACTAATCTGATTTGTTTTCTGTCCTAAATTCAGATCTTTCTCTTTCAAGAAGCTTATCTCACTGGGAAATGAGACGGGTAAGCTTTCAGTACATATTTAAAATTAAAGAGTGGATGGTTGATTTTGGAGAGTTGTGTGAGTAAATATACACGATACGCTGATGTTGACTCTTGATAGTTTTTAAATGACATAGCATCTCTATATTCAACTGCAATTCAAGCAGTTACCTGTCAAGTACATATAAGATCTTAGAAATATTACCTGTTGCAACTCTCTTCAAAATGGATAGCTTTGTGCTGATGAGCAATTTATTGAAGATGTCAAAACTCGGAAAGTAGAAATAAAATTTATTTATACAAGCATTTTTATCTTGCCTACACCAGAGATTCTATGGATTGTACAGTACGAACTGTTATTGCAATAAACCTTCCAATGAGATCTTGCATTATTTAAATGAAATTAACAATTTAACCGTAAGACTGAATGATGTCTATGTATCAGTGATTATTACTTTGGCAGCAATCTTTAGGTGGACTTGTTCTGCCTTCTGTGAATAATGCTTGCACATGAAAGTACAGAAAAAAAATGATAGAAAACTTGTGCTTAGTTCTAATGGGCTACTTTACTTATCTCTTCAATGGGCATATTCTGTTTTAACGCTGTCGGTAAAAGCATAAGGGAGATTTTTCAGTTTCGTTAATGTAAAATTCATTGTTAGCTTTCTGATGGTAATAGTTTAAGTACATAGAAACAACTATTGTTCCTGTTCTAAAGATGAATAATGAAGAGCTTTTTTCCATTGTTTTTAGAAATCTTACATCATTCTCTGCCATCTACCTTTTAACCTCGGCATATCTGCAGCTTTTTAGGTTGAAGAAGGCTGCCCTATATTTTTGTTTTTCTTTTGTTTTAGTTGTTCTAGAGTATTGCAATTTCCTAAGCAGATTTACCATTAGAATATTTTAAAAACATTTTGCCACTTTTAGGCAAAAGAAATGGCGATGATCCAGGCTTCAGAAAACACCATGAGCAAGATGCCTCGGCAGCGGAGCCGTTGGACCCAGCCAACGAGCAGCTTGGAGATGACGGTTAAATCTATGCTTGATCTACGTCAACTGGAGTCTTTCTCAGTGTCTCGTTCCGCTAGTCAGGATTCTCTTTCCCAGGCCAGCAATGGAGATGACCACAAAGAACACCCCAATGTCTCAAATTATGCCAAGAAAGTAAGAAATCCCCTTCTCAAATTGGAACCCCGCCCAAAAAAACAGGACCTTCCTTAGTTTTGTCACATTGGAGGAGAGGCAGTGGGGAATGATTAGGGAAGGGCTGCTCTACAATGACACCTGTAAAATGCTCCATGTAAATAATTTTGATAGATCAGATCATGCCTTTCTTGTCAGGTGGTTTCCTTAATCCTAGGTTTCAAACCTTGCATGTAGCTTTACTCATATACAGGTATTGTGTTTCACTACTTGATTCCCTTTCCAGGAGGGAGGCTCCACAGCTCTGGAAGAAAATCAGCCTTGCCTTCGACCTCAAGTGATTAGACTTGTGTCCTGTGAAGGAGGGATTTTCCCACAGGAAATGGAACCTTCAGAGAGTGAAGAATGTGTCATTTACCCAGAACAAGATGATCTTCCTCCTGCTGATATCAGCAGGTCAGAATGAATTTTTTGTTTCTGTGCTTTGACTGACTGACTGACTTACTTACTTATTTACTTACCGATTGATTGATTGATTGATTGATTGGATTGGACTGGATTTGAAGGCTACCCAAAAGCAGAATGACTCTGATTGGCTTGGGGTTTTAAAAGGAAAAACAGTAACAAGGAATTAGAGCATTTGGACAATAACCACATAGCAACACATCAATAACCCTATTGATGAGAATAGAAGACCCCTGGAATGATATCTCCCCAGAAATTCATATTGTTCCCAGTGACGTTCCAGAGGTCTTCTATTCTCATCAATAGGGGAGATATCATTCCAGGGGTCAGGCATTGCAACAGAAAAGGCATGCTTTCTAGATGTCATTAGTTGGCATTGTTCACGAGACCTGAAGTGCATCAACTGTGCCTGATTTTATCAGATGGGCATAAACCATGGGAGATAGCCTTGCTGTATGCATTGAAGGGCTCTATGCGTGATAACAGCTTCTTAAACTGCACCATTGTATTTCTTCTTTTCTCTTACAGTGATTTCCAAGTAAAAGCGCTTCCACATGGAAAACTGGTTAGAGGCTACAATAGCAACGAGGGCCCAGATAAGCACAGCCCTGACAGTGCTTGTTCTGTGGATTATAGTAGCAGTCGACTATCAAGTCCAAATGAAGGTGAGTCCTTTGAAATCATTTGGACTCATAGCCACCCTCTACTTCAATTCAGTTGTGGCCACAAAACCCACTCCAGATTAAACTATTACCTTTTTAATTCTGAATTTCATTTGAATTGTTCTCCAATAAAAGCTTAATTGAAGTCCCCTTCACTGCTATTCAGCATCTGATTTACTGTGCTAAATACTTGGGAAAATTACTAGACCATATATTACACAGGCAGAATTATAGCTCCATATAGCTTTAATCTTTCTATCCTATGGAATTATTACAATGCTTGGCAAATTGCTCAAGAAAAAAGTATGTAATGGAATTGCAACATCAGTGACACAAACAGATCAAAAACTGAAATTAACCTTAGACCTGCATTAAATAGCATGGACACCATAATGTTTTTAAAGTGTGAGCACATTTGAAGGAAATATTGATTCTCCATAAGATAATGGTATATATTCTTGGTTAATTAAAAGTTTTGCTAAATGAAGAATCTATTTTCTGAAAATATTTGCTGCATATATAGACTAGAATTCTTCTCAGAATATAAATTAATCTGGGAATAACATTCCTTTTGAGACCATTTACCTTTCCCCAAAGACTGAAGCTTAATGTCTCTCATCTATTGATATATAAAGAAAACTTTCTCTGTATATGTTGTTTATATTATATGCTACTAACTGAATTATATTTTTGGTATATACATATATCTATATATTTAATACACACAGAATTAATATTCCTTAAATAGATGAGTAACCAAATTTTCACCAATTGGAATCAATTCTGATTTGGGCCACTTAATAAAATATTCTGCTATTTTACTAAAGGCATCTATCATCTGTATCAACATTTGGACAATGTGTATGAGGTTTAGAAATAAAATATTGGCAAATGAAACCAATTTGTGTTCAATAGAGTTATGTACTATTCCGTAAATCTAATAGCAGAAGCCAAGGGTTCCGTGCAGATATTAAAAAGTGAATGTGAAAGTGGACATCCTTGTTTAGTTCCTCAGAATAGTAGGAGAAAATATGCTTTACTTTAGATGTGGGTGACTCATTTAGTATCTTAATCTCATTTATGAATTTCAAAAGAAATTCTAACCTATTTCCTACAACTTGTATTGTTCATATATTTTTCCAATGCTTTTTTGGCATCTAATGATTAGATGCTTTTTTGGCATCTAATGATAAGATTGCAAATTTATTTTTTATATTTAGTCAAATCTATTAAATCTATAACTAACCTAATACCTGTTGCTTGTTTAGTTTTTATAACTCCTGCTTAGTCATTTTTAATAATGAATATATCCCCAACTATAACCTATTTGCTAGTGCTATTAACATCACTGTATCAACGTTAATTAATGAGATTGGATGAATTAGAACACTGAATATGCTTTTTACCTGCTTTTGATACAACTGTAATATAAGCCTGATTAAATGCTGCTGCTAAGATTCCGTCATCAAATATCTCCTCATATAATTGACAAAGTTTAGGCACCAAGAAATCTATAAATATTTTTATACCACTCAATAGAGAATCTATCCAATGCTGGTGTTTTACCACGTGCCATTTTTAGAATTATTTCAGATAGATGAGCAAGTAAAAGTTGTTTTTGTGTATTGACTGTGGTAGATTAACTTTATTTTAAATGGCATTTATATCTTCATTCAGTACATTTTTTGGTTTTCTGTACCATTCTGAATAAGTTTTTAAAATGCACAGTTTATATCCATTAAAGTTTCATCCTTTTCATCTATAATGATTTGAGTTATTGCCCTATCTTTCTTTTGCTTTAAATGATGAACCAGGATCACACCAGATATTTCTTCACATCTTTCTGACAGTTTTTAAGAAAATTGAGACTGGAATGCCTGTTGCTAAGCGACATGGTCATAAAGTGCAACATCATGTGACTGCATCACTTAGCCGTGGTAGTTCTGGCACTTCCAGTTACCACTATTAAGCAAATCCCATGCCATTGTTAAATGAAATATCACATGATCGCCATTTGCAATTTTCAGCTGGCTTCCATAGACCTTGCTTGACAGAAGCTGGTAGTGAAGGTCACAAATGGTGATCATCTGACGCTGGGACACGGTGATGTCATAATTGCAAGCCAGTCACCAAGCGCCTGGATTGTGACTGCAGGGATGCTGCAACCATCATAAGTATGAGGACTGATACTTAGTATCATTTGTTCAATGCCATTATTAAGTTCAAACAGGTGTTGGACAAGTGGTCATTAAATGAGGACCACCTAGACACCAAATTAGATAACGATGCAATTGATGCAAATAATGGCAATGCAAATGTAAAAATTCTAATAATAAAATTGGAAGCTAGAACTTCTACCTACTTGGGACCAAATGGAGCTTCTAAGAATGAAATTGTTGTTAGTCCTCTGTTTATTTGGTGAAAAGATTATCTATACATGCAGTAAAAAAACCCATAGAAAAATGGGTCTAGGAGAACAGCTTGACAAGGACCTTAACAGAAAGAAAGACTTAAATTTGAGTGGATGCATTTTGTGAGAATAGGAAAAAAAATGATCTGGCAAGGCTCACTCAAAGGACAAGATGTATGGGATGGAGAAAGATAAGTTTACTGAAACTATTGCACTATTATGGGGATGAGAGTTTAAAGTTAGGTGAATTAATTCTTTGAGGGCAACGTTTCTTTCTCTGTGTAGGACTTCTTCAAGTAAGGACAAAGAATAGCTTTCCCCTTCCTTGTTTTTCCAAAAGAACAAACAAATCAATAGATGTCAGCTGAAAAATTAATACTCTAGACCCGTGATGGCGAACCTATGGCACGGGTGCCACAGGTGGCACGCGGAGCCATATTGGTGGGCACGCAAGTGTTGCCCTAGCTCAGCTCCAGCATGCATGCACGCACCGGCCAACTGATTTTCAAGCCTTCCGGTCCCACCAGAAGTCAGGAAACTGGCTGTTTCCGGCCTCCTGAAGACTTCCGGGGGATGGGGAAAGCTGTTTTTGCCCTCCCCAGGCTCCTAGAAAGCCTCTGGAGCCTGGGGACGGGAAAAAAAAGAGCCTACCGGGTCCACTGTGCCATCGCATGCCAAAAGCAGGGGGAAGTGTGGGGGGGGTCATGTGCACATGCGCGGGAGGGTGGGGCGCATTGAATTATGGATGTGGGCACACGTACCCGCGACCCCACCCCCGCTCCTCCCGCTTTTGGCACACGACAGCAAAAAGGTTAGCCATCACTGCTCTAGACTGAACCCTTCTTGTATAACATTGCAAGGAAAAGCTTTGGAGAATGTTCTTAGTTGATTTGTTAATATGTATTGATAAACTAATAAGAGGTTTGATTATTAATTAAAAAATTATTATTATTATTTCTTATTAAGTGTTTTAATTATAATTGGACCTTGATGGTTTAAAAGTGGAGGACGGAAGAGTTTATATAGTATTTTTTTTTTAAATCTGGGGTTTTTTGAATGAGGGTTTCCTTTTTTGTTGTTGTTGTTGTTTTGTTTTAAATGAAAGAAGTTATAAAATATTTTGTTAAATTGTATAGACCTAATAAATTGTTAAGTAACAATTAGCTAAATTGAGTAATGATAGGTTGGATTAGGTAATACTTAATTGTTTTATTAATTGCTGTAATTATAAATGGATATTAATTTTGTTGAATTAGATGGAATAAGGAGAAAGAAGACTTGCTTTCCTTTTATCTATTTGTTTAATGATCATGATTATAATGAGTGTGAAATGGAGTTTAATTTAGAGAATTTAAGCTGTATTTTATTTTGTACTCTCTCTGGGAAGTCGGGGGGGTGGTTGGGGAGGGGGGAGAAAATGTATGTAAAACTTTTAAAACTTTTTCAATAAAAAAAAAAAAGAAAAGCTTTGGAGAGAAAGGGGAGATGATAATGATGATGTCGTAAAAGTAAGCCTAAAATTATAGTGCTTATTAGTGCTGTAAAAAAAAAATACCCCACAGAGCAAAAACAATATCATAATAGGGTTGGAAAAAATATCCATTTCAATTTATGTGGAATATTTGGCTGTGTACAAATGCCATTGGGTTCCTGTGCCTGAAAAGTTTTGCAAAGTGAGATCAACATTTGGTGGGTTTTCAAAATTCAAACTGGTAGACACATAAAAACACAATACACCAGGTATTACTGTTATAGCAAAAAGATAAGTTCACTGATAGGGCAGTACCCAGAGAGAGTTTAATGGATGAAAATCAACTGGAGAAAAATAACAGAATATTGTGATTTTTAAATTGAGGTTTAAAAGATTATAGTGAAAAATATCAGTTGTCATGCCAATTATGATTATAACTTGATATACTTCTAAACTATTTAGAAAGTTTTAAATTTATTGGACTTGACAGGCTAATTTTGTGAAATACTTGGAACTGTGAACATATTACACTATATTCCTTGATTCTTAAGTCCTTGGCTAAATTCGGAATCATTGGAATCAACATTCAGTTGATTATACTGTGATATATATTTGGAAAATAGAATAACAATAATAATATCGTCCCCATGTGCCCAGGATTATTACAGAGGAATGGACCAATAATTTTTTTTGTTAATACAACATATTATTTCATATTATTTAATACAACATATTATTTCAAGTTTCACTGATACAATGTTTTGTATAAATTGCATATGATGTGTATCATTTCTCATTTCAGATTCTGAAAGTACAGAGCCTCTAAGTGTGGATGGCACTTCAGACTTGGATGAGCAAGTGGGTGAAGAAGATGAGGAAGATGTAAACACTGGATTATTGGATGGAGATGTTCCCACGACTCCAGATCAAGAGAAGTTCCTCAAGCAGCATTTTGAGACTCTAGCCAGTAACAGTGATAAGGGTACATTAGCATATTTAATGGAATCTATAACTGTTAACTCCATTTTCCCTGTCAGGAACAAATACCTTAATCTTTTATATATTAATCTGTAGATTCATACCCCTCATCATACAGTCTGTAAGAAGATAAGTGATGCCCTGCTGGATCAGACTCTTGGCTCATCTAATCCAGCAGTCTATTCTCATGGTGGCTAATCAATTACAAAAGGAAGTCCATTAATCTCCCAGTAGATGGCCTTAAGACCATGATCAGTGAAATGAAATAAGATTAATGCTCTGGTTTAAATAAGAGCTTCTAAGCCCAGACAGAAACAGTTTAATTGCCTAATGTTAGAGGAAAGTGTTATAGGAGCTTATGGCCATAAATTAGTCAAGAGGAAACTAATAGTTATTTATTAATTTGCAATCCTGAGAACAGTGGCATTAAGTTCCATTGAACTCAGGGAATAGTTTGTAATATGATGTGGGGTGCAAAGCAAAGTATGCTATTCCAGGGATCTTTGTTCTTGTACATTGTATGCAAAATAGAAAAACCCAAGTCAAGGTTCTCTTGCTGAAATTTCATATCCAAATCCCCTGCAGCTTTTCATTCCTAATTTGAGTACTTTTCCTCCTTTTTAAATGACAGAAGGATCATGTAGGACCCTGGAGAGAATGGAAAACAGTATTTCTTCTCGGTTTCTTTCTCGGTTTCCAGTACTCAGGTAGAGTTCCATTTTTTATGAATGCAAAACAAGCTTTGCTCAGACAGGGCGAGCTAAGGTGCCATGTTTGATCAAGATACTTTATAGCTGCATTTATTTCTTAGGCTGAATAGATACAGTCCACTTATGGTTTAATGAAGACCATTTTAATAAATTAAAATTTTATTTAACCTTTGCTGTTTAGGCATTTTATTTTACTTCGGCATTGTATTCATCTTGGATGGTAAAAAACAAACAAACTGTCCATTCTTCTTTACTAATAAGCTCCAATCTGTTTTCATTAGGCGAGGGACAAAGATGCTTACTCTTCAATGCTTCATGAATATTTCATATCTTATTATAAAAATATAATGCATGATGGAATGTGAAGCTTATTGTTTTTTTGTATTGGATAAAGGTGTATATTCTATTGGGAAGCATTTGGTTTTCTTTTTGTCAGCATACAAGAGACCAGAGCAACTGCCTATATCGTGTAGTAAGTCAAGCAGAGCTTACTCTGATAACAGATTTACTTGCTTCAACTTCCTCCTTTTCACCAAATCATTTAGTCAGACATAACCATGCTTACTATCTCACAGTAAGAGCTCAACTATCTCATATTAAGAGATTACTCTGATAATAACAGAGTTACAATGCACCTTTATAGAACTTTATAAAACACCTTTATAGAACTACTCTATTTTATAGTAGTTGGCAAGAATGCAATGTAATGATGCTATGTAGTAGTAGATGGTAGAAATGTGACGTTATGATGGCATGTAATTGTCAATCAAATATCTTGTCCTGTCTTCAATTCCATAGGGAACCCTCATTTTCTGCATCAAAGCTGATACTGGATAAGAAATCTACTGAAGGGTCTGGTTTGCCAAAACAACTTACCAATGAACTGCTGAAAAATGGGCTTGACCATCAGCACATGCCCACAGAGAACGGCTTCTTTCAAAATGATATTAATTCCATTAGGTCACTTTATATGCAGAAAAAAAAGAAGTCTGCTGTAGAGATCAACAGAGGATGTGGAAGATCTGTTGGATCTTTCCCAGACAGTGATGGAGCAGTGATGCTGCGAAAATCCCAATCAGTTCACGATCTTGTTCATAATGGTAAGGAAGTGCTTTCTATGAAATGGTTAGAGTGATGACTCCACGACGGGAGTCTGTCTGTGAGGCTGAAAATCCTTAATGTTTTCATTCAGAAATCACAAATTCTCACTGCAAAATGTAGTTGCTGATCAGTGTCAGAGGTGGGTTGAGTTGGGCAGCCACTGATCAAAAGGGAAAGCTAATTCCTACATCTGATGACAAAAAGAGGCAAGTTGACACTCAATGCTTTTTTAAAAAGTCCAGTGAGCCTGAAAGGAAAAGAAAGATTATCTAGATATTTCTTTTAAAAGAGTGGGAAAGAGCTCTCCCCCTAGAAAAGAAGATTTGGAATCATTCAGGTGTCCCGCCCACATTAGCTGCCCTTCCCTCCCTATCAATTGTGGGGAAAAGTGAATGGATCAGGCAGCATTCTGTTGGTGTGCTGAATGAGATTTTGGCAATCCTCCCATGTCCTTGAAACAGAATTCAGAGAGACCTGAACATATTTCCCTTCTCCTGCTTCCTTTGACATCAGTGGGAGGAAAACAGTTTTAAGAAATAAAGAAATAAAGAAAAAGGAGAAGAAGCAATGAAAACAGTAACCGCTTCTCCTTCTTTTTTGCCCTGGTGAGCTGAGCTTGAAAGAGTTTTGAATTCTCTGTTGTAGAAAGGAGTTTAGCCCAATAGACTTTAAAGCATCCAGAACGTCTTGCTAATAAGTCAGTGTCTAAGGATTGGCATCTCACCCCCCCCCCCCCCCATATTACATGTGTTCTTTGGGAGTGCATTTATTTTTTTTTAGTATTTTGCACTACTCACAGAATAAATATTACAAATTCTGTGTTAGCAATAACAAACTGGGATTATTATTCTATGGCTACTTTTTGCTTAAAGGAGATATGCTATTGCAACTTTCCTGTGGTTTATTGCAAATTGCACAGAGCAAAAGACTCATAAAGACATGAAACACTATTTGTTGTCTAAAATTTTCTAACAGAAATTAAGGTAATGATGTTTAGAGGAAAAACTATGTAGAACAAAGTGTGATAGTTCAAAAATACTGAAATAACATTCTTATTTTGCTTACTATTTCTTCCAGAAATTGAAGTGAAATAATTACATTTAGAAGCTGGAGCTATTTTAATTCTGACTACACAAATTGCTCCAGACCAGTTGTGTGCATTTATTTATTCCATTTCTACAGATAAAATTCCTGGTGTGATGCTGTCTGTCAGGCAGCGACCTCAGGCACTAATGGTAGGTGAGAAGGAGCCAAAATCCAACCATTGTCAGACATTTTCTGCAACACTATTGAAGATGGAGAATTCCAGCTTTTTGCAAGCCAAAGACATTAAAGCTGCAAAACCAAAGTCCTATATGAGTCCTACCACAAGTTTCATGGCCAAGATGTCCCGTAGTGTGTCGATGGGAGAGAATCTGTGCTTTGGTGATAGTTCAGAAAACCAGAATGAAGTGAAAATCAGCCCACAAGTATCAGAGAAGACAAGATTAAATTTGTTAGAGGACATTGAGAAGAATAAGCCATTTGTGAAAGACAACAGCCCAGTGAAATCTTCTCTTCAGCAAACTGCAAGCTGTTCATCACCCCAGTCCTTTCAGAGCAAGTTGGCATCTAGTCGAGCCCATTTGACCCTTGACATCCCCAAGCCTCTACCTGATAGACCAATATTAGCTTCTTTCTCACCAAAGACAAAGTCAAAAACTGTGCTAGGACCAGAATCTCCTCAGTCACCTGGTGCTGTTGGGAAAAAGAAGCAGTCTTTTCCTGAAGGCTGGGCCTTGAAATTGGAAAGTCAAGCATCTGGACCTCTTGGCCTTGGTAAAAGTAGTTCTTTGAGTCCTTGTGCAGACGCTCTGAAAGAGAACCAAACACAATTGAGATCCAAAACCCAACTTGAGCCAAGAGTAACTAATTCCAAGCGAAAAGAGCCTTCAGATGAACTGCATCCAATTTCTTCAGAAAAACTGCCACTGGAATGCAGGGATAAAGTTACCACTGTTAGTTATGTGCCAGCTAACGATGAGCATTGCTCTTATGAAGAAAGTGGGCCAAGGTCTCCTACAAATGCAAAAAGCCTTGGAAAGGATTCAGGTGTGCACAGATATCCATCTCTTACCTTCCCCCCCCCCTTCTGTCCTTTGCTTCTCTGTTCCATCATGTTTCTTTCCTTCTAGCTTCTGATTGTCTTGTCCTATCTGCACTGTCCTGTTCCATAAGCCATCTTTTCAGTGGTGAGACATTTAAGTCTGGCGTTATTTTTTTTTCTATTTCTGTTTCCCCTTTTACTTACATTTTGCTTTGGTGCATGCAAATGTAACAGCTCTCATGTTTTTCTTCTTCAAAAGGGAAGTTATGAATAGGGGTAAAAGCAAGCAACAAAGCTTTTAAGCAATGTTCTGCATTGTGGAAAATAGGATTTTATGCCCAATGTTGCCAGAACTTACAGAATTAAATTCTCAGCATTTCTGATACTGTGTGCTAACACTTAAGCAGTGTAAGAAACATGAGACAATTGCCCAAAAAATAATAATAATAATTCTTTGTGAGGTAGTAACCATCGCTGCTGAAGGGGAAAAAAAAGTAACATCTAGAATTTAAAGGATAGATTCTAAATATTCTAAGGCTTTTAAAGTTTTAGTAGCAGTAGCAATAGCACTTAGACTTATATACCGCTTCGTAGTGCTTTACAGCCCTCTCTAAGTGGTTCTACAAAGTCAGCATTTTGCCCCCAACAATCTGGGTCCTCATTTTACCAACCTCGGAAGGATGGAAGGTTGAGTCAACCTTGAGCAGGTGAGAATCGAACTGCCAAACTGCTGGCAGCCGGCAGTCAGCAGAAGTACCCCACAGTACTGCATTCTAACCACTGCGCCACCATGGCTCATACAGTAGTAGAATGAAATATGGGGGAAGGGGAGGGGGTACAGAAATGTTTGCAAGAGATGAAGATTTGTCCACTGATAATCTTCCACACTGCAGAATACACTCCCAAAATCTGTTCCGAAAAGTTGAGAGATTCTCAGGAGCAGACTTAGGCATATATACATGAAGAAAGGAGAAGATTCCTCTATGCTAGCAGAAACCCACCTGCAGGAAATCCAACGTTTTTCTGTTGGATTCATGACCATAATTGAGCCCAAAATTTCTGTTGCTAAGCAAGACATTTGTTTTGCCCCATTTTATGACTTTTTTGTCACATTTAGGTGAATCACTGCAGTTAAAGCAAAATGGTTGTTAAGTGAATCTGACTTCTCCGTTGATTTTGCTTGTCAGAAGATCGCAAAAGGTGATCACATGACCTTGAGACACTGCAACCATCATAAATATGAGTCAGTTGCCAAGTGTCTGAATTTTGATCACATGACTAAAGGGATGCTGCAATGGTCATAAGTGAGAAAAAGAGTCATAAATCACTTTTTCCAGTGCCATTGTAACTTCACATGGTCACTATTGTACAGTTGAACCCTGAGCTACAAATATTTTCTTCTAGTGGTAAGTAACATTTGAAGAGTAATTTTACACAACTGAAATGAAAATAGGAAAATGACACCAATTTAATCTCTTTAGCATTGAAAATACAACAAAATAAACTCTGTGTCTTATATACAAAATAGTTGTAGAGTACTTGAGCCTAATCCTAAAAAGCCAATTGTGTATATCATCTCTTGGTTTGAGTATGAAATTGAAATAATCATTTCTTCAAAAACTGTAGGCTGTAAAATGCTTTATATGTTAACCAACACATTGAATTAAGATAGGAAATTAACTAGAAAGCAATAAAAAGGATAAAATGCTGGCATGTTTTAATACCAGCTACACTGAGTATTCCTCTTTAATTGGAAGTTTTTGGCTGCCCCTTATACAGAGATTTGCAGTAACTAAGATGAGAGAGCAGCATACCCTGTATTAACTGACATAAGGCTATCTCATCTATCAAGTAAAATTAGACCCGGTCACAAGTAAATAAGTCATAATCTGAATAATTTAAATATAAAAAATTAATTAACAAGTGCCAAAATTTGAGGTCGAGGCCAAATTTACCCCCCCCCCACTAGCTGCTACTCTTACTTGTTCTAAAGACAAAATTAGATCTAGAAGTATTCCCAAACAATGAATGCAATCATCTACCCTGTTTCCCCCAAAATAAGACATCCCCTGATAATAAGCCTAATTGAGCTTTTGAGTGCATGGCAATAAGGCCAAGCGCTTATTTCAGGGTTCAAAAAAATATAAGACAGGATCTTATTTTCAGGGAAACACGGTAGATCTCCTCAAACAGATTGAATAACGTTTACCAAGACAAATCAGTTCATGAACAGGACCTGAATTTTGCTTTATTGGCTCTTATTCCATTTCATTCAGTTCCGTGGTCAGACATTTCTACTACCACATCTGAACTTGATGAAGAAGAAAAAGAGAAAGCTGTGGTGGCCTCAGAAAACTAGTAGCACTTTATTCTAAACCTTTGAATCGTCCGGCAATTTAATATAATTGATAAACAGCAAGATTCAGTGCTGCTGTAGTATTAATCATATTGTATAGTATTAAGCAGGAATCTCCCAGATGGCATAACATCCAAACTTGAGGAAAACCAATGTTAATGTGTTCAACACATACCCAATTTAAACTTTCCAGAAGGATATCATGGTCAGTAATACTGAAAGCTGTTGTATGGCAGCTCTGTCCTTAAATTCCTTGCAGCAAAGATGATTTCACAGGGCAACCAAAGCAGTTTCACTGACAAAGACATGTCTAAGTCCTCTTTACAATGGATTTATCCAGAAATAATTTATTCATCAATTTGAATAAAGTGGTTATATTGGTAGGGAATAACAGATGTATTATAAAACAGTATTAATTTTTGACCATCCATTTCTAAAGCGCTTTTATAGCAACCAATAAAGCTTCATTAAAAATATCAATTAATACAACAACACAATTAAATCAACTTAATAAAATGCTATTCCATAAAATATCAAGAGCAAACAGTGAAGCACTCTTTTTAATGCTGTAATAGGCTTCACGTTTTGCTATAGAAACTCCTTCCTTGAAATTATCTCTCACATAAATTGTATTGCTCAATCACATTAGAACAAAGGGTTTTTGAGGGCAGGAGTGAGTGTCATTTTATATTTTACTAATGGCTTGCATGCAACTTTGGGCCTTGGGAAAAGTTATCTAACATCTGCTTTCAGTCCTTTTCCATCTACCAATCGTGCACACATTTCCCATTATGGAAGAAAATAACATGGGAGATGAAGTATGGTCATCACAATGGCCATCTGCTATTCATGGCTGAAAGTTCATTGCCATTAGTTCTGAAGCCTTGTACATCATTCACCTAAGAATTTTGGAGTGCTTACATACCATAAACAACATGTCCATACATCTGCATTAGCACTGATTGATTTCAACAGCAATGTAAATATATAATAATGGGAGAATCGCACTTGTAATGAAAAGAGAATGGTTCATAATTCATTCAGGAAGAATAATTAACAAGATTATAGAGATTATTCATACTGTAAATTAACAAGAATGTGAAGAACGAAAGGAACTCAGATATTAGCTTGTGTTGACTTTTTTTCCTTTGAATGTGGCAATCCCAGGTTTGTAGGATAGGTTGAAAAACTGGGAATAAAAAATCCCAAAGAAGGAAATAGTTAGATCTTTGCCAAATTGTATACATTTCTGTAGTTATCAAGAGCATGAGTTGAGGAAGACTTTATCTTGAATCCACTCAGTTCTTGCAGTTCTTTTGCTTAAAAATAGATATTTTTAATTACAGATGGATTTTTGGTGGGTTTTAATGTTATCTTTGTGAGGACATAAAAGGCTTATGCAAATGTGTACGTCTATCTCTTTTTATGTCATTTATTGTGTCTCATTGTGTGTCATTACATACTTTTACATGTTTGATTGTGCTTAATTAGTGGGATGGCAGCTAAGCAAGCAACCAAAGTTAAACTTGCCTTTTAATACTTGCAAGAAAGTGATGTAATGCTAAAATAAACTTTCCATAACCATAACTACCTTAAATTGTATCCCTCTCAGTAAGTCAAAGATGCTTTTGGGGATTATATGAATTAATGTATAAATGATTAATTTCTCAGATTTCAGATAGCTATGATGTACTTCTTTCTTCTTTTAATTGGGAGCAGACTTTTAGACTAGGATCACTGATTGTAATCATAGCTGTTTATCAAAGTCTGGCAGGTTCAGATTGAACCGGCTAAGCCAAACCTAAACAATCCACATTATTTTTGCACTTTTTAAAAACTATACTCCTCTCTTTTTTCTTTTCTTTTTTTTTTTTTGAGAAATACTGTTTTACTATTTTGGATATGCCTACTGATGAGAAGGAAACAAAGGCAAAGTAACTTTGGTTGTGGATAGGCCTAATTAGTGCTTCAGCATTCTTTCTTTGACAAATCAAATTAATTGACAATGTTTGCATTAAGATACCTTTCATGAATTGTAATGGTAATCAAATGCTTCACATTGTGAATATTCAAGAATCAGTGACTTCTCCAAAACTGAAATGATTTTGCATAACTTTAGTAGTATTTTTCAGTAGTGAATCATAGGGCAGACTGAAATTATACTTCTGTTCAGTATTTATGTTCTCTTGTTCTACCACACTACCAGGTTCTTCAATCAGTGTTGAGCAATGCAAGCACGTAGTGTCTGAACTCCAGGACAGTATGCGTAAGGCCATCCAGATATATCACCTGGTAAGTCACCCCTTTGTTTCTGTTAGATCTAACTGCTTATGTATAAAACTAACTTATTAATTCAGAAATATATAGCTAAGAATAGGAGCAAAAAAAAAATCCATTAAACAGCAGACATCTGTTTTTGTTCTTGTGTGTGATTAGAAACCAGATGTAACCACACTAGCAAACCAGAAGGTAAGCTGAAAGAATTTCAAGCTGCTGACCAGCTATAGCTGAAGGCCAAAATATGTATTATAATTATGTATTCATAAGACTTTAGCAGCTCCTTACTTTTTCTTTACTTGCAAGTAACCAAACACCTTTCAGAAGCATCATGAAATGCATTTGTTTGGCTTGATTTTTAAAATTCATCAGAAGAGGAAGAAGACAAATATAGTTGTTTTTAAAATGATTACAGGTAGCCCTCAATCATTCATTCAGTGAACACTGGAAGTTATGACAGTGCTGAAGAAATAATTTTATGGCCCATTTATGGCCACTGTATGATCCCTCCATCACGTGAATGCAATTACAGTCAGTACATGTTGCCTTCTGCCTATCCTTTGTTTCCCCTCTCCCCTTGTAGAGCAGAGAGATTGAAGAGAAAATGGATTGCAAGAAAGAGAGCTGTTGGTTCTTCTGTACATTGAAGACAATGTGACTGCGCCAGCAGTCTGGAACCTCGAGCTGGGGGTCATGGGCATGCTATACAAACAGTTTACAGTACTCTCATGAAATCTCTTTCTCTCCAATCTTTCCATTTTGCAAGAGGATAGGGAGGGGAAAAAAAAAAAGCAAGTAGGCAATCTCTCCCTGCCCTTCTCCTCCTCTCCTCTGATCCTTCCCTTTCTCCCTCATCTGCAGACCAACGAGATTGAAGAGGGATTTGAAGGGAGTGAACTCTGTTCTTTTCTACATGAAAAGCAATGCAATCATGTGGCAGCCTGGAGCTCAGAGCCATAGTCATAAAACTTACAGTATTCTTTTGAAGTCTATTTTTCTCCAATCTCTCTGCTCTGTGAGGAGTGGGAGGAGAAGAAAAAAACCAAGCAATTTCGGTAGTCAATCTCTCCCCCCACCCCCTAATCCATATAACTGAAGAATGCCCAGATTGAGGAAGGGTGACTTGAATTTTAAACACTCTTCTGTGACTACAAGTGATAATCTTGCAACACAGGATTTAATGCTAATAGCTTTTGTTTATTCCTTTACTTTTCTAATATAATAAGCCTAGCTCTAAAACAAATCTGTTTGCATTTCTTTTTCAGGTATCTACTGACACGGAATCTTCACCTGATAAAGGTAAGATTTCGGATCTCTTGACTGAAACTTTCTCAGTGATGAAAAAAGAATTGGATTCCCTGAAAGATGGCAATGGACTTCAAAGGAAGAAAGATCAACTGATGCAACCACAAAATATAGTTGGAATGCCATTAGGGGAGGGCAGTGGTGAAACTTTATCTAGCCCTCGGCACTTTGGAGATGATCAAACTCTTGCCTTGTTGGAACAATACTCAGAGTTACTGCTACAAGCTGTTGAACGACGTATGGATAAAAAACTTTAAATATAGTTTTCAACAACGAACACTTTTAATGGAATGCTGAGAACCATACACAATGGACAAAAACCGATGGAACATTATCATATTGACAACTTGAAATAACACTTTGGGGTGTTTTTTTAATCCAATGGGCAAATATCTTTTCTTTTAACAGAAACAGTTCTGTCCACAACTTTTTAAAATGTGCTGGTCACAGTACTAATCTCCTTGTGCCTATCTCCTCCACGAAGAGTGTTATAAGAAATATTTGGCTTAAAAACCATTCTAGCAATTAAAGAGAATTGCTCAATGGTCAGTGGTCCAGGAATGCCCAGCCTGAAACTGCTGACTTAATAGAATGAGATCAAGCTGAAATAGCTTTGTCCCTCTGCAGTGTTATCTCAAACTAGGCATAGACTATTACAACTGTTATTTATTAATTTATTTTTACGATTATAATTCTGAAACTTTTACCTGGGTTTTGTAGTTATGGTTATTTTGACATCTTTTCCGCATTTATAGTGTGACAGATTTGATATAGTAATTATATTGATGGACAGCTGATAGGTTATAGAACTGCTTTCTGCTGTAGCCTGCATTACTGATTTTTGCTTCTTTGTTCCTCTTTATTATGCCAATATGTTTTATTTTAATTTTGTATTCAGCATTATGATCATTCTGCTTCTGTTTTCTGTTTAAAGAAAATCCTGTGCTCTATTTTTCATCGACATTTGTTTCCATAAAACACCTATCCTTTGGTCCAGAGATTTGTTACAAAGCTTGTTGGTTAAAAGAAAGGCTTTTTAAACCTGTAGTTAAAAAGTAGTTGTACGTTTCTTAGGTTTTATGTAAAACCATATCCATCAGAGTCAAATTGATGCAGTTGAATAACTATCCATTTTAAAAAAATTCTTACTGCTGGGTTATGTCAGTGGGGTCAGCTACTGGACTCATGATATTAGCACTGTTCTGTTTTTGTGGATATAGAAATGTAGAAAGGTTGATATTAAGGGGAAGGGGTAGTGGTATAAAACAGTCACAGAACAGAGTGATGAAAGCTTGTAATCAATACAACTTCTGGGAAAGCTTCAGATATTCCTAACTTCCCAAAAAAGAGATCCTCTTTCTCTGTCTACGGCTGAAATCTGAAAACAATCCAAGTGTGAGTGTTCAGGAAATACTGATTGCTATGACATTACTATTCTATTTCCTTTCCTCCCTTACACTGGAACATAACTAAAGCTTACTGTGTTCTACATTATACCAGACTTCTCCAATTTTGTATCAATTAGCCTTTGTTCAAACAAAGAAGGAAAGTAAGTGCAGATCTACTACATCCTTTTAGCTACGGTACCCTTTGTATTGAATTATTAATCCTAACATGTCTGAAGTATTCATTGATAAAAAAGAAACCTTTTTAAAACAAAGTTATAAAACTTTAATACTACTCTCTCAGGTTAGAATAGCAGTGTTTCTTACTGGTTATCTGATCATTTTAATAAATGGCTTCACTGTTGTAGCCTAGCCTCCATCTTCTGCCTCCTAGATTTGTTGAGGTTAAAACAACTTTGTTGAGAATTCCTAGCAGATATGGTCCAAATTAAAATTCTGAAGATTTGCGCTCATAGTCAATCTAGAGGGCACCATGGTGAAATAGGCTGATTTAGATATTCCTGAGTGGCTTTTGCACTTGCATTTTGTAAACTGTCATGTGAACATCTGTCTTCACTGCTCCAGATAGCTGGCCACCTGTGGTATAGCTTTTTGTCTGAATCTCATTGGCTTTCATCCAGAACCACTGCAGTGTTAAAGAAATCTGCAGAGCTGTTCCCGTTTTGGCTGTCCATTGAACTCCAAGGCTGGGGACTTGGAGCAGTTAGTGCTGTTTAATTATGTCATTTCTGGATTTGTTTAGATAATTCTCTGAATAGATTTGAATGATAGTTGACACACTTCTTAAAACTGAGCTTTTTCCTTCCAGCTATAGATGCTTGAATCTAGAGATACAAGAAAAAGAGTCTGATTGCTAAGGATAGACTGCTGGAATATACTCTTAACTTAAGTGAAAATTAAGGTGGCTTTTTTCTACACATCCATGTTGGGAAATGTCTTAATAGCCAAAATATCTTCTTCCTGTTCATATCTAGATTGTAAAAAGTGTTCAATGCTCAGGAATCTTTCCTATGCTGGAACACATGCACTCAGGTAAAGAAGTCATGCTTCCAGATATCCTGTGGCATGAACAATGAGAAATTCAGAATGTCTATTCAAACTTGACAGGGTCAAACTTTCAAATATCTTTGGAAATAAAATCAACTTGCTGATAATTTATACCTCAAGCATTAACAAGTAATGATTAATCAGGGACTGCCTTGGATAAGAGGCAACATCAAAACCCCTGTTAATTTCAAAGCAGTTTCCAGTGAATATGTTTCATTGTGTTATTCTTAGGCCTATTTATTTTCATAGACCCAGGTAGGAAAATACTGTAATACAGATAGGGACTTTGATGTGAACTAGAACTGTAGTTTTGTGAGTTTTGAGTAAGTAGATATTTAAGGAGGAATGGATAGGCCTGTTATTTCTAATATTTTGTTTAAAGGCATACTGAAGGCATCTAGAAAAGTTATAGAACTGAGAATCAGTTGATTCAAGGAGTGAAATAGAATGAAAAAGTTCTGGAATGGAAAAGAGGCATTGTAAGTAGGGTTAGCAGTTAAACAGTAATGTAAATGAGCTCATAATTAAAAATTGAGATATGTTTGTTTTTTGAAGTGCCCTTTATTTTCCCACTAATACGTATGATTTGGGCATTGGGAAGGAATATTCTCAGTCAATAAAATTTCTCAAAGCCATTTGAGTTCCATGAGATTCTGACCTCCTTTATTTTCTCTATGCGGTCAGGAAGAACCAGGAGAAAAGTCTACATATTCTCCATGGAAAATACTTGATGTAAAATACACTTTCTAGTCATTGGTGGCACCTTATAGTAATTCAAATGTAAACTTTGGAGCATTGCTTTTTAAAAAGTTAGATTATAAGAAGATTTTGTGACAGTAAAATGTCAGCTAGCATACTTTTGTTTTCAACTGCATGCAGCTTTTCTGGTGTTATTATGGATGTCCATTAGCCCTTTAAGGAAACTTCAACGTGTTATCTAGGGAGAGGAAAAATACAAATGCAGTATTTCAATCTGTTCTATTTCTACTGTTTTTAATGTATGCATGCAATTTCTAATATTAAAAAAAAAACAACCTCAAAGAGAGACTGTAAAAGATCCATTTCTGATGTCATATTTGCATATTGTCTCTGTGTTTTCTGAAATGTTTCTTAATGTGATTTAAAGTTTCTTATACTATTTCTCTTTTCAAAGATAGCCTTTATTAAAAAAAATACTGTGCATGCAAATGAGACCTATCCCTGTTTCTATAGAAAACCAGGAAAACTTTCAAAGGCTGAAATATGTGCACACCAGTTACAGATATATGTATCTGGTGTTTCTACATATGAATGTCCTGTTACGTACCTGTATTTGTTTTCTTTTTTGTATAAACATCTTTTTGATATTGGGGCTTATTCACTTCTCCTTTTCACTCCAGTGATCCAGAACTTATTGATCCCAAAGAAAGAACGAGCCAACACTGAGGGCAGTGTTTTAAAACATAAATAACATTGTCATGTATGTCACTCAGCCACTGGATCTACAGAATCCAATATTTAAAATATGACATTTTCAGAATGCAGAGCAGCTACTATACATCCCTTTGGGTACTGCTGACTAAATTGTTATTTCTCTAGATTAAAAAAAAGAATACCCTGTATTATTTGTAAATAATAAGCTGAAGCTGGGCTGCTTATATATTGGGCTAACCTGCTGTAAATTAGGAATACAGTAAGCCATGTCTACACAATGTATCTTTAAACCTAGGGTACAGATAGCTTTTATCTGTGTTCTTTCAACACTCCCTTTTTATTTTACACTTGTTTAAAAGGAGAAAACAACCCTAAACCTTCTTATTTATAAATTGTGTTTTGTATCTTGACTTTAATGGAATATGAACCTTTTACAATGTCCTTTTTTAATTATTTGAAAATTGTTTTAATGGTTGTTGGGGGTTTGCACTGTGAGCGACTTTGGGGGGTATTTTTAATTCTGCATTCATTTGTATTCAATGTCTAAATTTCAATAAACAAATTTATTGTTACAAATTTACTTTCATGCTATTGTTTACTATGATTTTGTTAAGGCAACTGATGAACTCAGTGGGGATACAAAATAAAGTGGAATATGCTATATTTCCCCCAGTAATTTTGAACTGAGAAAACAGGCAAAAGTTCCTTAACCTATCACTACTTATTGTTCTATAAATCAATTTCTTGTGCAGTATGTGCAAATGTACATTTTGCAGGTTAACCCTCTTAAGATGATGTCCATGGAGTATTAAAGTTAAGGACCACCTGTACAGTGGCCTTAAAATAAATGTACAGTATGTTTAATAGCCTATAGCAAAAAGAGAGGGGGAGGGGGAGAGGGAGAAGGAGAGGGAGAGAGAGAAAACAAAAACTGCCAGGCAGGTAAAAGTACAGTAAACTGAGCCAATTGTTTTTCCATATGTTTCAGCGATAATCTGTTAGCCAACCTAGCTAAAATGGGAAGAAATATTAGTACAAATATATTGTATACAGACTTACATATTTTCTTGTGTGCTAATATGGTACAGATAGTAGTAATTGTAGTAATAGTTATAGTTTTGCTACAGAAAATACTTTCATTCCACAATACTCCACTTTGGAGTAGTGGTTCAGGCACTAGGCTAGAAACTCAGAGACTATGAGTTCCAGTCCTGCCTTAGCTACTTAGCTGGGTGATCTTCAGCCAGTCACTATTTCTCAGCCCTATGAAGGAAACAATGACAAACCACTTCCATAAAAACTAGCCAAGAAAACTGTAGAGTATTGTTCTGGGAGTTGGCAGGAGTCAAGACTGATTGAAAGGCACTATTTATTAATTAATCAAATATATATAGCTGCCCATCTCACGAGAAGTGACTATATGAATATTGTTATGTTTGCCTTTGCATGTTTTACAACATTTGCATTGTATGTTTTGCAAATAAACCCTTACCTATGGAAATGGATAGGAGAGTCAACTTCAGCAAGATGAGCAACATACAAGTCTGATAAATAAATACAAAAAGTGATTGTGAGACTGGACTCGGCAGGATTATGCACTGTGATTAAGGTAAACTAAATGAGACATACTCCTTAATCACCATTGAATTTGTGGTCTGGATTGGAATGACAGTTATTTTAACTGGGTTGTCAAAAAGCATACTTTAATGATTATATACGTTAACTTTGATTTGGGAGTGAGCTGAAACTGCATCCTTTGAACCAATATTAGTATACTGTGGTTTGCTTTTGGCATTTTTCTGCCAACAAGCGAAACCTAATTAGAATTTTTCCAGCAGGGGTGTGCTTGTGTGATGAGGCATCTCTAGAGCTGAAGACTCTTCTGTCTTTATACTGAACCTAACTGCAGAACCTGAAATCCAACTCAATTTTTGACAGTTTTTATCTTGCGGGGATTGTGTGTGTGTGTGTGACTCGTAGATTTTGTGGCGCCACTGGGGTTTACATTTAACACGTTTTTCTTCCAGAGAAACTGCTCGTGTTCTTTTCATGCATTCAAATCATGTTTATACTTTTACCTGTTATCTTATATATGCTTGACAAATAAATACACGAAATGTTCTTGCACACATGACACAAATTACACAAAAAAGGCGGCCTGAGCGCTCTGTCAGCTCGAGACCCAAACATTTCCCTTCTGTCTCGGGGCCAGGCACTGAAGTCGCGGGGGGGGGGGGGGAGCAGAGCGTGAGGCGCGTGCAGCGTCTTCCTCTGCGGAGGGAGAAGGCGGAGCCTGGGAATGGGCGTGGACTAAGGCCGGGTCGCTCTGTGTGCACGCGCAGATAAGGCTCCCCGATGGCGGAGGCTGAAAGGAAAGAGGGAACGTTGCAAGCGATGAAGCGCTGTTTGTCTGATTTTCCAACCGAAGCCCGGGGTGAGCGGGGTCTGGCTGTGTGATGAGAGGCACGTTAGAGGCAGCGAAAGCTACACTCCCCCACCCCCACCCCTCGGTTCTACCAGTGCATAAATGGAAGTAAGAGTATACAATCCACTTATGGACTAAGAATAACCGGAAGAAAAGAGAACGATACTTATTTAATACCAGGCTGGATATTGCAGCGTGTGAGACCACTCACCTTCTTTTACAGGGGGAGTTTTTTTAGGATTAGAATTTGTCTCTCGCCGATTGGGCTCTGCGTTAAGGCGATCCAAAGATCGAGGGATGCCCCCACTTCTCTGCCCTGGAGATCTGCAAAAACGAAAAAAAAACCTGACTCCTAAATCCGCCCCCCAAATAAAAAAAGGCGGCATAGTTTTGCTGCCATCTAGGGAACATCCGGATATTTGCATCGCAAAGCTGGTAGCGCCCCAAGTGGATCATGATAACCTTAGAATCCCGGTTTCCATACCAATGTGTTGGCTACTTTCCAAAACGCAGTTCTGGTGCAAAAATGCTGTACATTCTGTAACGAAGCAGTGATAATGAAGTGTCATATGGAGGCATTTGGTAGAAATACAGCTGGGCAGATGGGGCATAACATTACCAAAGCCTATGCCCATTCAATTGTGGCACTCAGCAGTCCCAGCCTGCACAGCAAAAATATTAAGTATACAGTATAGTGTAAGAATTATTCTTCTCCCCGGTCTGTTACTGAATCTTCTGGGAAGAATGAGAGAATTATAACTGCACCAAAAAAAACTTTAGCCAGAGTTGTCAATCCCTAAAATGATTGCAGTGTTCATGGATTTTTTTCCCCTATGTGAATAGAGTTGTGTTGGTCAGAATCGGTGCCATACCTTGATATTCTTCCGCCTCCCCTGGAATTCTACCGGGAATGGATCTGCCCAAACAAACCATGTATAATCCGAAATGCTTTCCACCACTGGCCGGCTCTGAAGAAATGGACCTTGGGTTACTTGAGGTAGGAGGCTACAAGTAATAAAGATGGATTGCGTGCACATGTATGTGTATACACACACATGTGTGTGTGTGTGCCCGCACACACACACCTCAATCACTTACATGATGTCTTGATGATGATGTTTCCAGCATATCATCATCATGCACAAAAACTGTCCAAAATTGTGTTGGATTTTAGGTTCTGCAGTTAGGTTCAGTATGAAGACAGAAGAATCTTCAGCCCTAGAGACGCCTCATCAACACAAGCACACCCCTGCTGTTCTTGCCTAAAATATTGTGACTATTTTTTCTGGCATAAAGCTGTGTTTCTTGCACAAGGATAAATCTCTTCTGATATTTTTGTTGCAGGCGAATAATGGGCTCCAAGCTGGTGAGTGTGGCAGTAACTCCCAATGGTTATGCTGATGCAGTTTATCAGGATTGGTTTGTTATGCCAGAGGAGCGTCATATGCCTTTCAGTGTTTTTTTGGACATTTTGGAGAAAAAGATCACTTCTCCAGGGGTGTTCTATGTGCAGAAACAGTGTTCAAACCTGACTGAGGAATTTCCTGAACTTATAGGTGATGTGGAGCCTGAGATACCTTGGATGAGCGAAGCACTGGGTAAATATTAAAATCCCAATATTCCAAAATTGGTACTATATTAGGCAGCTGCTTTCTGGCTTTGGAATGCTCCAGGTTTGCATTGTTCATGGAGATGTTGCAATCAAAATTGATGGTTTTATTACTGTGCATGTAGTTCCCATATAAATAATAACTTACGTGCCTTTTGATGATGTGGGTCACAATGGCCAAGAGTCTTTGAGTTGTGTAGTAGAGATTGCCTGCTAAGAATTTAGCAGAAGCATTTTAAGCTGTTAAATGCAGTTAACATTATTCTGTGTATCTTAAATTAAAAATCAAATGTTTAATTTGTCAAACACATGCAGGCCAGCCCAAGGTTTTTTAAATGTTTCATAAAGCCCTAAAACCACAACACTAAAACTGTACAGTGAAATCTATTTAAATAATTATATTAGTTATAATTATATATAATAATTACATAGTTTCCTTGGTGGGTGCCTACTGCAGAAAATTGCATTAGATGGTTTATTAGATCCCTTCCTAGATAATTCCTGATTCTCTGAGTTTTAATTTTAAGTAAAAATCTGAAGAGAATGAACATGAGAAAGATAGTTTAGTCTAGTCGTTAAAGCACCAGGCCAGAAAGCAGGAGACTATGTGTTCTGGTCCTGCCTTAGCCATGAAAGTTGGCTGACATTGGGCCACTCACTCTCTCAGCCCACGACATCAGACTTGGGCGATCTGAAAATAGCAGACCCTGCATTTTCAGGAAAATGCTAGGAAGGAAAAAAAAACAGAATGAAAATGAGCCTGTTGTCAGCTGCTTTCATTGAGAATATAAAATTATTCATCCTTGTGCATAATAGTGATAATATATATTTCTGAGACATTAACAGCTGTTTCTTCCAGATTTATTTAGAAAGGATGTTAAGAAAGGCAGCTAATTGAATGAGTGAAAATAAAATTCTTTACCAGAAGATCTGCAAGATAAGATAACAGAAACCCAGACCTTTTTTTGATTTGACTTTTTTTTTTAAATAGGAAAGAAGCCCGATGCTGTGAATTTCTGGCTGGGAGAATCTTCCGCAGTGACCTCATGTATGTATGAGATCAGTGCATTCTCTGCTGTACCAAAGGTACTTTTTCAAGAGGCAACTGGACTTTCTGATTTTTCTTTGAAGACGTTTCGCTTCTTATGCAAGAAGCTTCTTCAGCTCAGAAGCTTCCTGGATGAGAAGCGAAACATCTTCAAAGAAAAACCAGAAAGTCCAGTTGCCTCTTGAAAAAGCACCTTTGAGACAGTCATGACCTGGATGACTGACAATCTCCATAGACATTCTCTGTTGCAATTCATAATTGGAAGGCAAATTTGGGCACCAAAATGTCTTTAAAAAAATAAAGGAAAATTTCTGCTTCTGCAGAACAATATTTGATATATCTTCCTTAGTCCTAACTGTTACTATAACTGAACCTAGTTCCTCCACTCCCACTTTGCAGTTACTTCATCTGGACAGAATTTTGGAGGGAAGGAAGTGGGTGGGAGGGGTGATCAGAAGACACAGGATTACAAATAACAGGCAATGATGCTTGGACTCAGTTCAGGGAATCGGGCAGAGTGTAATGGAAGGCTTACCTAGAAATCTCCTCTGAGTTTTTTTTTCCCAAGTCCTGATTGCTGAATATCATTATAATCTGTATCTAAAATGAGTGGTGGATAGGAAAATAAAAAACCAAGCCAATTCATGGACAGTGCAAGCATATGGAATTATGCTAGTTCTTATAAATTTATGCTTGTGCTTTATTTTTGTGCTATGTTTATAATGGAGGTAACAAATGACCATTCCCTCTTCCTTTTCCCAGTCTTTTATTTTTCTCCCTCCAATCTTAGTACACAAAGACCATTATGAAAACTTGTACTGCGTGATTTCTGGAGAGAAACATTTTTTGTTGCATCCGCCAAGTGACCGTCCCTTCATCCCATATGGTAGGTATTTTGAGAAATGGATAGGAATGGTGTTGGTTACATGACGTTGATATTTTGTGAGTCATTCAAAAAATGCCCGGGCTTCAACTTCTCCAATATTTTGCTATACAGCAGGGACTGTGGGGGTTTTTTTTAATAAGCAAAGCATGGATAATCACCATACAGCACAGGTGCATATTTGATAGATACAGCTGAGGTTTATGAGAAGCTTGGAAAAGGCATAAGAACATGAGATCCTTTTGGTACCTCTTGGCCCAACCCTTTTCTGTTGCTTTGGCTACTTGTTCACCCAGGAGATGTTAACTGTAGTCAGATGAGGAAAACATTATAGGTAGTCTTAGACTTACAACCATTTGTTTAGTGACCATTCGAAGTTACAACTACTGAAAAAAGTGATTTATGACTGCTTTTCACACAACCATTGTAACATCCTTGTGGTCATGTGATTAAAAGTTGGACGCTTGGCAACTGGTATATATTTATGACAATGTCCTGAGATCATGTAATTGCGACCTTCTTACAAAAGTGAAGTCAAGGAGGAAGCCAGATTCACAAGTGTTACTAACTTCACTGCACTGGTTTCCTTAACATCTGTGCAAGAAATGTCATAAAAAGGGGCAAAACCAGGAGTGAAATGCTACCGGTTCGGACTGGTTCGCCCAAACCAGTAGTAAAAAAATGGTACAGATTCGGGCAAACTGGTATTTCCAAAATCCTGCTTTCTAGTGAATCTAAATCACGCAACACAGCTGTTCCCTCTCCCCGCTGTTCTACTTATCTTGGAAAAAGCTTCTTAAGCCTCCTTATTCAGCGCTGCGTAGTAGCACTTGTGGTGTGCATGCGTGCACAGTGCGTGTTTGGCACCCACTGTGCATGTGCATGCAGCGAAACAGTAGCAGACTTTGGAGCATTTCACCACTGGGCAAAATACACTTAACAACTGTCTTGCTTAGAAAAGAAAATTTTGGGCTCAATTGTGGTTGTAAGTCAAAGACTACCTGTACTTGGGCATAATGCACTACAATAACCTTTCCTAACCTGTTACTCTATAAATTATTGGAACCATAATTTTGTGGGCTGGGTATTTTGAGAGTTATATTCCTCAAACATCTGGAACACATTGTGCTGGAGAAGGCTATACTGTAGATCTTGAACTTTTGGCACAATTTTTGGAAGAAAAAATCAGTAACCAAACTAGGGATTACATGGGATTTGTGGTTTCTTTCCTGCTTTTAAAATATTTATAAAAGCATCTACGTGAAAGTGGGGACATTTTGGAATGATGCTGTTGGTAAGGGGGAGGGGGTGGGTCTACTGCTTGCTAAATTCCCTTCTTCTGAAATTGCTGTTAACTTTGAAGGGGAAATTTATGGTTAAAATTTTCCAATGCTGATATATATTGAGGAGCTAGAATTTGGATGGATCAATCAAAGAATTATACGGTATTTATGCTGTGTATGGCTCCTTTCCAAACTCTTCTTCCCAGTGTGGCTTAAAAAGGAAGGCAGGAAAAGAGAATTCCAGTCATGAATTCTCACAGAATTCCTAATTTGTCCTCAATATTAAAACAGGTGGTTTATATGTGGACTTAATATGATTTTTTAATATTTATATAAATAAATACATAAATATACTTTCCCCAGCTATATATACATTCAAGTTCAGATTTCTGGACAAAAATAATTTCTAGTAAAACAATCTGTTTCAAGGGTAACAATCTGTATTAATTGGTGCTCCTGTGAGTTTACCACATTGCCCTGAGGTGCTGTGGTACATACAGTGCGGGAACTGCAGAGTTAATCGTAAACAATATGCTTCTATATGTACTTCATGTTCCAGAGTTATATCCACCAGCAACTTACCACATCTCAGAAGATGGGTCATTTGATATTCTGGAAAATAAAACGGCAGAGAAGGTATGCATAATTTTCAGTCTACTTTATAAACGTACTACTATTATATCTTATTAGTTTAAAAATATTTTCATGATCCTCCTCTCAAGTTATCAGGTTGCCCTGCGCTGATCCCGCCTCCTCCTCCATTCTCCATGCTCGGGGATGGGGGGGAGTAATTGCTCATCTGCTCTGCTGCCTGCCCTGTCCTCCCCCCTTGCCTGGTCCTCCTGTGCCCCCTCTCCCTTGCTGGCGATCCTTCCCAAGCCCGAGGGACCTGGGACTGCCTTGTCCTGCTCCTCCGGTCGTTCCTCCATCAGCCCTAGCTCCATCTTCCTCTTCGGATTCAGGCTCCGACACATGTTGGAAAGTGAGCCTTCAGCCCAGTTTGAGATCTGAGCTCTGTGGAACAGGGTTTCATTGAGGATAACCCTGTACTTTGCTCCATTCAGTTTTCCCTCAACCCTGACCAGTCTCTCATTCCTGCTGCTGAAAAACACCCCCCACAGCATGATGCTGCCACCACCCTCCTTCACTGTTGGGATGATATTGGGTAGATGATGAGAAGTGTGTGGTTTCCTCCAGATACGTTTAGAATTGAGGCCAAATAGTTCAATCTTGGTTTCATCAGACAAGATAACTTTGTTCCTCACATTGTCCATAAGGTGTTTGTTTGGTTTTTTTTACAAACTGCAAGCGGGCTTTCAAGTGCTTTGCACTGAGGAGAAGCTTCCATCTAGCCACTCTGCCATAAAGCCCAGATCGGTATAGGGCGGCAGTGATGGTTGTCCTTCTGGAACTCTGTCCCATCTCTACACTAATTGTTTAAAAAATATTTTGATATTTGGTTGTATTGCTTAATAATTGTGCAGGATTCTATTTTCAATGCTTTTCAAATATTTCTCTTTAAAAATGATTCAATTCTGGAAGAAATAATTATCTTATTAATAACTATTAATATCATATTAACCTTTCATCCCCAAAGGTACCCTGGATCCCTTTAGATCCTTTAAGTCCAGATCTGAAACAATACCCAGAATATGCTCAGGCAAAGCCTTTAAGATGTACTGTGAAGTCTGGTGAAATGTTGTATCTTCCTTCTCTTTGGTTCCATCATGTTCAGCAATCACATGGCTGCATAGCAGGTAAGAAAAATGCCAAAGGTAACTTTTAATTTATAATAGCTACAAGCTCACCAGATTTCTCTGTCCATATGTAAATGATTTCCTTCTTCTGTCTTCAGTTAGATTGTATTCAATGTTATTCCAAAATATCAAATCAAAACTTTATTATCATCATAGGCCAGTATAAGAAGGGTGGGATGCAGTCAACTTAAAAGCCTAGAAAACACATCAGAATATACAGTAACAAAAGAAAAAAAGTGAAAACCTAGATGATATATAGGACATATGTATTAAAACGGAAAGTATATATAAAAAACAAGAAGTTTTAAAGAATCTAAAAACAAGAGTAAGAGCATTAGATGAGCGAAGGGATCTTTAAAAGGTTATTATATTTACCCAGCAGGAGAGAGATTGTGATCATTTCAAAACAAACCACTTGTAGGCATAGATCTGGCTTCACTCACTCAAATTCTACTCACGGAATAGTTCTGCAGACAGACATGTTAGAGAGAGTCTTCGGTGACCTTGAAGAGATTGCAAAAGAAAGAATTGCTAAAAACGATCTTTATCATCTTCTAGTAGTTGGGATTTCTGCTTGAAATAATATTTATTTTTTGGAAGGCAACTCAGGAGCCAAGCCAACAGATGAGATCTGAAAATAATATTGTATTTGAATTGGAAAGTTCAAATTCTACCACTATACTTTGACAGTTTAGCAGTTTCTCTGCTGCAAATCAAAGTAAGAATTGCATATATTCTGTAAGTAGTCCTTGATTAATGACCATTTCTTCAGTGTCTGTTCGACGTTACTGTAGTGCTGAACAAGTGGAACTTATGACTAGTCATCTCTGCACTCTTATGATCGTAAACTGGGTGTAAGGTCTTTCCTCAGCGATCCCCTTAGGAAAACAGAACTCTTGAAACAGGTAGCATTTTAAAAGGAACTTTCATTGGGCGACAGTGATAGCAAAGAGAATAGTCAGGGTCTAAAGTTCTCGCACTAGAACATTAGGTTAAAAGTTGTTTGTCAAAACCCCTCCCCACTTCTCAGTCTGACAAGGGCCAATCACCAGGCGTTGAGTTGTTGTGAGAACTTCGAGCTGAGAAGGTGATAAGAAGCTGTTCTCAGGCACCGCACTCCCGTCTTCTTCGGAGCTGAGACAAAACAGATGGCCCCAGGCCCATCTCTCTTCAGGAAGACACATCAAAGTAAAGCAAGTGACAGATCATAAAAATACCAAGGCTCCCACCTCCTGATAGCATCCTGATAGGGATCTATGAGGACCTGACACCGGGCCTTGGTAACTTGATGGTTGCAGTGTCCTGCAGGCACACACTGGCCATTTGTGACCTCTGCCAGCTTCTGGCAAGTAAAGTCATTGGGGAAGCTGGTAGGGAAGGTTGCAAGTCATTCCTGTAGTTCATTTCTGTTGCTTTTTCTCCTGAGGAACCCAGCTATGGAGTACACAGTCCCCGGGAACTCATACAACCTAGTGTGCACCTGCCAGCAGCACCCACCCGCCATGCACTCCATACCATGCTCACATGACTGCATTCACATGGCAGCCACCTGCGCGTCTTCTGCACCCTGTAGAACCTATTCTCCACGCAGTCACTTTTGTGCCATGCCACAGCACTTACCTGCCCGTCAGCCTGCTTGCCCGGGATTTGGTACTTCTTGCCAGCTTTCCCACGAATTTTGCTTGTTGGAAGCTGGCAGGGAATTATTGCAAGGGGATCCTCACTTAACAACAGCAATGAGGACTGCTGGAATTGCGGTTGCTAAGGGATGAGCTCACATTAACATTGCTGTTTACAACCATATTGCTTAGCAGTAGAAATTGCAGTCCTAATTAACATAGTTAAGCAAGGACTATCTTGGTTATGTTCATTTAAAATAAAGATCATCTTTACAATGGATTCTATATGATGTCTCACTACTTCATATCCACTCACCCCATTTTTTATAAAGTAAATTCTGTTTCCATGAAAAATACATAAAACTAGATTACATTTGAAAATATTGTATCAGAATGCCATTATAGCCATGTAGTAACTAATGCTAGTAATAAAGTTGTTTATTGAAGCAGAACTGTTTAAATCTCTTAGCTGAGTTTATTTATAATGGGCAGAAAAATTGGATTACTTCCTTCCAAGGTTCCAATGACGGAATCTCTAAAAACCCAGTGTTGGATTGAGAATTGGTAATAATATTAAGGGTAGAATCTGCAGGTTATCGGTATAATTTGCATTGAATCACAGAGATCCTTCTAAAACTTAAATTATGAGGTAAGAATACTATTAATACTATTAAAAGACTTTTTCTTTCTTCCTCAGTGAATTATTGGTATGATATGGAATATGATCTAAAATACTCCTATTATCAGCTGCTGGATTCTCTCACCAAAGCTGCACAACCAATGTTGGATTCTTCTTGGAACAGCTGAACTTTTACATCTGATGTGGAATTGTGCTTACAATTTTTCTATATCTTTATTCATATAATTTAAATAAATAATTAAATAATTGATCTCATAAAGACAAAAGGCAATTTTTATATTATATGAATGCATTATAGGAGATGTTGGCCAAACTCTATCTTACACAGCTGTTTTCCTATTTTTAGTGAAATACTATATTTTTCATACTATAAGAAGCACCTGACTATAAGACACAGCTGAATTTAATAGAGGAAAACAACAATAAAAAAGTTTTTGGCCTACATTCTTTTGGCCCTTTTCCAATCTTTTTTCAGCCTGTTTCCAGGGCTTTTTTGGGCCCGTTTTGGGGGCTTTTTTGGCCCGTTTTCAAGGTGCTTTTTTTGCCCATTTCTGAGGCTTTGGGGCGCTGTTTTTGAGGCTTTTTGGGGGCCATTTTTGAGATTTTTTTCAGACCATTTTAAAAAAAAAAAATTGGCCAAAAAAGCCCCAAAACAGGCTGAGAAAAGCCCTGAAAACCGGCCAAAAAAGCCTAAAAGACAAGCCAAAAAAAGGTCTGAAAATGGGGCGTGTGGAGGCCAAATAAAATGGCTGGCGGGTGGGTGGGGCTTTGACAATATTCGGTCTATAAGAGACAGACATTTTCGCCCCCTTTTGGGAGACAAAAATGTGTTTTATAGTCCAAAAAATATAGTACTTTGTCTCCTCACTGTGTCAGTTACCAAATTATATTCTGATTAACAATATTATCTTTTAAAAATTAAGCAGATTTTCTACCTTCATTTCAATGAGATTTCAGGTTAATGTTTGGAAATGACACCATCTACTTCGTGTAAAATGGATTCCTGAAGATAAACGGTGTTTTAATGCCCTCAATATCATTCAACATCTGTATTTGTCTGTTGGATGAAAAAACATGGAGTAGTATCTGCTAGCTTTCTGTTTCCTTACCCATTAGGCCTTCAGGCAATACGGTCATCTCTCAGTTTGGGCCTTGTTCAAACATTTCACTATGTCACACTGTTTGCATTGCAACCATTGCAACATTTCTGGGTTTCTAGGATAGAAGCTGCCTCTCAGAATGAGGTGGATGAACACGTACCCAGCAAGGAAAAGAATACATTGCAGAATACTTACTTTTGGTCATAATTTCTCTGACAGTACAGATAGTATTCAGGTTACCACGTCATTAATCCCTATAAACCAGTGGTTCTCAACCTTCCTAATGCCGCAACCCTTTAATACAGTTCCTCGTGTTGTGGTGACCCCCAACCATAAAATTATTTTCGTTGCTACTTCATAACTCTAATTTTTTACTACCGGTTCCATGGACGTGGCTTATTTTGTAGGCGTTGCTTGGAGGTCATGTGACCGGGTGGGCATGGCTAGCTGGTCATGTGACCGGGTGCCCATGGCTATGTGTATAGGGACTCTTCAGAGGGCTGAAAAAAGTCATTTCTGACAGGTCCTTGCACTTTTGACTGGTCCTCACACTTACGACCATCCTCACATTTATGCCGGTGCAGCATTCTTAACAACCATGTCACTCATTTCACAACTGCTTCTCTTCACCATGGTGATAAGATAGGGCAAAAACGTAAAATGTGAGGACAGCTGTAAGTTCAAGGACTGGTCAAAAGTGCGAGGACCAGTCAAAAATAACTTTTTCAGCCCTCTGAGTAGTCCACATGCATAAAAGGATACAGCAATAGAGAGGGATGAAGGAAGGGAAGGGAAATTAGAGTAGGAGTGAAGGTAAGAGGGAGGAAGTAGGGAGGAGAAGAGGGGGGGGGAAGAGAAATTAAGGAAAGAAAAGAGAGAGGTGGTAGGTTTGAGGAGAAAGATTGCTGTACAATAAAAAAGATGAAAGGGAAGAAAACCAACCCCAAACAAATATAAAGATATTAAGATAAAGAATGAATTGTTAAACTTTAAAGAATAAAAGAGAACAAATATGAATAAATAGCAATAACTAGAAACACACATACAAACATACAATGTATTTTCTTTGAACAGAGTATTTGGCCGGTTCACAAATTTAAACAGTGTTTAGTCATTTCAATTAAATTTACAATTTCTATATTTCCTTTTTGCCATTTATTCCTCATCTATTTTTTAAAAAAACCAATATTACCCTTCATCCTCATCTCTAATCTTAACCAATTTCAATTTTTCCCTTCTATTCTATATTATACCCCTTCCCATTGTCATCTATTTTTATATCCATCCTCACATTGGTTAATTATGTAATTATGTAATACAGTTGTTTAATACAAATTCAACATTTTAATATAAATCAGTTATATAAATATCTTTTTTGTATATTAATCCATATGAACATGAATATTCCAATTATTTCCATGCAATCCAATTTCTTACAAATCAATTAACTATATTTACCAATAATAATAAACCAAATAATTTCCCCCATGTATTCCTCCAAACCACAATTTAACCATTTCTGCTTTCAACACAATATACAATTAATAGTATCTCAATTATTACAATTTCCTAGTTAAATAGAGCTTTTTTTCTTTTGTGTTTTAAAATCTTGAACCTCCTCTTTTGCCCTAAATTTCCCATTGTTTGCAGTTTTCCACCTACCTTTATGGTGAGGAAAAAGAAAAAGAAATATCTCTCTGCCTCATTTTGTCACCTTGCAGCAAAAACCCTGCTTTACTTTCAGTTTTGGTTTTCAGCATGGCTTGGGGGGAAAAATCTGCACCTCTTTGCAGCTAGCAAAACAGCTGAGAGCAAATAAGCTGAGAGTCGGGAGACCCATCTAATCAACTTATGGTAATTAACCTATGCTGGAACTCAAAGGGGCTGTTTTTTCTATTTTTGCAGGCAGGGGTCTACTCATTTGTTTTCTCTTAACACTGATCAGCTGTAGGGCGGCCCTTTGAAGGCCGGTGGCAAGAATTTAAACAGTTTTTTTCCCTTTAGCCATCAGCTGAGACTCGGGAGGCAGCAATAGATTGGGAGTGGGCGGGGTAAGCGACCGGCGATCCAACAGAGGCAGAGGGTGAGGGTGAGGGAAGGCGTGGGGGGGCAAGAGAGGGCTTTGGCGACCCCTGTGAAATGGCCGTTCGACCCCCAAAGGGGTCGCGACCTCCAGGTTGAGAACCGCTGCTATAAACCTATAATGGGATTAATGGGCTTCCAGCTAAACCAGTGGCTGACATGATGGCTACTATGTGTCCTAACTACACAGACTGCTAGCTTTATTTGACCCACACACATCTGTCTCTGTGAGGACTGATGAGCTGAGGATGATTAAACTCTTCCCTTGTTGGAACAACTGTTGTATAAACAGGCATAGAATAAAAATCAGGTGAAGTACTACACCTGGAATACTGTATCCAGTTTTGGTCACCACATAACAAAAATGATGTTGAGACTGCAAAAAGTGCAAAGAAGAGCAACTAAGATGATTAAAGGCCTGGAAACGAAAACATCAAGAATATCAAGGATTTGGTTTTGGCTAGTCTAGAAAAAAAAAGGACTGGGGGCACATGATAGCAGTATTCCAATGTTTGAGAGATTGCCACAAAGAGGAGGTGCTCAACTTATTTTCCAAAGCACCAGAGGGCAGGAAAAGAAACATTGGATGGAAACTAATCAATGAGCGAAGCAACATGAATTAAGGAAAAACTTCCTAACAGTGAGAACAATTAACCAGTGGAACAGCTTTCCTCCAGGAGTTGTGGGCGTTTCATTACTGGAGGTTTTAAGAAGAGCTGGAGAGCCACTTGTCTGA
>WNWU01000001.1:40487756-40517884 GCA_012654045.1 Ptyas mucosa | reverse complement strand
GTGTACATAAAAGAAAAAATACGTTCATCAAGAATCATGAGGTACAACACTTAATGATAGTCATAGGGTACAAATAAGGAATCAGGAAACAATATCAATATGAATCGTAAGGATATAAGCAACAAAGATACAGTCATAAATGGAAGGAGATGGATGATGGGAACAATGAGAAGATTAATAGTAGTGCAGATTTAGTAAATAGTTTCACAGTGTTAGGGGAATTACGTGTAAGCACCTTACACATACATCATATGTAATAAACGGATCTATCTTTCTCTCCAAGCAGTTGCAGGTTGAGTATTTCATATTGATAGAGTACAAAAACTTGAATAATCTAACTTGCAAATTGTTTAACCTTATAATTTGTCTGCTCTTGTTTTTTTTAAATAAACAACCTTTTTTTTGAAAAACAATTTTTTATTTCAAACAAAAACAACATAAAAATATCATCCTTTCAAACAATTACAGTAGCATCTTTTTGTGCTCACAAAATCTTCAAAATATCCATATATGACACAAGCTTCTTTTCCCTAAAAACAAATTTTACACATTTTATCTTAAGTTCCAGTTCATATATCGTGTTTCATCTCCATATTTTATTATCTATCCAATGATAAAATAAACCCCATATCAAATAACACTGATGATCTTCCTGTTCTCTTATTTCAAATGTCAGTTTACTCATTTCAGCACAGTCCAACATTTTCATAATAATTTCTTCATCAATAGGTATTTTCTCTCCAGTTTTTAGCAAATACGATTCTAGCCGCTGTTAAAATATTCACAATTAAATATTGCAATTCTATTATATGTCTCTGGTAAGATCCCTAATAAAAATATCTCTGGTTTAAAGTCAATATGTCTCTTTATCATTTTTTCCAACCACATGTGTATCTTAGTCCAATATCTCTTTGCTTCTACGCATGTCCACCACATATGGTAGTATGATTCTGGAGTCTGATGACACTTCCAACATGTCTCCGATTTATTGAACATTCTGGCTATTCTCGTCAGGGGTAGATGCCACCTGTAAAATATCTTATACAAATTCTCCTTATATGCTGTAAACATTGTCATCTTATAATTATGTGACCTCAATTTCTGCCATTTCTCTAAATCAATACCATGACCAAAATTTTTCCTCCAAGCTATCATTGATTCTTTAACTTGTTCTTCTTCCAATTTCATCTCTAACAAATATTCATAGTTTTTTAATTACGTGATCATCAGAACCCATTAAAATCTTATCTAAATTAGTCAAAACATTATAAAAACCTTGTTTGAGATCTTCATATGTAGAATGTATTTGAGCATATGAAAACCAATCCATTTTATAACCCTGATCTTCTAATTCTTGCTTTAGTTTGAGTTCACCCTTTTCATCCAATAATTCACTATATCTAACAATTTGTTCCCTTTTAAATACAACCGAGTATGTAAAGGCTTCAATCATGGATACCCAAACTGGAATTTTTAAATAATAATGTTTTTTTAACCTTCTACCAATCCAACAATAGAGCTTATCGTATCTGGTGCCTTCTAAAATACCCCTGCATTTTTGTTCTTTTATACCTGTGATGGTGAACCTATGGCATGAGTACCACAGGTGGCACACAGAGCCGTACCAGTGGGCACGCGAGCGTTGCCATAGCTCAGCTTCAGCGCTCTGGCCAGCTGATTTTTGGGCCTTTCGGTCCCACCGGAAGTTGGGAAAAGGGCTGTTTCCGGTCTCTGGAGGGCCTCCGGGGGTGTGGGAAAGGCCGTTTTCGTCCTCCCCAGGCTCCTAGAAAGCCTCTGGAGCCTGGGGTGAAAAATGGGCCTGTTGGGCCCACTGTGCCATCACGTACTAAAAGCGGGGGGGGGGGGGGGGCGCGGGGGCGGGGTGCATTGAATTATGGGTGTGGGCACACATGTGGGCGACTTCGCCGCGCTTCCCCCGCTTTTGGCACGTGGCGGCAAAAAGGTTAGCCATCATTGCTTTATACCATAAAAAGGCGTGCCATCCCATCAACAAATCATGTCCCTCCAAATTCAATAATCTGGTGTTTCTAAAAAGTTATCCATTCTTTAATCCACATTAGATTTGTTGCTTGATAATAAAGTTCAAAGTTAGGCAGACCAAAACCACCTCTCATTTTAGCATCTTGCAACAACTTTAATCTTATCCTCATCTTCTTTCCCTGCCAAATACATTTCAGCATCATTTTATTCAAGTCTTCAAAGAATTCCGTACCCAACTTAATTGGAATTGTCTGGAATAAATACAAAATTCTAGGCAAAATGTTCATCTTAATAGTTGAGATCCTACCAATCAATGATAACTGCAAATTTCCCTATTTCACCAAGTCTTGCCCTATCTGTTGCTTAAGCTTATTATAATTATTTTCTTTAAGTGCACTACATCTTGCTGTCAAATATATCCCCAAATATTTTACCTTATTTGTGACCTGCATCTTCGAGATCTCCATCAAATCCTCTTTTTGCTTTTTCAACATATTTTTCGTCATTATCTTCATTTTGTCTTTATTAATTTTCAAGCCTGCTACTTTCCCAAATTCACCAATAGTTTCTATCAATTTATTAATTGTTGTTAATGATTCCTCTATAATAAAGACCAGGTCATCTGCAAAGGCTTGCAATTTATATTCTTCTTTTCGAATTTTCATACCTTTTATCTCTTTTTTTTCCTCTAATATTTCTATTTAAAACTTCCAACGTCAATATAAACAAAAGTGTTGACAGTGGGCATCCTTGTCTAGTACCTTTTTCTAGCTCAATAGAATCAGTCAATTCTCCATTAATCATTACTTTTGCAGTCTGCTTACAATATATTGCTTCAATTGCCTAGATAAATTTTCTGCCAAAGCCCATCTCTTCCATTTGAAACATCATAAATCGCCAATTTATGTTATCAAAGGCTTTTTGAGCATCTAAAAATATCAAAGCCATCTGCTTTTCTGGGTGAGCTTCATAGTATTCTAATGTGTCCAGAATTATTCTTATATTATCTCTGATTTGTCTTTTTGGGAGGAAACAATTTTGATCTATATGTATGAAATTATTCAAATATCTCTTAAGTCTTTCTGCCAATATTGAAGCAAAAATTTTATAGTCCGAGTTTAGCAAGGATATAGGCCTTTAGTTTTTGATTTGTTGTGGGTCTGTGTCTTCTTTATGTATCAGCGTAATATACACCTCAGTCCACGATTTGGATATTTCCTTCTTTATCATCACTTCATTCATAACATCCAATAATGAGAGACTCAAAAATTCTTGTAATGTCCTATAATATTCAATGGGTAGACCATCTAGCCCTGGTGCCTTTCCATTCTTTTGTTTCTTTATTGCTTCTGTTAACTCCATTATTGTTATGTTTCCTTCCAACATCTCCTCAATATCTTTGGGAATCCAAGGTAATTTTGCTTCTTGTAAATATCTTATCACTTTTTCCTCCCCTATTATCTCTCTTTTATATAGTTGTCTATAATATTCTTGTATTATTTTCCCCATGTCTTTATTTCCAAATTTACTTTGCCCTTGATAATCAATTAATTGTGTTATTTTTCTTGACTCTTTTTCTTTTTTTAATTTATATGCTAGTCATCTTCCTGGTTTATTTGCATTTTCAAAATAGTTCTGTTTGGCATTTCTTATTTTTGGGGCTAATTCTTCCTTCTCCAGTAGATCCATTTTATGCTTTATTATGTCCATTTTAATTTTAACATCTTTCTTGCATGGATCTTTCTGGAGTTCCTTTTCACATCTTTTATAGTCATCAGTCAATATTTTAAAGGTTTGTCTTTTCTTCACATTTCTTTTCCTTGTATAGTCCATAATTAAGCCTCTAGCATAGGCCTTCATTGTATCCCAATGGTTTTGTGCTGATGTTTCTTCTTTCTTATTTTCCTTGAAGAAAAAATCCAACTCTCTTTCCATTTTCTGTACAAAGTCTTTCTCTTTTAATATTGTACTATTTAAAGTCCATCTGGATCTTCCTTTCCGCCCTTTCCAAATAGCTATCACAGGGTTGTGGTCCGCCCACAAATTTGCTTCTATTTCCATGTGTTCAATATTCAAAGTCAAATCCATTGTTGTCCATATCATATCTAATCTAGACCAAGATAAATATCTATCAGAATAAAAAGTGTATTGTCTATTATTCCCATTTCTCTCCCTCCATATGTCTTTCAAGCTTATTTCCTCTGTCATCTTAAAAAAGGATCTCGGTAATATCTTCCTGTTATGTCTTATTGTTTTATGTGTTTTATAGTCCAATTTTCATCCACAATTCCATTAACGTCTCCCATCATGCATATATTGTCGTATTCCATTTCAATTATTTTATTGTGCAATTTTCTATAGAAATCACTTTGATTGTTGTTTGGAGCATATTGCTACCAAAAGAATTTTCATATTATTATCAATTGTTTCTACCATCAAAATTCTACCTTCTGCATCTGCGTATTTCTGCTCTGCCAATGTTACATTTTTAATATATAAAGCAACTCCTCTCTTTTTACTTTGTGATAAAGATAAAAAAGTTCTTCCAAGTTTTGGTTGTATCAGTAATTGTTCATGCTGTTTTTTTAATATGCACTTCTTGTAAACAAATTATATCAAATTTTAATTTCTCTAATTTATGAAATACTTTTCTTCTTTTCGTAGCTGAATTAAGTCCATTTACATTTATTGAAATTAATTTCCTTTCTTCCATGTTCATACTTTATATGTAGGTTTTGTTGCTCTAGTTGATCTTACTTCACATTGTTCCTTGTGTTCCACAACCCCTCCAACAGCGCCCTCTGTTGATTCAAGCATTGCCAATTCTTCTGTAAATTTTATTGGAACTACTGTAGTTTGAGTTTCAACTTCCATTTCTACTTCATCATAGAGAATTCATCATAGAAAGCTCTCACTTTATCAATTGTATTCAATCTACATCTTTGAACTTGCCATGTTAGACTTAATCCTTCTGGAATCAACCATCTATAGTTAATTCCTTTTTGAATCAGGATTTTAATCAAAAATTGATATCCTCTTCTCAACTCTCTCATTTTTCTTGATATTTGTTTCAGAACCACCACTTCTTTATCTTTGTATTTCAGAGGTTTTTTCTCTGGCTGCCTGAAGAATTTGTGCTTTAATCGATTTCTTAGTGAATCTTATATATACTTCTCTTGGCAATTTATTACGCATTGCATATCTAGTATAAACTTGATAAATCTCATCGACCCCATTCATCATCTTCTCTTTAGTGACTTCTAATGCCTCAGCCAACATCTCAATCATAATATCTGCCAAATTTCCCCCTTTTTCCTCTTCCACATTTTGAAATTGTAAGTAGAATTTTGCTTTGTCCATTTCCCATCCAATTAGACCAGTTGTTTCTTGTTCAACCTCTCCCAATCTGTTCTCTATTTCCTTCATTTTTTCTTCTTTTTGGTTGTCTTTTTTCTCTAATTGAGAAATATGAAGAGTCTTTCTTCATATTTTGACATTGTTTGTTGAATGCTGATCACTTTTACATCTGTCTTAAGCAGCTGTTGTTCCATCCTCTGAACTTTTTCATCTGTCTTCAATAGTTGTTCCGAGACTTCCGGCTGGCACCACAGGCGCTTCAGACGCTTCTCCGGGAGCGCCTGTTCCCCGATCGCGTAAAACCACTAGAACAGCTGAAAATCAGCTGTCTAGTGGCTTGGAAACTTTCTCCCTGGGCAAAGGGGAGAGAGGAGAGTAGACAGGTACAGGTAGAGCTCCCCAAGTGCCCCAGGAATAATTCTAGGGCGCGAAGGGCGAGAGCCCCCTGGAAGCCTGTCAAAACTCCGGATCTGGGACGCCTCTGCTTAAAAAAGCAGAGCAAGACGCTGCGACCACCTCTGCAAACAAGGCTTGTAATAAACATTTTAAACTGGAGCAGACAGACCAAAGCCAGGAGAAATCAGACTGCAAGTATCTAAACTTAATGCCAATATGTATTGCTTCTGTCTGAGTTATTAAGAAACAAAAGTGAGAACAAGATGGCAATTGAGACTTAATGGGGCGTGGAAAGTGAAAGTTAACAAGTTAACAAAAAAGTATCGCTTAGCGCTGAGCCCCTGGTTAAAATTGATTTTGGTACTGAAAGAAAGAGGATTTTTTAAGGTTTTAAAGGACTGTGAAACTTGAGTAATTTTTTTGTTCTGGTTGCTGTTTGAATTTTTTAAAATAAATAAATAAATTGAAAGTAAAAGATGGCTTCAAAATCAATAAAGATTGTTTATGTTAAAGGACCTGGCAGCGCAGGGAGCTCCCCTGCTCATACTTCTAAATTGCAAGCTCTTGTCCCTGCAACAGAGCCACATTTAACTTTTGAAATGCTGCAGGAAGCCCTGAAAGGCACAGAGCAAGATTGCTTCTGTGGATGAAAAAATGCAGAATGTGGTGGAGGAAATGATTGGCATTAAAGATTTGATTTCTACTAGGAATCAGGGAATTAGAGAAGATATAATTTTGGCATTTAGGGGTCTGGCAGGTCATATTGAAATTTTGAATGATAAAGTGGGAAAAATAAAGCAATCTAATGAGATTTTGGAAAGCAAGCTGGGAGAAGCTCAGAATAAAATTGAAAAGGCTGAACTAGATGTAACAATGATACAATATAGAGACATGGAATTTGCCTTAAGAATAAGAGGAGTGAAGGAGAACATGCAAGAGAACTTGAAAGAGATGATGTCAGAAGCACTGGCCCAGATGTTGGGAGATCAAAAAGCTAATCTTGAATGGCAGATTGACAAAAAAATTTGCATTAATTTGTGGGTGGCAAGACAGAAGCGCTTACCAAGAGATATTGTTATATATTTTACTACAAGGAGAATACGCAATGAAATTCTACAAGCCACTTTTAAAAATAAGCTTCAAGTGGAGGGCCAGGACGTTATGACAATGAAAGAAATTCCCCCTAAAATGCTGGGAGCCAGAAGGGAGTATTCCTTTCTGGTGGATGAATTGCAAAATCGCCAGATACAGTACAGATGGGAGGTACCAGCTGGTTTAGTGGTGAACTATTCAGGAGAAAGATATCGCCTTAATTCAGTATGGAAAGCAAGAGACTTTTATGTTAATGTACTGAAGGCTGGACCCCCGAAATCTCCAGAGGTTAGAAGTAAGGAAGAGTTGGTGATAAGAAAGCCGGAGAATGAAGAATTGGTGGCACAGGCTCAAGGGGGGGCTTTGAATATCCAAGAAGATTTACTGCAAACTTTGACCATTGTTCAAGACCTGGATACAATTGAGATAATAGAGGAACCTAAGATTCAAAGACAGACCCGAGCAGCAGCAGCTAAACGTAAAGAAGAACTAAGACTGCAGCAACTTCAGACAGTAACCCAAGAGACTACAAAAACAGAAGCAGTGGGAGGAGCTAGACGTAAAGGTCAAATGAGACAAGACCACCAGCAGATGCTCCAAATACTTCAGAGGTCCAAAGTTGGGAACTAGATTCCTAACCTGGAATGTTAATGGCTTGAATTCACCGCAAAAGAGGAGGAAAATATTTCATTATTTGAAACAATTTAAAAACAATGTAGTTTGCTTACAAGAGACCCATATTAGAACTCAAGATCAAAAATACTTAATTAATGCGAGATTAGGAACACACTTTGCAGCATCAGCACAAGATAAGAAAAATGGTATAGTGGTATACCTAAAAACAGACTTAATTGCTAATCTAATTGAAGTAGATGACCAAGGACGATTTATAGCAATTGAACTTTTAATAAAAGGAGAAAAAGTACTTTTAATTGGACTATACGCACCAAATCAGCAACAGGAAAAATTTTATAATCTATTACATACTAAGTTGTTACAATGGGATTATAAATCGTGTATTTTATTGGGTGACTGGAATGGAGTTTTGGATATTAAAAAAGATAAGAAGGGACTTAAGCAAAATGCTTCAACACGTGCAAGATTGCCAAAATCTTTTTTTGAAATGATGGAGGATATGGAGCTGAGAGACATTTGGAGAGAGAGGAATCTAGAAGAAAATGACTTTACTTTTTTCTCAGACAGGCATCAATCCTTTTCTAGGATTGATTTTATATTAATTACTAATGATCTTTTTTTTAGGGTAAAGAATACGAAGATATGCCCAAGGACTTTAATGGATCACAGCCCAGTTTGGATGGAACTGGAGTATGGCAAGGGACATAAGAAGTCTTGGAGGTTAAATTAAGAGCCTTGGATAGTACAGTGGTCTAAAGCACCCTGTTATTAACACCAGCTGCCTGCAATTATTGCAGGTTCGAATCTCACCAAGGCTCAAGGTTGACTCAGCCTTCCATCCTTTCCAAGGCAGGTAAATTGAAGACCCAGTTTGTGGGGGCAATAAGCTGACTTTGTGTAAATATACAAAAGTATGAAGGCTATTGTTTAGCACATTGTAAGCTGCCCTGAGTCTCCGGAGAAGGGCGGCATATAAATCAAATTTTTTAAAAAATGAAAATTTGTTCAGATATGAGGAAAATATAAATGAATGTAAAAATTTTATGAAATAATTTTTCATCATGAATATGCATAAGGGTACACCTATAGAAATGGTCTGGGGATGCGAGTAAAGCATATATGAGAGGTATTTTGATTTATTTGAACAATAAACACACAAATAAACAGGGAAAGGAAAGGAATTAGAAGAAGAAATTAAAAAGAAAGAACAAGTTTTAATAGCGAATCCAGCAGATAAGAAAACAAAAGAGGTAATCAATTTATTGAAAGGGCAATTTAAGATGTTAATGGCAGATCAAGTAGCAACAAACTTACAGTATGCTAACCATAACACTTTTTGTAATGTTAATAAACCAGGTAGATGGTTAGCATACTTATTAAGGAAGAAACAAAAATCACGGATGATAGAGAAAATTAATTATAAAGGTAAGGAAGTTTACCAGCAAGAGATTATTAAAAAAGCATTTTTGGAATTTTATACTAAGTTATATACTAGTGATAAAATTCAAGATATAGACATAGATAGTTATCTACAGAATGAGAACATTTGCATAATTTCAAAAGAGCAAAGGGAGAGTTTAAATCAACTGATAACTTCTGAGGAAATTTTGTTTGTAGTTAAACAGTTAAAGGTGGGTAAAGTGCCAGGGATGGATGGTTTGACAGCTGTTTATTACAAGAATTTGCGGCAGGAAATGGTGGAATCACTTAAGGAATTATTTACTAACATACAACTTGCGGGAGGGATACCTCTGTCATGGAAGACAGCCTTTATCTCTCTGATCCCAAAGGAGAACAAGATCATACACAACCAAAAAATTACAGGCCAATATCACTTTTAAATACAGATTTTAAGATTTTTGCTAAGATTCTAGCAAATAAATTAATGACAGTTATGCAACAGATGATCCATCATGATCAAACGGGCTTTATAAGTGGTAGACAAATGAAAAGTAATGTGAGGCAAATTGTTAACCTGTTAGAATATTTGGGGAAGAATAACCAAATCCCTGCAGTGCTAATATTTCTTGATGCGGAAAAAGCATTTGATCGACTGAATTGGCATTTTCTATTGAGATTAATAGAAAAGATGCAGTTTGGAGAATATTTTACATAATCCATTAAGGCAGTATATCAGAAACAAACAGCGCAAATAATAATAAATGGTGGTTTAACAGATACTTTTAACATAGAAAAAGGAACAAGGCAGGGATGCCCTTTGTCTCCATTGTTGTTTATTTTGTCACTGGAAGTTTTGCTGAGTAAAATACGGGGGTTAGACAAAATAAAAGGAATTAAAATTAGGCAACATGAGTATAAATTAAGAGCATTTGCAGACGATTTGGTTGTTACTTTGACACAACCAGTACAATCGGTCATAGGTTTAATGGAAATAATTAATTAATATGGCCAAGTATCTGGATTTAAAATAAATGCAGGTAAAACAAAGATAATAATTAAAAATATGACTATGAATCAAAAAGAAGAAGTCGAAAGACTTACAGGATTTGAAATAGCAAAGAAGGTTAAATACTTAGGGGTTTATATTACAACTTCAAATGTGAAATTATATAAGTATAATTATGAGCTGTTGTGGCAAAAAATACAGAGAGAGATGGAAAACTGGAAAAAACTTCAATTGTCTTTGCTGGGAAGAGTAGCAGCAGTAAAAATGAATATCTTATCGAAGTTCTTATTTCTCTTTCAAATGATTCCAATACTTATAAAAGATGAAAATTTGAAGGAATGGCAGCTGCCCTAGTAGCAACTAGTGACTGGATGAATTTGACAGAGGAAAGAATATTGAATATTGAAGGGTACGGTTTGTTGTACGGTTGGCATGCTTATTTATTATATGATAAAAGAGTGGATAAGACTTTTAAAAACCATATATTAAGGAATGCGTTACTGCATGTCTGGAAAAAGTATCAATACAAATTAAATGATAAGTTGCCAATTTGGACAGTACCCAGGCACGCGATAGAGAATATAAGTGTAGAGCAAAAACAAGATGATGTTACCTATAAAGAATTTCTTTATAAAGAAGGAGGTAGGTTACAACTAAAATCTATGAATCAGTTAAGGGGAGAAGGAATAATCAGAACATGGTTTCAGTATGGGCAGCTGCAAACTAGATGGAGACAAGATCAAAAAATTGGTATTTTGCAAGGGGATGAAAACTTGGTAAAACAAATTAGAAATCAAAGCCAAATGCATATAAAAAGGTTGTACAATGCATTGGTTGAAATAGATTCAGAAACAGAGCTAGTTAAGGACTGTATGATAAAATGGGCACAAAATATTGGAGAACCAATAATGATGGAAACGTGGGAAAGAATATGGGTTAGAAATATAAGATTCACGCAGGCCCAAAGTTTAAGGAAGAATTTTTACAAAATGTTTTATAGATGGCATTTAGATCCTAAAAAACTAGCCTGTATGTATCCAATTCTACAACCTAAATGCTGGAGATGTGAGTGTGAAGATGCTATGTATTATCATATATGGTGGACTTGTAAGAAAATTAAGGCTTTTTGAATAAAAATATGGTGGATCATTCAAAAATATTTTAAAGAAAAAGATAAAATTTGTTCCACAGTTTTTTCTGTTGGGCATATTTACAGACTTTACCGTTATAGAAACAAAGCTGATTTTAAATTTAATAACAGCAGCTAGACTTTTGGTGGCACAGTACTGGAAGAAGGAAGAGCTACCTACTATTGAGGAATGGATTTTAAAAGTAGGGAATTTGGCAGATGTGGCAAAAATTTCAGCGTATTTGAAAGATCATTCAAATGAAAGATATGTACTGGAGTGGAGAAGATGGATTGACTATTCAAAACAGATATCAAACTAAAAAATTCCAAATAGCCTTGAATGAAATATTTAATTTAATTTTTAGTTTTTGATTATAGTTATTTGAACTATGTGGAGTTAAAGATTTAGGGAGAATTTGGAGTCTATAAAATGTTAGCTTATTTTAGTTTATGAAATAAACAGTTAAATGCTGTCCCCGTATTTGTTCTTGGAAGTCTGGGGAGGGGGGGATGGGTGAAGGGGGAAGGGGGAGGGAAGGGGGAGGGAGAGGGGAGAAAGGGGGAGAGAAAATGTTTGTATTTTTGAAAAACTTTTTAAATAAAAAAAAAGTTGTTGTTCCATCCTTTGAAGTGTTTGTATAATCGTTTGTACCAGTAATTCTCTTTCTCTTGTTGCAACATCGCCTGAATAGTATGTTGGCCTCCAGATGGCGACGAAGATGGTGTGGTCGCTGCAGCTCCCACTGTTGCTACTTTTCTGCTTATTTTTTTAAATTATTCAGCCAAAACCACTTCAAAAAAGCAAAAAGTTTAAAAAACCCTAATCCTTTAAGTGTGAGCAAAAAACAAAATAAGAATAAAAAATAAAACATGAAAAAGAAAAAAAAAATAGCAAAAAGCGGGGAAGAGAAAAAAGGGGCAAAAAGAAGACAAGCCGGCCAAAATTGAAAAAGGGACAGAAAAAAGGTCAAAGAAAGTTTAATGTAAAAAATAAAAAATAAAAATCCACGTCCAAATGGAAAAAAAGGAAAAAAAAGTCAATAACTCTTCAGGCTCTTGGGTGCCTTAATCCAATGGAGTTATATAGAAATCCCAAATCCAAAAAATACAAAAGGAAAAAAAGGAAAAGCAAGTAGTCTTTCAAACACTTTTATATCCAGAAAGCATACAGAGAGTGATTTCTTATCCAAGCCACAGTTAACAAGAAAAAAAGAGACAAGTAACTGCTCAAAAGAGATCAAAAGCCTTCCAGAGTATTTCCAGACTCCTACTTCAAATAAATCTGACAAGAACACCTGTATGAACAGTGCAAATAGTTCCACTTCTTCAGTTGCTTTCCCCTCTTATCAGTCACAGTACAGAGCTTCTCTGTTATGGCTACAATGTATCTTTCAGCTGTTACTTGAATAAACATAAGAAACAAAGTTTCTTTTCCAGCAGGTGGCAGTATTATACACTCTCCTATCTTTCTTATTCTTAGAAGTCCCGAATTCTTCCATTTAAAATTAATCAAAAATTACAAAAAACAGGAAAAGGAAGGGAAAAAAAGAAAAAGAAAAGAAAGGGTTCCAGTCCAAATAATCCAACCAACATCAATCAGTTATTTTTGAAGAAAACAAAATTTAAAGAGTTACCAATACTACTCTCTTCTTCTTCAGTCCAGTCCAGTTCAGATCAATGGTAAAAATGAAGCAATTTTTAAATCCTTCAAATTAGGTGCTTGGGTTAAAAAAAAACCTGTTCCTAGATAAATTCGCCGCTTGTCCTCACTTACTCTCAGTCTCCAAGTCATTCATCCCGCAGGGTGTTCTTTGTATTATTTAATAAAAAATAAAAGTCTCTCACCGATATGATCACTGTCGTTTCCTCTTTCTTCCTGAAACTGTCACAGCCTCGGCAGCTTCAATAGCTGCTACTCTGCCGCTGGAAAAAGGGCTTTCCTGGATCAACCAGGGATTTTGCGGTGTCCCTGGAATCCACAGGATGTGCCCTCCACTACCACAGTCAAAACTAGACTGTGGGATCCAAAATGGACTGTCCAGCGGCAAAGCTATTGGCGGAATTTCTGGAGCCCCAAAATTCCCGCTCATCTCACCGCAACGTCAGACAACCATTTTTAAAACCATTGCTTTCTATTTCTATTTTATTTTGTGCAGGGATTAAGTGCACCTCTGCTGAAGTAGCTGATAGATTTTGGTAGATTTTGCAGTGGCATGTCACCATATAGGACAGTGATAGCTAACTTTCTTCTTGTTGTGCAGAAAGTGCACATCTGCACATGCAACACTGCAGGTGTGTGCTGACACCCATAATGTAATGTGCCCCTCACTGCATATGCACGCAGGACCCCCACTTCCTTCGTCCATGACCTCCCCCACTCCCCTACCCCCCCATGGGCACGTGGCTTCCCCACCCTCATGTGCATGTGACCCCCCGCCCCTGTTTTGGATCTAGCAGGCCTCCCCGCAGCCTCCTGGACCCAAAAATGGGCCATGAGGGGGATGTGCCACCCCCCGTGCTCCCTCCCACCCTGTGCATGTGCATGTGAACCCCTCTGCTCATGTGTCTCCCACATGCATCCCCCCCCCGCGCATCCCAAAAATCAGCTAGCCGGCAAGAGGCGCACCTGCGCATGTGCAATGGAGCTGTGCTGGGCTTGCATGCCCGCAGAGAGGACTCTGTGTGCCAGCTGTGGCACATGTGCCATAGGTTTGCCATCAAGGATATACAGAAGGATGATTAAACTCACTTATACTTACAGCAAAGATGAATTCAACAAACTGATAAATCTGTGTGACTATAACATCCAGAATAACAAATAATTGATTTTGCAAAACTTGATGGTAACAGTAAAAAGAAGAAAAGATAGCAACAAATAATGCCATCATCCCAAATTCATCCTGGTGGATTTTTGAATTAATTTCTGCTTATTTGCAAACAGTTAAAATGGAAAAGGTATCTAGGAATATTTGTTTTCTATTTCATCATCATCATCATCATCATCATCATCATCATCATCATCATCATCCTGGCATGCAGGCTAGGGAATTCTGGGAGTTGATGTCCATACGTCTTAAACTTGCCAAGGTTGAGAAATATTGAATTAACGGCATGTGGTGGCACAATGGTTTAAATGCAGTATAGCAGGTTAACTCACTGCTCACTCCAGGAGTTCGATCCTGACCAGGTCAAGGTTGACTCAGGCTTCCATCCTTCCAAGGTCAGTAAAATGAGGACCCAAATTGTTGGGGGCAAGATGCTGACTCTGTAAACCACTTAGAGAGGGCTGTAAAGCACTATAAAGCATATCAATCTAAGTGCTATTTCTATTGCTATGTGTCTCTGCTTTTAGCTATGTGATAAATATAACATCTTTTTAAAGAACCCAATTTAATGGCTGTGCACTTACGTAGCACCATAGGCTTTAATGTGTTTAATAATGGATGTTGGGATGGTGAGAAAGGAAAATCTGATGTACAGTATGTATATTGGAAGTTCTCATATCCTCTGAGTGAGGTTTCATTTCTTAAACTCAAGATGGCAGTGTTTCCTAAGGAACTGTTTTACCAATTAAAAAAAAACACCTACAAATCTGGAAATCCATGAGTTTTAGACGTGAAAAAAAAGGCTGAGAACCCAGATTATTTTCTTTTTATGTCCAATTTGTTTGACCTCTCAGTTCTGTTTGTCATTTAACAAGTGTGTACCTGTGTGTTGTCTGCCCAAAATTTCAAGGGAAAGGCAAATACTAAATTGGGTAAATAATATGGAAGAAGATGGAATCGGATATTTCTCCCTCAGTGTTAATTTCCTAATGGTTCTTCTCCACTTTTTTAGTATTTATTTAATTGCTGTGTTTCCATAACATCCCTGTCTCAATCACAAACCTAATACTGTACATTCCCCTCATGGGAGGTTTTATTAACATATAACTAGCAATGAGATTCCCTTTCATGGATCATTGCCTTGTTGTGGCAAAGGGGCTTGCACAGCACAATGAAGCTATGAGCTATGCCATGCAGGGCCACCCAAGACGTACAGGTCATAGCAGAGAGCTCTGACAAAATGTGATCCATTGGAGAAGGAAATGGCAACCCACTCCAGTATCTTTGCCATGAAAACCCCATGGACAGTACCAAAAAGCAAAAAGATATGATGCCAGAAGATAAGCCCCTCAGGTCAGAACGTGTTCAATATGCTACTGGGGAAGAGCAGAGGGCTAGTACTAGTAGCGCCAGAAAGAGTGAAGAGACTTGGCCAAAGCCGAAAGGACGCTTAGCTGTGGATGCATCTGGTGTTGAAAGGAAAGTCTGATGCTGTAAAGATCTGTACTCCATAGGAACCTGGAATGTAAGATCCATGAATCAAGGGAAGCTGGACGTGGCCAAACAAGAGATGACAAGACTGAAGATCGACAACTTAGGAATCAGCAAACTAAAATGGACAGGAATGGGTAAATTTAATTCAGATGAACATCAGGTATACTACTGTGGGCAAGAATCCCTCAGAAGAAATGGAGTAGCTGTCATAGTCAATAAAAGAATAGGAAAAGCAATACTGGGATAAAGTCCCCAAAATGGCAGAATGATCTCATTTTGAATCCAAGGCAAACCATTCAACATCACAGTAGTCCAAGTCTATGCCCCAACCACTGGTGCTGAAGAGGCTGAAGTTGACAGGTTCTATGAAGACCTACAACACCTTCTAGAATGGGTATTGGCAACCTGTGGTTCCAGAGCCGCATGCGGCTCTTTTGGCCCTCTGCTTGTTGTGGCCCATCAGCAGCCTGTGCAGCTAGTAGCTGATTCCGACAGCAAAGAGGCTGGTGTGGTGCTGCGCCAGCAGCCTGTACATCTGGCACTCGAGTCAGACAATGAGGAGGCTGGAGAAGATGTGTCAGAGGCGGGGATTCAGCCAGGGCCTTCAGAACCTCCAGAAGCTCCCATAAGTGAAGAGGAAGAAGAGGAGGAGCCTCTTCTCGATGCACGAGTGCGCAGAGCTGCCAAAAGGCAGGAGTGGCTCCTCAGGAGGAGGTCTCCTTGAGAGTAAGCTTGGCCTAATTGGCCACTAGGGGAGTGGCCAATTAGCTTGGGGCTAATTGGCCACTCCCCTAGCCTATTTAAGGAAGGACGACGACTGAGGCAATTTGCAGGGAACAACTTCGTTCATATTCCTTTGCGTCTTGATTCCAGAAATGTTTGATTTGGCTCTTGTTTCTCTCTTGAAATTGCTTCTGGGCATTCTGCCAACCACAGTAAGATTACGGTTATTTAAAATACTGTGCCTCAGAATTGAGTTATTATTCTTTGGATTCTTGTAGGCTGTTAATGAAGTTAAATTAACAGCCCTTGTTCAGAAAATACTGATTTAAACTGTACTTGTGTTCGAACAACTACTAAGAAAGCTCATTAGTAGTACTTAATTAGTAAACTAAAGTTTGTATGGACTTTGTGTGTGCTGTGTTCTTTGAGGTCTGTAGCTGGGGCAGAACACTGCTGCGGCTTCCTGTCCCATCACTGGCTGGCCTCGCCCTCCCCTCCCAGTCACTCCTCACCTGGCTTGAGAAGGTAAGGACAATGGCGGGGGATGGAGAAGCGGCTGGGGATGATTCTCTGGTGCCTCACTCTTGGTGGGGCTTCTTCCAGACCATGTTGGTGATGGGCATGCCTTGGTTGCTTGGGGAGATGCACAACCTGTTCTTCATCCCAAGAAACGAGCCCGACCTGGCCACAACCGATACTGGCCTTGCTAACAGATGGTTGGCTCGGTGGGAATGGGATCAGGGAGCATGGAACGATGGAAAGGGGGATGGGCCTGCAATGCCCAGCTGCGGCTTTAAGAAGCTTAGGGCAGCGGGAAAAGAGGGCTGGCATCACTTCCCTCCTCCTCCCCCTCCTCTCATGACCCCCTGGCTGGCTGTGGTGGGGCCGGGAATGTGGGCATGAGTGGGGAGACCCTCCTCAAGCGAGCCACAGTCCGCCCTGCATGCGACTTTGCTGTGCTTTGGCCGATCCTGGCCACACTTGAGAAGGGTCTTCCTACTAGTGTGCACGCTCCTGGCCCTGCCACAGCCAGGGGGTCGTGAGAGGAGAAGGAGGTGGAGGTGGAGGTGGAGGTGGAGGGAAGCCTCCGCCATGGCTCGTGCTTGCTCCTTGGCCAGCCTGGATTTCGCCCTCCCCCCCAAAAAAAGTAGCGAAGAGCCCCAAGGAGAGTTCACTGGGTTTTCCGAGAGAGTGAGAACTCCATTTCTTTCTTTTTGGGAACTTTTTGGAAATTTGGGCTGGCCAAGGAACAAGTGTGAGCCGCAGCAGAGGCTGTCCTCCTCCCCCTCCTCTTGCGACCCCCTGGCCTCCCGGATCAACTACTGCAATGCTCTCTACATGGGGCTGCCCATGAAGACCACTCGGAGGCTTCAGCTGGTGCAGAATGTGGCCGCGCGGATAGTGATGGGAGTGTCCCTACACTCTCATGTTACACCCCTCCTGCACGACCTACATTGGCTACCGGTTGCCCTCCAGGTGAGATTCAAGGTGCTGGTTATCACCTATAAAGCCCTACACGGCTTAGGTCCAGGGTACCTGATGGATCATCTGTGGCCAGGGACAGCCCCCCATCGCCTGGTGCGTTCCCACAGAGAGGGCCTCCTTGGAGTGCCGTCGGCCAGGCAGTGTTGTCTAGCGACTCCTAGGGAACAGGCCTTCTCTGTGAGCACACCTACCATATGGAATCAACTCCCCCTGGAACTCCGGGTGGCCCCTAACCTGTGCTCTTTCCGCCGTGACCTTAAGACATGGTTATTTCACCAGGCCGGATTGGACTGAAGGGGTTTTTAAGGGGAGTTTTAATGGTTTTTAACATCTAATATTGATTTGTCTATTTTATTGTTGTGAGCCACCCTGAGTCTTTTTCGGAGAGAGGGCGGCATATAAGATTAATAAAACTAAACTAAACTAAACTAAACACCGGTTCGGAGGAACCGGTAGCTTTTTTTTTATCACCACTGGTTCACCTGAACTGGTGAGAACCGGTAGCATTTCACCAGTGGTCTGTAGTTGTGAAATCTCTTGAAAGACTGTTGGCCAGGACTTTGCTGGAGAAGAATTCCCTTTAAACTAAATAAAAGGAGTTTTATTGGGACGAGGAGTCAGCTTCATGTTTTGGGAAGCCTAGATATAGAAACACACAGAGAGAGATACAGAGAGAGGGTGGGTGAGGGGGAAAAGATAGGGGGAGGGGGAAAGGGAGATACACAGAGGGGGTGGAGAGAAAGGGGGAGATAGAGACATTGAGATATACAGAGAGGGGGAAAAGATACAGAGACAGAGAGAGATACAGAGAGAGGGGGAGAGAAAGGGGGAGAGAGAGGCACACACAGATATATATATATAGAGAGGGGGATAGAGGGAAGATAGGGAGAAGGGGAGAGACATATAGAGAAAGGGGAGAGATAGAGACAGATACAGAGAGGGAGAGAGAGGGGAAGATACAGAGGGGGGAGAGAGAGGAGAGAGAAAGAGAGGGATTTTGTGGTTCCTGGTGTTCTCTCCCCTAATGACCTGGATAGGCATGGCTAGGAGGCCATGTGACCGGGTGGGAGTGAGTGACTTGGAATTGGCCACGCCCCCCAGGTTTTGTGGCTCCCCGGTATTTTTTTTTCTGTGGGAAACAGGTCCAAATGGATCTTTTGAGTGTTTAAGGTTGCAGACCCCTGTTCTAGAATTAACACCAACAAATGATGTCCTTATCATCATGGGGGATTGGAATGCTAAAGTAGGAAGTCAAAAGATAACCAGAATAACAGGCAAGTTTGGTCTTGGAGTACAAAATGAGGCAGGGCACAGGCTGGTAGAATTTTGTCAAGGAATACAATGGTCATAGCAAACACTCTTTTCCAACAATCCAAGAGACGTTGCTACACATGGACATCACCAGATGGTTAACCCAGAAATCAGATTGATTATGTGCTCTGCAGCCAAAGATGGAGAAACTCCATACAGTCAGTAAAAACAAGACCAGGAACTGACTGTGGCTCAGATCATGAGCTTCTCATTGCAAAATTTAGACTTAAATTGAAGAAAGTACGGAAAAGCACTAGGCCATTCAGGTATGAACTAAATCATATCCCTGATGAATATACAGTAGAAGTGACAAATAGATTTAAGGAATTAGATCTGATAGAGTGCCTAAAGAACTATGGACAGAAGTTCGCAACATTGTACAATTGGTAGCAACTAAAACCATCCCAAAGAAAAAGAAAGGCAAGAAAGCAAAATGGTTGTTTGAGGAAGCCTTACAAATAGCTGAGGAAAGAAGGAAAGAGAAAGGCAAGGGAGAAAGAGAAAGATACACCCAATTAAATGCAGAATTCCAGAGAATAGCTAGAAGAGATAAGAATGCCTTCTTAAATGAACAGTGCAAAGAAATAGAAGAAAACAATAGAATAGGGAGGACCAGAGATCTCTTCAAGAAAATTTGAGATATGAAGGGAACGTTTCATGCAAAAATGGGCATGATAAAGGACCAAAATGGCAGGGACCTAACAGAGGCAGAAGAGATTAAGAAGAGTTGGCAAAATTACACAGAAGAACTATACAAGAACTATCTTAACATCGCTGATAACCATGATGTGGTGGTCACTGACCTCAAACCAGACATCCTGGAATGCGAAGTCAAATGGGCCTTAGGAAGTCTGAGCAACAACAAAGCTAGTGGAGGTGGCAGTAGCTGAGCTATTCAAAATCTTAAAAGACGATGCAGTAAAAGTGCTACTCTCAATATGCCAGCAAATCTGGAAAACTCAACAGTGACCACAGGATTGGAAAAGGACAGTTTACATTCCAATTTCCAAGAAAGGCAATGCCAAATAACGCTCAAACTACCGCACCATTGCACTCATTTCACATGCTAGCAAAGTTATGCTCAAAATCCTACAAGCTAGGCTCCAGCTGTATGTGTATTGAGAACTACCAGAAGTGCAGGTAGGATTTTGAAGAGGCAGAGGAACTAGAGATCAAATTGCCAACATATGCCAAATCATGGAGAAAGCTAGGAAGTTCCAGAAAAACATCTACTTCTGCTTCATTGACTATGCTTAAGCATTTGATTATGTGGATCACAATTAATTGTGGCAAGTTCTCAAAGAGATGGGAATATGAGACCATCTTATTTGTCTCTTGAGAAACCTATTTGCGGGTCAAGAAGCAACAGTGAGAACCTGACATGGAACCACTGATGGTTCAAAATTGAGAAAGGAGTTTGGCAGGGCTGTATACTGTCACCCTGTCTATTTAACTTATATGCAGAGCACATCATGAGAAAGGCGGGGCTAGATGAATCACAAGTTGGAATTAAGATTGCCAGGAAAAATATCAACAACCTCAGATATGCAGATGATACCACTCTAATGGCAGAAAGCAAAGAGGAACTAAAGAGCCTTCTGATGCGGGTGAAGGAGGAGAGTGCAAAAGTTGGCTTGAAACTCAACATTAAGAAAACTAAGATCATGGCTCCTGGCCCTTTCAATTCCTGGCAAATAGATGGGGAAGAAATGGAGGTAGTGACAGAGTTTATTTTCCTGGGCTCCAAGATCACTGCACATGGGGTCCTCAGCCAAGAAATTAAAAGATGCTTGCTCCTGGGGAGGAAAGCTATGGCAAATCTAGACAGCATTCTAAAAAGCCGAGACATCAACCTGCCAACAAAAGTGCCTCTACTTAAGGCTATGGTTTCCCCAGTTGCAATGTATGGTTGTGAAAGTTAGAACATAAGGAAGGCTGAACACCAACAAATTGAGGCCTTTGAACTATGGTGCTGGAGAAGATTCCTGTGAGTCCCTTGGACTGCAAGGCAATCAAACCGGTCAATCCTAGTTACAGGAGATCAACCCTGACTGCTCTTTAGAAGGCCAGATCCTGAAGATGAAACTGAAATACTTTGGCCACCTAATGAGAAGGAAGGACTCACTGGAGAAGAGCCTAATGCTGGGAACGATTGAGGGCAAAAGAAGAATGGGACGGCAGAGAACGAGGTGGCTGGATGGAGTCACTGAAGCAGTCAGCCTGAGCTTAAATGGTCTCCGGGGGATGTAGAGGACAGGAACAACTAACATCAACAAGCAATTAGATTAAAAACCACCAGTTTGGGGCTGCCCAAAGCCCCACCTACTTCTTCCAGGACATGCTTGTTATTATGCCTTTGCATCAGGATAGGCTTGGCATGGCTACATGACATCATGAGTTCTCTTCCTATTATGCAGCTGAGGCATAGGCAGGGGGTGGGAGGAAGCCCCCAAAATTAAGATTTTTGACTGTGATTAAAAACATTTTTAATCCCTTTTTCCAAGACTTAGCACTGTGGGAAGCCCCCCCTCCCCAAGAATGAAATATTTTGGGGAATATTAAAAGTGGCAGGCTATTATATTTCCCCAAAAGAGAAATGGAGAAAAGTCTTAACAAAGGCAGAAAGGAACTCCTGTCTTCTTGCCATAGGAAAACAACCTATGGCAAGAAACCTCAAGTCTTTAGAAATGAATATTTTGCACCCATTAAGATAGCCAGGCCATCCTATTCATAAACAAAACGCCTTCAGCTACAGCTCCCACAGAAGGCTGGAGTTGCTGGGATTAAAATCTACATTCCACACCCAATTCCAGGGACAGGGCATGACCTCCCAGCGACAATGGGAGCCAGGCAACAATAATTAGAATACTAAAAGAGCACACTCAGGCACAGATCAAAGTATATTTCACAACAAACAGGCATCTCAATCACAAAGCTGCCTGCAATTACTGCAAGTTCGAATCTCACCAGGCTCAAGGTTGACTCAGCCTTCCATCCTTTCTAAGGTAGGTAAATTGAGGACCCAGTTTGTGGGGGCAGTAAGCTGACTTTGTATAAAATATACAAAAGTATGAAGGCTATTGCTTAGCGCATTGTAAGCCACCCTTAGTCTCTGGAGAAGGGCGGCATATAAATCAATTTTTTTAAAAAAAGCCCCAAAGAATGTATAAAAGTCCACCTATCCCAACCTGGTTTTGTCAAGCCACCCCAGAAATATGCTGCTGTCACTGAAGAAAATCAATTAAACAGAGACCGTCTTTCCTTGCAGCAAGCCTCCATTTTATTTCCAGCATCTTTCTCCTGGCTTGGAACCAGACCAGATTTTTCTTCCAACAGCACCAAGCAGTAGATAGGCAAACAGGGACAATGGATTGAGTGGATGAAGATAATTTATCCCTATGAACAATCTGTGAACTGGTTTGGGTTAAATAAAACTGATAATTGGGATGATAATTCCATCACAAGCATAATGCACACATATACCCCTTAAATCCGTTGTTACTTTTCGATGCATGGATAATGTAATGCCATTAAAGATACTAATGACTGGGGTTACATACTGCATTCATTACTTACTTTAACTATGTGTCAGTAGTGTACAATCAGGTATACTAGAGCAAAATGAAGTAAGAAAAATGTCACAGTGAGAATCAACACCACAGTCAATCAATTCCCATTTCAGTTCCCCTTTGCCCTCATGTAATTTCAAGACTGTGTCTATGGGGAACTTATGAATAAGTGGCCTCACAGATGGGAACTTTAGACAGATTCTGAAAACAAGGATCTCAGTTAATCACTGGTCATTCATAGATGTCTGCAAGTGAGGAAAACTACATCCTGATGCAAACTGTCCCATATGTACTTACAAGTGACATAAAAATTCAAATATGGAAGGGCAGACCTAGCTTCATTCTATCAAAATGGACATTTTGTCATGGACAAGAATGAATGCATAAGCATTCAGCTATTCATATGAAGCAGGTTATGAGGGAGGCGATTTAAAGCTAAACTCTCCTGAAGCTATTTGGAGTTAAAACTTAATACCTGTGGCAAATCTTGACTGAGTTCAGTCACTATAGGATGTTTACAGGCCATGCCAACTAGAGGTGGGTTTCGGCAGGTTCTGACCAGTTCTGGAGAACCAGTAGTGGAAATTTTGAGTAGTTTGGAGAACCAGTAGCAGAAATTTTGAGTAGTTCGGAGAACCGATAAATACCACCTCTGACTAGCTCCACCCCCATCTATTCTCTGCCTCCCAAGTTGCAGCTGATCGGGAGGAAATGGGGATTTTGCAGTATCCTTCCCCTGGAGTGGGATGGGAATGGAGATTTTACAGTATCCTTGCCCTGCCACGCCCATCAAGCCACGCCCACCAAGACATGCCTCACCCACCAAGCCATACCCACAGAACCGGTAGTAAAAAATTTTGAAACCCACCACTGATGTCAACTCACCCATGCCTTGCTAAATGTGTGACACAATCAGGGCCAACATACTGCCACCTGTTACTTGCAGTATCTGTCCCTCCCACCAGATTGGATAGAGTAGGCACACTCCAGAAATATTTCTATTTAGCGTACCTTTTTGGTAGCTGCCCCTACTTCAAGGAACACTCTCCTCATGGTGATTCGGCAGGCTCCCAGCCTTTTAGCTTTTCAGAAGGCCATCAAGACCTGACTTACACAGGACCTGGGATAGAATGAGGACATCTGGGTTTTGGGGCATCCCATGGAGTTGACTGAAGTGCTGTGTCTTTGTTTTCTGGTTTATGATTATGGGATTTTATAGCTGTTGTGTGCTGTCCAGAATTGTGTTTACGATGGGTACTTGTATAAACCTTTTAAATAAATAAATTATGTGCGGTTGAACATATAGTTCTGGATACAAATTGTCAAGGAGAACTGAGGATGTTGCTTCAAAACTACAGAAGCATCTTTCAGGGGTAGAACAGAGTACAGAATTGGAGGATGAGTCAAGTAAAAACAAGTAGAATTTGTTAGAGTTTGTTCGGGAGTGTCATATATTTTATAAGTATGTCATCTGCTAGTTTAGCTTCATAATGTGATCAAGAGAAACTTGTAACGATTTTAATAACAAAAGGCCACAAAGTTCAAGGAGACAACTTGATCTTCAGGTTTCCCCAGTCATGTTATGCTACATGTCTTTCTTTTTCTTTGTAGAGAGGATTATAAGAGAGTAGGTGTGGCTAATACAAGTAAAAGTATTATTTAATGCCGTTAGTACTAGATGTAATATTTATATATACATAGGGATACATCCATTTTGTCTAATTATAATACAGTAGTATAGCAAATATATGTGGTGCCAGGATGGTTTCCCCTGGAGATAGATACTGTTCCTCATCACATTGGCCAGCTCCAAAACTCAAAATTAGTTCCTTGTGGAATATAGAGGTGGAATATAAAGGTGTGGTGGATTAATCTCTAATTTTCATATGTGCTTGGAGTGCATTGGAAGTATAATGGGAACAAGGCAAATGTCGTGAGCAAAGGGAAAAAGGAATGGCCTTGAGAGACTGGAGGAAGAGGCAACAGATAAAATAGGCCGGATTTGATAGGTGGAGAGTAATATAAGTAAATGTCTCAGACAAGCTCCTCCCTTCTTCTTATAAAGATAGAGGGAGGGAGAGGGAAACACATTTAAAATTGCAAGGTTCTGTTGCTATAACTTTATTATTTATATTATAAAAGTAGTACTTCTGTAAATGATATTGGATTTCTAGACTAACCTACCTTGAATGGCTGACACTTTTGAGTCTTGCCTAGAGCTTGAGGCTGAAGGGCTTGAGATTGTGTAGTTTTGTAGCTCTCTGTACCACAATGCTTAAGAAGAGACCAAGTGCATGCTGGCCTGCAGTTCTGAGCCAATGGAATCAAAATGCTGAGAAGCCCAGTGAAAATGTGGGAGATACATTGACTTCCTCGCCTTCTAAAATCAGGAACATTTCCAGAGAAATTATAGAAATTGTCGAGAAAATGAGAATGATAAACCTTTCTGTGTGAAACCTCAGATTTTTTTACAGAAAATAGTGTGGAACCATGGAACTTATGCTGCTTCTTGATAAGTGGAGTTAACCATTGGTGGGATTCAAATTTTTTAACAACCTGTTCTCTGCCCTAATAACTGGCTGGGTGGGCATGGCCGGGTAGGCCTGGCCGGGTGGTCATGTGACTGGGTGGGCATGGCCAAGTCAATGTCATTCACATCAAGGGATGCCTCGCTCGGCTCTTCCCCTCCAGCCACTTCTTGTCACACCCAGCCTCAACGTATCTATAGTTCTGTAAAAATGTTGTTCATCTTTTTTCAACTTTATTATCTGCATCGACATACTATGGATGTACTTTCATGGACCACTGAAAGGAGGCAATGGCTCACATGTTTTGCCCAAGAGTGTGATAGGCAGGTCACATAATAAGCTTTTGAGGGGTTGCCACAAAGAAGGGGGGGGCAACGTATTTTCCAAAGAAGCAGAAGGCAAAACAAAAAGCAATGGATGGAAACTGAACAAAGAAAGAAGCAACCTAAAACTAAGGAGAAACTTCCTGACAGTGAGAACAATTAACCAATGGAACTGCTTGTCTCCAAAAGTTCTGGGTGCTCGATCATTGGAAGTTTTTCAGAAAAGACTGGACAGCCATTTCTCTGAAATGGTATAGGGTCATGTCCCCCCCCCAGGTCTCTTCTAAGTGTTATTCTGACACCTTCTCCAGGCCCTCCACTTAGATTTTGGCATCCTCAGTTTTCCTGCTTGAGCAGGGGGTTGGACTAGAAGACCGCCAAAGTCCCTTTCAACTCTGTTATTCTGTTATTCCTAAACTAAATAGCTAAGACCCTCATTGGGATCCTGTCTCTTTTGCTCCCTCTGGATTAATGAGTTAAAGAGCTGCCTCTAGACATTCATTTTAATAAGATATTTAGAAACCTGCAGTTGAAAGTTCTTCATGTCTCTTTACACTGAAGACCCAATTTCATTTGGAATTTAATCCCAAAATGGTTGCCCTTTTGGCATTTCTCTTGATACTTCTCCAAATTGCACCCCCAAGAAGTCACATCTCTCTCCTTCTCCCCCTCCCTTCCTCTACCTCCCTCCCTCCCTCCCTCTCTCTCTCTCTCACACACACACTCAATTTAAGCAAATTCCCTTTTCTTGGAGACTGTAGAATCATAGGCTAGCAGAAGGTACCTTGGAGGTCTTATAGTTAAAACTTTTGCTCAAGGCAGACGACCTCCTATTTACTTGTGGGTTCACAGACATCCTAGATTTGGCTGCAAGAACTGCAGGCAGCCTTCCTGGTCACACAGTTCCTCCTACCGCTGCCCCATGCGAGACAGGATGCCCATGTGGCAGTGGCAGAAGACGAGCTCCAGACAGCGGTAGCAGCAGAAGGTGAGCTCCAGAGTGATGGCAGCGGCGGAAGGCAGAAGGCGAACTCAAGAGTGGTGGCAGAAGGCAGCAATGGAAGATGAACTCCACAGTGGAAGTGGAGGTGGTGGTGGAAGGCGAGCTGCAGAGTGGTGGTGGCGGTGCTCCTGGGGTGTGGGCAGATGTCCTGGGGCTGGATGTGGGACCCAAGGCAGAGGAGAAGGCGAGTGGGCGGCAGTCACTCGGAGGCCCCACAGAAGCTGAGCACACCAGGCCCAAAAGTCTCACCGTGTCTGCCTGAGGCAGCTCTTCGGCTGAGTGCAGCAGGTCTCCCTCCCCCGCTATCATGTCAGCCTTACCTTCCAGAGTATCCATGCACCTCCGCTGGCCTGAACACCCTGCCCTTCAGATCCCAATGGGGCCAACACATGGCTGCCTGTGAACATAAGAGTGAACATCACTCTGAGATGGAAGAGGAACAGCTGACAGAGAGTGAGAGTGTTGGCTGTGGAGGAAACTAGGGAAGGGCGTCAGGTTGGGCAGAGCAGGGGAGTTAGAACAAGGGAGAGGTGGTTCTGATGAAGACCAAAGCCCACCCCCTCCTCATCTTAGGGCACGCAGGGAAGAACGGAGAAGAGAGCAATGTGGGTTGCGTGGCTTATGAGAGAGGAAAGGGTCCCGATCCCCTTCACAAGATACACCTGGAGCTAGAGTTTAAAAGGAGAGGCAAATGGGAGGGATGGTTGTCGGGAACAAATGCTGAGTTCATGTTCATGTTGACTGTTTTATCTGAATTCCTGGCATCCTCCCAACTGATTTAATTTACGGCCATGCTACTTCAATTCTGGAATTCCTTATCTTGCTTGCCCTTCTGGATTAATTACCTTATCTTGCTCTGTTGGATTTATGGTTGGAAGTTTTGTCTGCTTACAGGTTTGTGGAAGGGGGTTTCTCCAAACCGGAGAGTAAAGGGACATTGAAGGCAAAGTTTGGAGCTAATAAAGGGACTTGTACTTATTTTCTGGCTGTGTTGCCTTTGTGTCATGCCCCAGGTCATCACAGGGGGAGACACTGTGTTGAGGCCAAGACTGCTTCTCCATTGCGGTGCACGCATGCAGCCCTGGGACATCCACCTGCCCTCACAGAGCACCACTGCTGCTGGGCGCTGGCTCCATTGGGATATGAAGGGCAGGACACTGGGACCGGCAGAGGTGCATGGAAAGTCTAGAGCTCCTCAAGGCCTTTGGGACAGATTAGGTTGTCCAAGGCTTTGGTCCCCAGGAAGGGCTATGTCATGGAGAGCTAGGTGCCCAGACCAGGTGCTTTGTCTTGGGCTCAAGAAGCGGTAGGGGGCAGAGGGAGAGAAACGGATTGAGGCTGAAAGAAGTGATAGGAGGCAGAGGGTAAGAGAAACGGGAGGCTTTGGAGACAAGCACCCTTTCCAGCCCTGCTTCCCTGAGGGGGTGCCTGGCTGTGCTTACCTGTTCTGCTGCTTAAGTGGTCGGGAGCAGGCCAAGATGAGTGGGAGGCAGCCGCGTTGTAGGCCGCGGGCGGCAAAGGCAGGCAGGCAGACTGGGTCGTGTGGCCACGTGGTCAAGGCAAGGGAGCCAAAGAGCAGCTGCAGCTATGCCATGGTGTGACTCTAAGGCACCAACCAAGTCGTGCAAGGCCAATAAATTGTGGCTGGGTGGGATGGGGTGGGCAGCCAGCAATTTAACAACCAGTTCAGCCAAAGTGGTGCGAACCGGTTGAATCCCACCACTGGAGTTAACCTTAATAAAGACAACCTTTAAGTTGTCTTTACAACTTTTTGAAGGAGACAAAAACAATGGTTTCATTTTTGTAGGACGCTTAAAATGGAACAAAGGCCGAGATTTATGATCTGCCTTGCTATGATACTTCAGGCAACTCCAACTCTGGGAATCATCTTCTCAACAACTGGGCTTAGTACTTGCATGATGGGAAATCACTTTCTCCACAGTGGAAGTTATTATTTCATTCAGCAGCATAGCTTTTGGGAAGACCCTTAGGTAAGTAACAGAAAAGGTGGTCAAAGGCCTGCATAGGGAAGACCAATATCTTAATGGTCCATAGATTCAATTTGATGTCTCTAGTTCCTGGCTTGTTTATCCTTGGCTATAATCCCACATTAATGTTGTTGTCCAATGGCCATGGCCATTATGGTAGTCTTATTTTAAATTATTAGCACCATTCCTTTAAAATTCCTTACCAGACATGAGGAAATTCCTAATTTTAATGGAATATTAGGGATGAAGTATCATCTCCAGAAGCACTGAAGCAAGATAGCCTCCTTCTTTCCCTCACTGCCATTAAATTGAGCCATTGTGACTCCCCAGCTCTTTTCCAGGTTTTGGAAACTGATTATGCCCTGCAGCTGAGCTCTTGTCTTGAGCCTGGGAGACCACAGTCCCCTGTTAAATTTGTTAGCTGCTTTTGAAAATAGTCCACCTACCTATGCATCATAGTAGAGCTGGCTCATTTTATTGTCCAGCTGTCTTTTTGGAATTATTTGTATCCTAGTCCTTAGGACTGCATCAGTGAAAAACAATATTGCAATAGCATTTGTCAAGGCTGTGGTCCAGCTTGGAATAGGCTTCAGTAGGTTTGTCATTATGCTGGCCTACTGATTCTAAACATGTGCACCAGTCATGCGTTTTTAATGGTGGAGAAAATCCATTATGAACACGGAAAGTATATTGTGGTTATAATTTCATTTGGACTGAAATTAAACCACACTTCACAACATTCGTTGCTTGGAAGTGAGCAGCTTTTGATGAACAGACCAGAGAGTTTAAAGAGCTTCATGGCTCATCAAAGAACAAAATCTATAGAAAACAAAGCAACTGAAAGCATTTGTGAGCAGCCACTTTGAAGGGAAGCGAGCTGAACCTGTTCAGAGGCAGTAGCCACTGTGATCAAAGAGATTTAATTCTCTTTTTAAATTCTTATTACAGTTTAAGAGGGCTAAAACACACATTCCAGCTTATAATACCTTATTGTTTTATATTTCTTGTTTTTAATGATGTATTTATAATTGTGTTCATTGTGTCTTTATAAACTGCCCAAAGCTGTTAAAAGTGGATATAAATCTACCAAATAACTGAGTAAGAGGAAATGCACATATGCCTCACAAATAAAATTACCATATAAAACCACAGTGACAATTTGGTTTGGTTTTTTCAAAGCAACAAAATAGATTCATAACAAGTGTTAGAGGCCGTGGCTTCCCATTACATACAAGACCAGCTTTAACCCTTGGTTGGGTCAAATGGAACAGAAACTTGTTTAATGTGTGCAAAACAGTCATTCATATATGCCACTTTAAACAGTAAGATTTTCAGGTAACTTATACTTTCAAAAATTTGGGGACAGGAAAATAGAGTCTGTACAGTCTAATAGTTTATTTTAAGCATAATTTATTGAACAAGCCATAGTTTATTGATTCTCCCTTAATGCTCAGCAATGAATCATGTTATACAAACCACAATGGCTTGACCATCTACCAAGCTCAAGTCTTGATATTGTGACATAAGGCTCACTAGGAATGACCAATTTTTGTCCCAGTCTTTGATCTATCTTTCCTGGACTTTTGTTCCCCTGTTGCTTGATTGTTTTTCACAGACAGTAAAAAACAATAGTAAATGCTTTGCTACAATTACTCATTCTAATTTTAACTTCACAGAGTGGGCAATCCATTTCACTGTCATAATACTAACAATCACTAAAATATTTGTCTGTCTATCATCTATCTATATCTATCTATCATCCACCCACCCACCCACCCATCTCTCTCTCTCACATCTGTCTGTCTGTCTGTCTGTCTATCTATCTATCTATCTATCTATCTATCTATCTATCTATCTATCT
>WNWU01000001.1:40441275-40485914 GCA_012654045.1 Ptyas mucosa | reverse complement strand
AAGGAAGGAAGGAAGGAAGGAAGGAAGGAAGGAAGGAAGGAAGGAAGGAAGGAAGGAACAAAAAAAGAAAGAAGGAAAGAAAGATAAGTAAGTGCTGGAAATTACCTGAAACTATGGCCTGAAACAGAGGGAGTAAATGTATTCTCTGTCATTCTCTCTGATGGAATATGTTTACAGGAAAATAGGGTGTGTCATTTAATAGGGTGAAAATTAACTTTTGCATTTTTTTTTCAGTGAGGGGGTTCTAAAAATATGTGTTTTTATTATTTATTTATTATTTATTTATTAGTCCAATTTATATGCCGCCCTTCTCCGTAGAGTCAGGGGGCTTACAATGCATTATAGCAATAGCCCGCATATTTTTATGTATATATCTGCTTATTAGGGCTTTCAGCCCCCTCTAAGCGGTGTTGTTCTATACAAAGCTGGTTTATTGCCCCCACAATCCAGGTCCTCAATTTATCTACCTCGAAAGGATGGAAGGCTGAGTCAACCTTGAGCCTGGTGAGATTTGAACTCGCACTAATTGCAGGCAACTGGCAGCTAAATGCTAGCACTTAACAGCACTTAGTCCGCTGCACCACCAAGGCTCTTACCTTTTACACCAAGAATTCAAATCTGCTGTTATTTTTGTAATTGCACAACATTTAGCTTACTATGGTAAATCCACTTCCGATCATATACCTCACAAAAGTCTCTTGTAACCAAAGTATTGTTGACTTTATCTTCTCAAAATTACATCTTGTGCTACAAAAATTAATTTTTTTTCCTGCATGAATCTTATCTATCTAAGCAAAAATAACCCATACAGTCATAAACTAACATCAGAAAGCAATTATCTGAGTTACAAAAATGTTTAAATGAATTTCATCAAGTCTTGTTTTGATTCGTTCTTCAACATCAGCTGCCAATTTGCTTCTTGGCCTCTGATATAACCCTCACGTTTCTCATGTGTATAAACTCTGCTTGCAGCCTCTGGACCTGTTTCATACATCTCTCTATTGATTGGGTATGACGGAGCCACTGTGGTACTTGCATTGGTTCATCAATAAACTTCTTTATTTCTGCTGTAGTCAGTTTGCATATCAAAGGTGGCTCATATACACCTTCAGACAAGCCAATCGGTTCCAGCAGAGTGGATGCTCTGGCATTGATTAAAGCTGTTTTTCTTGCACATACAGAAAAATCTCCAGTGCATCATCTTTTGCACCCCTCCAGTCAATGATCTTTTGCACACCAGCTCTCCTCTCTTGAATGTCACCTGAACACAAGAGTGTTTGGATTATCATTTCCCTGAAAGCATACCATGCTGAGCACTGAATGGTTGGCAAAACAGCATCTACTACAGCCTTCTTTTGCAGTCTGACTTGCTGCAGCTGGAACACATGACTTGGGTCCTCAATCCAGGAATGTTTTACTTTCACGTTGAACCAGCAAGGGTAGTACACACCAACAATGTATTCCACTATCATTCTTAAATTTTGGAGAGTTTTGTTTTTAAAGCCATGTTTTGAAACCCATATTTGACAAAGCCTATTTTGCAGTTGTCAGCCAGCATGAATGGCTTACATGGCCAATTTCCAGAAAAGTCAGATCTGTGGGAAGTTCTCCTTCCTTATTGCCTGTGTGATCCTATCTCCATATGCTCAAACAGTGACGACACTGTCACTCAGTGAAATGAGAGGCTCACCAATTGAAACTCTGGTGAATGAAGGATCAATGTCAAGTTCTCTTGCGGTGTCTAGATGTTGCCAATTTTACCTTCCCATTTGTCATTAGATCGGTCTTCCCATCCAATTTTGTGATTAAATATCGTAGGGGTAACTCATTTGTGTGGAGTGCACACACCAACACAATCAACTTCTGGTCAAGCATGATCTCTACCCAGTGCATGGCACCACCTTCACAACCTGTATTAACATTTGTAGAATCTCCTCCAATGACCTTCAAGCTTTTGTCAATACCTTTCTTCTTCATGAAATACACCAGATTATCTGCAATCACTTGAGGAGGTTTTCCTGTTTTTGAGCCTTTCTCTGGAGTGAAATGATAAAGCTATCTTCCACCTGACTCACTGCACACAGAATAATGTTCTTCTTTGATGTACTGGGGAATTGCTGGTCTGCATTGTTTGATTCAGCATAACTTTAGTTGCATCTATATGGCGAAGATGCATTCTATTACGCCCTTCTTACAGAGCTCCTCAAATGCTTGATTTAGGGACTTCATAATTTTTTTCCTGGGCATTCTTGACTTTATTGTATTCAATATAAGTCTCTTGTCTTCTTCGGTGATCAAGTCAGCATCTATGAAGGCAGTTGTGGTAATGGCAGCAGTGGCACATAGAACAACATCGTATCTCATAGCGATATTTGTTATTTATAATCTATTGTATTCTGTCTTTTGTTTTGAAGTAGAGGGTATGTATGTTTGGTCGAAGGTCTCTTTCATAACTTCCATCACATTCCTCTTCTTCTTCATCATTAGTTGTCTGTCCTTCATTTTCATCATAAGAGATAATTACTTCATTTGTCAGTATCGAAATGCCTGGAATACTTCTTTGCTTATATTTAGTGAGCCTTCATCTCTCATCATCTTGCCACTTTTGTCTTTTGCCTGGTCATTTCTGCTCGGGCACATCTGGCAAACCAATCTGGTACGTTCCAAAAGAACCCATTTGACTCTCTGATCTTTAACGAAAGCAAGTTCCTTCAATGGTATCTTCATCTCCTTATCAATCATTTCCTCTCTAGCCATGAACTGTAAAGTCTTGTCACCTGCTGTTCCTTAAAATCTGTGCACTGGAGATGGTGAGAGGCTCTTTAATCATCACATGGTCTTTCCTTTAGGAAGGGAGCCTTATGCATTTTTAAAATAAGTATAAGATATTCAAAATTGGTGAGTGGAATCCTGACGGAAGGGCTGGAACTGTTTATTCAGTCTCAGTTGGTCCTGTAGTGATGTCAGGAAAAGAAAGATTATTTGGGATTTTCTTATATTGCTTAGTGCAGGGTTTTTCAAATTTGGCAACTTTAAATCCACACATCTTAAAGTTGCCAAGTTTCAAAAACACTGGGTTACTGTAGTGCAGGTGTGTCAAACTAGATTTCATTGAGGGCTGCATCAGGGTTGTGTTTGACCTGGGGTGGGTGGGTTGGGGGGGGCATGGCCAGGGTAGGCATGGCCAGCTGGATGTCACTCATGTTGGGGGTGCCTGTGGTGGCCTGAGCACTCTGCCCATGAAAACCTTTTTAACTGGCAGAGTGTTGTAGGAGGGCATCCCAGTTGAAAACAGAGCTCGGGAAGGCCGCACACAGCCCTCCTGAGATCTATTTTCACTGGAAGAGACACCGCAGGCCAGTCCTGCATTGTTTCAAGGGCAGCCCCATGGACCAGATCTAACCACTTCACAGGCCGGATCCAGCCCACAGGTCTTGAGTTTTAAACCCCTGCGGTAGTGTTTGTGGTCAGTAAAAGCAAGAGGCAGTCCCTTAATGTACTGCAATCCTATCTGTCTTAAGAGCAAAAGAGGAAAAAGAGCAAATTATAACTGTTTCCAGGATATGCAACCAATGGTGGCACAATGTTAAAGGTATAGGTAAAGGTCCCCCTCGCACATATGTGCTAGTCGTTCCCGACTCTAGGGAGTGGTGCTCATCTCCATTTCAAAGCCAAAGAGCCAGCGCTGTCTGAAGATGTCTCCGTGGTCATGTGACCGGCATGACTAAACGCCAAAGGCACATGGAACGCTGTTACCTTCCAACCAAAGGTGGTCCCTATTTTTCTACTTGCATTTTTTTACATGCTTTTGAACTGCTAGGTTGGCAGAAGCTGGGACAAGTAACAAGAGATCACCCCGTTATGTGGGACTAGGGATTCGAACTGCTGAACTGCCGACCTTTCGATTGACAAGCTCAGCGTCTTAGCTACTGAGCCACCGTGTCCCTGGCACAATGGTAGCATATCTTGAATACATCTCATGTGCTATTTGCAGAAAACTATGCAAATGTGCACTACCCAAGTGAGAACCACCCTCTTGGACTCTCCAGTGAATCTAAAGCAAAGGTTTAGTAGGTTATATTCAGAATGGAGACACAATGCTGAACTTGTCCTTTCTGGGTTTCCCACCCATGCTTGGGGTTTTTTTTTTTTTTTTGGTTATCTGATATCACAGATTCATTTTTTCATGCTCATCTTTACTGATCAAATTTCAGCTGCAGTCTAGAAAGAAACAACTTGGATATGGATTTTTAGTAGTGTTTCCTAACCCTGCTCACATATTTCCTTACTGAAAAGATACTTAGTAATAATAAGATGCCTGGCCTATTTTTTTTGGGGGGGGGGGGGTTGCATTACATTTGAAAGCTGCTGATATGACAGACGTATTCCTAACTAACAGGACTGAAAGTTCACACAAGGTGGTGATTTTACTCTTAATTATGCCAGCTAATAATTGCATTTCATGCATTACTAAATATTTGCCTAACCTTGTCCCAATAATTTCCAACCAGCCTCATTTCCCCTTATGGGAGGCTTTAATAATTTCAAGTGCCTGTATTTAGAACGAGAACTCTTTTTTCCAAAACATCACTTATCCCAGTTCCAATGCCTGTTATCTCCAGGAAGGATGGGGAAAGTTCCCACTCGAAACCCTGAACAATAATGCAACCCACAATTTTGAACTAGAAGGGCCTAAGGTTAAAAGGAAGAGCTAGGATTAAATATTGGACTTGGGTCTGCAGTCTTGTGGTTGTATCTGGCTACAACATGCTACTTAAAAAACAATGGTCAGGTTGCCTTCCATTGTCCTGAACTGAACAATAGGTTAATCCAGCTTGTCACACAACAATCTTGATCTGACAATCTTTATGTGATTTATATACAGTACTTTCAGTTCTTCCTTTTTCTAAAAATTTCTTCACTCCGGCTCTGCTTATCTACTAGCCATCTAAGATAAGCATTAGCCTTTCTTGGAAACCACATAATGTTACCATTATATCCAGTGGTGGGTTGCTACCGGTTCACACCGGTTCGCGCAAACCAGTACCGGCGGCAACAGGAGGCTCCACCCACCCACCCGGAACGTTTCTGCGCATGTTCAGAAGCACCACGCCCACACGCCTGAGCACACGCACACAAGCGAACCAGTAGTGACGGGATTTGGAACCCGCCCTGCAGTCCAGTGCCTATAAAATTTCTATGTAAATTTGTATTTGCTAGCAGACATTAATGCCTATTTTTTTTGCAAATGTTATGAAGAAATTAAACCCCTTCTCCCTGTATTTTCTTGTATTGCATTTGGAGCGTTTCTGAACAGCTAAACAAAATCTTGCCTTTTCCTGCTATTAATTAGGATTATCATAGTGTGGGTGGGTTAATAGGATAATTTCTAGATTATAGAAAAGGCAGATAATCCTTTTGTAACTCAAATTGCAGATTAAATGTTGGGCAGCCCTGCTCAACTTTTATCTACAATTTAGTGCAATATGGCTAATGTAATCCGTCTTTTGTTTCTACTATAGGAAGTCCTTGACTTACAACTAACATTTTGCCACTGTGTGAAGTTACAATAGCACTGAAAGAAGTGACTTACAACCAGTCCTCACACTCAGGGGTGAAATCCAGCAGGTTCTGACAGGTTCTGGAGAATTAGTAGCAGAAATTTTGAGCAGTTCGGAGAACCAGTAGCGGAAATTTGAGTATTTCGGAGAACTGGCAAATACCACCTGTGGCTGGCCCAAAGTGGGGAGGGAATGGGGATTTTGCAGTATCCTTCCCCTGGAGTGGGGTAGGAATGGAGATTTTGCAGTATCCTTCCCCTGCCATGCCCACCAAGTCATGCCCACCAAGCCACACCACGCCCACCAAGCTACACCCACAGAAGCGGTAGTAAAAAAATTTGGATTTCAGCACTGCTCACACTTATAACCACCACAGCATCCCCATGGTCATATTATCAAAATTTGGGTGCTTAGCAACTGGTATAACCATGGGGGCAGCATCTTGGGGTCATATGATTACCATTTGCAACCTTTCCATCTGCTTTCTGCCAAGCAAAGTCAATGACGTTAAGTTAAGTTAAGTTAAGTTAAGTTAAGTTAAGTTAAGTTAAGTTAAGTTAAGTTAAGTTAAGTTAAGTTAAGTTAAGTTGTGATTCACTTAACAATTGCAGGATTTAGTTAAGAACTGTGGCAAATTTATTCATTTATTTAGTGAATGGCAATGTTACATTAGCCAGGAGATTACAACACTAATACAGAGTAGTAGTTTGGCTACCTAAGACTGCTAGCCCTGTTTGGTTCACGCTCACACACTTTCCAAAGTGCATCACAACTAACTCAGCCCCTGAAAGAAAGACAAGTGGTTTTCCTGCAGCAGCATCTGGGGCCATCTCCCAACACTGAAGCCACCTCACAAAAGGGCATGGCAACAGGGAAGGTCCAGCGCTAGCAGGATTCTAACCATCATCTACACAAAACACTGACTCATCTCCCCATTGAAGTGATACCTATTTATCTACTCACATATAACATGCTTTCAAACTGCTAGGGGGGCAGAAGCTGAGGCCAGTGATGGAAGCCCACCCCACACTCAGGATTAGGACTTAAACAACTGAAGCAAAGACCATTTCCAGCCTTTGCGCCTCTTAGACTGTGGCACAAAAGATAGTAAAATCAGGTTTGTACCTCCATGAATACAAAACTTTCTTCTGGAGGAAAAGTGCATGCTGATTATTTTTTTTAATACTGAAGTTCCTTTGTATGTTCACAACTCATGGTCCCACTACCCATGCTGCTACAGAGGTTCCCTCCAAGGCAGCTTTTCAGAATGGAGTCGAACACCCTGCTCCTCTGCTCTAAACGTTCTAGGTGTCCTCCAAGTTACAGCATTGGAAAATGCTGAGAATCTTGAGAGTGAAGCTCACATATCTAGAGGACATCCAGAATGAGGATGGCTGTTCTTCAGAACTAGAACTCTGTTGGCCATAAATCTGGATCCAACTCATTGTTTGTGAAGAATTCTAAAGAACTCATAAAAATGGAAAATGAAGATAGTCAGCCTCTCCTACTTGACCCATTGCTCGCTGGTTTTTAAAGACATTTTGTCAACCTTGTCAATAGCATCTTATATCTGCCCCTTATTTGTATTTGCATTTAATTTGTCTGAAACTACATCCAGGTTTTCTGGATGTATGTGAAGGGGAGGGGCGTAAACTAAATACAATTATAGGATTAAAAAAAACTGGAACAACTAAATCTCTGTGTGCCGTATTCCTCACTCTTCTTCATAGCAGAACTCTCTCTTTATCTTCATTTCTCTCTTTATCTTCATTTACTGTGGGAGCAATTGCAAGCAATATCTCTCTATGCAAAGAGATAAACATTAAGCTGCTACATTTTTCCTTATTTTTATCTTCTGAATCTGTGAGCTTTAATTAGTTTTGGTTCTAAATGATGATAATTACGATTTTAAGGTGTTAATTGTCCTTTGCAAAGTAGGGAGTTGCTGCCCAGAGTTACTTAGTGAGATGGGAGATGCTTATATTAATAAATAAAGGGAGACATGTCATGAGGAAAGAAAGTGCAACTGTAGGAAACTCACATGTTCATACATTTCATTAAATATATGGAAAACTTTCCAGAAACAGAACAATTCAGGAGTGTTTCTCCCTTTCCTTCTATTCTGTTTGGTTCCCTATTTTTGGCAATTAACCCTCGTCACCCTGCTAATTCATTTTAAGTCTGGCCCAAGTTGTAATAAATATTTTCATTGAGATGTCCTTCAGATGAATTGGGACCAACCTCCTGGAATTGCTAGTCAATATGACTGTTGGCTTCTCTGTAAACAACAACAACATTTTGGCTGCAACCCATTTTATAGTGCTCTAAACCAAAGCTATTTGAAATTAGGGCATTTTCTTACAGTGAATTTCACCAATTGAATTCAGTTGCCATAATTTACCTTATCTTAGGAAAAATCTCTTAGCTGAGATTTTCCTGCAACGGAAATGAGGCATCTTCAATTTGTCTGGAACAGGAAAGATGCCTCATGTCTGCCTGCCTAGCTGCTTGCCTGTCATCTATCATTTTTCTGTCTCTGTGCCTCTGTCTCTTCTTCTATCTGTTTTTAATTTGATTCTCCTCCAGAATTGTGTTAGGTTCCTCATGGGAACTGTAAAGAATCAAATTCATGACTTCTGGTTAGGTATAACTCAGTGGTAGAATTCAATTTTTTTTTACTACCGGTTCTGTGGGCTTGGCTTGGTGGGTGTGGTGTGGCTTGGTGGGCGTGGTGTGGCTTGGTGGGTGTGGCTTGGTGGACGTGGCAGGGGAAGGATACTGCAAAATCCGCATTCCCTCCCCACTCCTGGGGCCAGCCAGAGGTGGTATTTGCCAGTTCTCTGAACTACTCAAAATTTTCACTACCGGTTCTCCAGAGCCTTTCAGAACCTGGTGAATAGCACCCCTGGTATAATCTATTAAGAAGAACATATCAATGATACTAACAGGTGCAGTTTTTCATAATTTCTGAATATTTATAATTTTATAAAGATTTTTGAATATCTTTATAATTTTATAGTTTTCTTATTATAATTTCTGAACAGATAGTCCTTGACTTATGATAATTTATTTAACAATGGTTGAAAATTACGGCTGATAAAAGTGACTTAAGACTTTTCCTTGAAGTTACAACTATAGCATCACCCCTAGTCACATGATCATAATTCAGGAACTTGTCAACTGACTTGCAGTTATGATGGTTACAATGTCTTGCAGTCACATGATTGCAGTTAGCAACTTTCCCAGCTGGCTTCTGACAAGTAAAGTCCATGGAGGAAGCTGGATTCATTTAATGACCACACGATTCTCTTAAGAAGCATGTGATTCAGGGGTGAAATCCAAAAATTTTCCCTACCGGTTCTGTGGGCATGGCTTGTTGGGTGTGGCAGGGGAAGGATACTGCAAAATCTCCATTCCCTCCACACTCGTGGGGGAAGGATATTGCAAAATCTCCATTCCCACCCCACTCTGGGACCAGCCAGAGGTGGTATTTCCCAGTTCTCCAAACTACTCAAAATTTCTGCTACCGGTTCTCCAGAACCTGTTAGAACCTGCTGGATTTCACCACTGATGTGATTCTTATAACAACCACAGTAAAAATGGTGATAAACCATGTCTGGTCATGTGATGACTCAACTCAATTTACTTAGTGACCAAAATTCTGTTCCCAGTTGTGGTTGCAAATTGAGAACTACCTGCATTCTGTTCATTATAGCAGGGCTGGGTTGAAATCAGTGTTGATTCACATTTAGCTTACATGTTAATATGTACACGTATATACATATACAAGCTGATCCAAATCCACTTAAAAAGCATGGCATTGCTCTGATGATACATTTGCTAATATTAATTAAAGAAATCTAGTTATCTCTCCACTCAATTTCATTCAACCTTGGAAATCTTGTTACTCATTAAATTAGAACAATTAGTGCTAAGTGTTTTGCCAGAAAATCCTGGGAGTGGCTGTGCATCATTAAACTGCATTCCTCCTAAGGTGAACATCCTGGAACAATGCCCATTTTAAGTAAATTTATTGTAGAATGTGATCCAGTCTTTAATTTTATCTCTTTCTTCCTTGTTTGCTTTTTTTTTTTTGCTAATAATTGTTGAATATTTCTGATGAGGTGGATTGTTTATATGTACCATAAGAAGAATCTTATTCTTCTTTGGCACCCGGGAAACTCTGTTGTATTCAGTTCCAGCTTTTGTGATCTCAAAGACACTTCTTAGCTGTTTTAGTATTTCTTATTAAAAATCAGGACACATATTTTCTGAGGGAAAAAGAGCTAGATGAAAGGATGTCTGTTCCAATGGTTATTTCACTTCCATCCAGTGGCCCATAGTCCTGGATTCCTATCATATCAAGGCTCTGAAAAGCATAAAGTTAGAACAGGTATGCTTCTGGAATTATTTCATAGATGGGTTTGAGGAATGTATGCTGTGCATACAACATAACATTTGTTTTCTCTACATAGAGAACACCGTTGGTACATCAAGGTTGGTACATCTCTATCAATTTCTCTAACAGATTAACAGAGTTGAAAGGGACCTTGTAGGTCATTTAATCCGATCCCCCACCCAAGCAGGACACCCTACACCTGTGATGGCAAACTTATGGTACACATGCCAGAGGTGGGCACACGCGCCATTGCCAGCTCCTCTTCTGGTTTTTGGCATGCACATGCATACTGGCCACCTGGTCTTCAGGTGTGCTGGAGCACCAGAAACCTGAAAACCAGCTGGCCGGTGAGCATGCGCGTGCCGGCCACCTGTCTTTGGGTTTCTGGTGCTCCGGCATGTGCGACCAGCTGGCCAGCATGCATGTGTGTGCCGGAAACCCAAAGACCAGATGGCCGGCATGCATATGCGTACCCCACACACGCATATTCCAGTTTGGGCACTCGGTGCCGAAAAGATCCGCCATCACTGCCCTACACCATTTCTGACAAATGGCAGTCCAGTCTCTTCTTGCAAGTCTCAAGTAATGAAGCTCCCACAACTTCTGAAGGCAACTTCTGTTCCATTGGTTGATTGTTCTCACTGTTTGAAAATTTCTCCTTATTTCCAGGTTAAATCTCTCCTTGTTCAGTTTCCATCCATTATTCCTTGTCAGGCCTACAGGTGCTTTAGAAAATAGCTTGACTCCTTCCTCTTTGTGGCAGCCCCTGAGATATTGGAACACTGCTATCATGTCTCCCCTGGTCCTTCTCTTCACTAGACTAGCCATGCCCAGTTCCTTTAATCGTTCTTCGTATGTTTTAGCCTCCAGTCCCCTAATCATCCTGGTTGCTATTCTCTGCACTTTTTCTAGAGTCTCAGCATCTTCTTTATAGTGTGGTGATGCAGTAGTCTAGATGTGGTCTTACTAAGACTTTATAGAGTGGTATTAGTACCTCCCTTTATCTTGACTGTATCCCTCTGTTAATGCAGTTTAGGATTGCATTGGCTTTTTTGGCTGCTGCTGCAACATTATCTCTGGGTGGAGAAGCACTACCCACAGGGAAATAGCTTTGCAATTTAGCGATCCTTCTGGATTTATTGTTTCTGCTTAAGCAGCAAATGGAAGTCTTAGCTAGAGGGGCTTTTATTCAGCTTAGTGTGCCAATGGTGAACTGACCTGCTGCAAGGCAATCTAGCTGTCGAGCTGCGACCAGGGCTCGCCATTGCTAGGGAGGGGATGGCCGATATGGAGAGGGAGAGGTTGCCATGAATGAAAATCACTGCAGAGAAACACGGCAGGACAGAGAGCTCAGCAGCTGGTGTTTCCCCATGGCGCATCCCTGTGATGTAACAGGGCGCGCACCACTGCCAAACAGCTGTTAGGAGGGGGGTTTCCTTTTGAACGCCGGATGGTGGGTTATTAGGTTATCCTGTGTATAAATAGCGCTACATTGCAAGTGCATGTAGCGCTGACTTTAAAGCATTTCCAACTTGTTCCTTACTGCTGCCCTGCTTGCCATCAACCTTAGTAAATTGCTGCACCTTGCTTCCTGGTTTGGCATCTTCTTTGCTGCTGCGGGATCGGCTGGAGTGACGAGCCGAGACTAGCTGAAGAAATCATGTCTTCTTTTCCATTCAGTTAGACTATTGCAACGCAGTCTCCATAGGCCTGCCTTTGAAGTCTATTCAGAAGCTGCAATTAGTTTAGAAGACAGTAGTCCATGTGCTAATCAGCACACATTATGTGAGAGTGTGTTACACCTGTGCTACTGCCAGCCCCATTAAGTAGATGCAACCAGGAAATCCACTCCAGAAGAAAGTTAGCAATATTTTTACAATATTGAGATTGTCTTTAATACCAGAACGTTGCCAGTTTGATTTTGATATAAATCCTAATCTACTCAATCAAGGCGGTTTTTATCTTAGCTACTTCTGAATATTATCTTGCTCCCCAAGACTGGAACAATTTCAGTTCTCTTTGCATAAGTAACAATTATTGCATATTTCATCATCTCCCTTATTGTCTACAGCTATGGCCTTGTACCGGTTATCAAATGGTTTCTTGTGTAATTTAAAATGCTGGGTTTGACCTTCTAAAGCAGAGTCCCCCAACATTTCCGGCTTTGCAGACTGGCGAGAGGGGAGAGAATGGTTCGCGCAAGTGGCCAACAAGCGTGTGCATGCGCAGCTTCATTTGTGTGAGTGGGGTGCATGCATGCCTGCTGCTCACACAAATGGAGTGTACACGCATGCACTTGCCTGCTGCTTACACAAGTGAGGATGCGTGTTCATGCATGCATGCTCACCGGCCATTTCCATGGCCCAGTTGCAAACTCCTCACAGCCCACTAGTGGGCCACAGCCCACAGGTTGTGGGCTACAGCCCACAGGTTGAGGATCCCTGCTCTAAAGCCTTGATGTTTGGCACCTGGATATCTGCAGAACTGCTTACTGCAATCTGAATCAACCCAATCCATTAGGCCATCTAGGAAGAAACTACTCTTGGTCCTCCCTCTTCTGGGAAATGAAGGGAATCAATAAAGGAGAATATTTGTAGCTCAGGGTTGAACTGTGGGGTCCTTGGTGCTCTCTGAGCTTGCTTGTTTTCTTGCAGAGGTTTCATTAACCTAACTAGGTGATGTCATCAGTGCTAGTAAGGAGTGCCGTTTGCTGCCAGTTTATGTTCCCCAACTGAACCTAGTAGATGCTACTTTTCAGTGGCTGTGAGACTTGTCTGGAATAGGCTCCAGTAGCAATCAAATGGTGAAAACCAAAATGTTGTAGAGAGTATTCTAATTAATTTGGGAGCTTCAGTCCTCTTTATTTTTAATTTATTATTATTTCTTGCTACAGTTTTTATTTTGATAGATTTTGACTCGATGGTTTATTTTATTCTGCTGTTAATTGGTTTCTGTGGACGTTTTAATGTTTTAATATCATGCAAGCCATTGATTGTCACTTGGATTGCAGTGAGGTGGAAATGAAATAAATGAACGAATGAATTCAATATCACTCTTGCTAATTGCCTCCTATCATTCCTTTCTTGGCGTACATAGTTAATCTCCATGATTCTTGACATGCATTTGCTGAAGATGGAGATCCCACTATCACTGCTTTACAAGTACAATTGGTTTTGCCGATATTCACCAGGTCTAGTCCTAGCATCTTCAGATTAATTAGGTCAACCTGCAAGAATAGGTCCACAATAGAAAGCGTCCTCAGTGCATTATGGTGTGGTATGCTGGCTTGACAGCTGTGGATAGAAAAACATTACAGAGGGTGGTGAGCACAGCACAAAACATCATGGGCTGTCCCTTGATACCACTGGACGGCATTGCTAGAACTCCCTGCCTTAGAGGAGTGAGGAAAATCCACAGGGATGACTCACACCCTGGTCAGCACTTCTTTATTCTCCTTTGGGAAGGAGATATAGAAGCATAGGCAACCACACAAACAGACTGAAGAACAGTTTTTAATCCATTAGTTGTCAGACTCCTGAACAAAAAATAACTACTACAACATAGTACGATTGACTTGCAGGGCCAGCGCAATATGCAATAAATTCACATGGGGCAATAGGACTGGGTGTTAGCAGGATTCACTGGGATAGGGATTTTTTTTTTTGTCTTTCACTGTGTGTTGTATTGTGTTGGGGGGGTTGCACGAAGGGAGCTCAGTCAATCTCAGTACACATGTTGTATTCTGACAATAAAGGTTTGAATTTGAATTTGAATTCAGGCCTCCAAAAGTAATGGGGAAACCAATGCTGGATCTTCCGGCCAGAAAGTGGCAAATGGTGGATGTCCAGAGAAACAATCATATTATTTTCCTTCCTCAGTGGGAAGTCACCATGAAAACATCTTCAGAATCTGAAAGGAAAGAAATAAATGTATAGAACTACAGGTAGTCCATTTAATGACTGTTCAAAGTTACGACAGTGCTGCTACTTACAAGTGATTCTCACCCCTACGACCATTGCAACATCTTCACAAACACGTGATCAAAATTTGGGCATTTGGCAACTAGTGTGTATTAATGATGAGTGCAGCAGCCTGAGGTCATGTGATGGCCACTTATGAACTTTCCAGGCAGCTTCCAGTGACCAAGTCAAAGGTGGAAACTAAATTTGCTTAACAACAAAATGGTATACTTAATCACTACAACAAAAGAGATTGTAAAATTAGGTGCGACTCATTTAATTACCACATCACGTAAGTTCTGGTCCTAATTGTGGTCATATGTTGAGACTGTAACAGACAAAGAAAAGGTGAAGCACTTCTCTATAGAGCTTCCTTTACTCTGTATCCTCTTTGCCAAAGAGGCTTAAATATATGCAATAACTGATCAATAAAATATTGTGGACTCTTTGTTTCCATAATTACAATGCATTGTTTATAAATACATTGTTACAAGAGAGGTCCAGTAATTTTGGGGAAAGAATATTCTTAGAAAGATTTTTTAAAAAATTCATTGAAATGAAAATAGGTAAGATACTATTGAATTAAAGCAGGGAGATGTATTTACATACATAATCTTTGCTGCAGTGATGGTTATCTGCAAGCGTAAGTTCTTTTGTAACTGTAAGCTAAATTGTTGTAAAAGTCAGTGCAATCCTGAATAAGCGATTCATCTAAGAGACATCCAACCTCCCTCATTTTCATCTTACACAACACCTTTGGAAAGAATCACATTTACTCCTGATATGCATTTCAAATACTCTATGAATACTGATTCTGTAAAATGTGCTGTCGCTCATGGAGCTTCTGTGGTTTCTAGCTAGCTAGTTGAGATATTTGCACCATGAAAAATGCAGAGAACTAAGCCTGTGTCAATAGTCATATAAGGGCACCATTCAGGAATGTTCCTGACCAAGTTTCTCAACTTGCTTGGGCGGCTCTTCATGAAATTTCAGTTTAGTTGCAAAAATTCATAGCTCCTCTTTTTGTCATTTGGCTTCTTCTGTCTCAATTTCTCTTTTCTAACTTTTCTTTTCCTTAATATAGCTTTTGGGTTCTCATCTTTTTTCTTGCCACTGTATTGCACCTTCTATTTTGTTGAAGGTTCATAATATATGCAGAATGAGTTGAATATGAAATGGGAGGCTGGCGCCATGCTTTATGTGCTATAGTTGTATAGCAAAGAGAAATGTAACAGGAAAGATCCCAGACAAAGAAAAGGATAGACGTTTTATGGGTGGGTGGGTGTGGGGTCCCCAGGAAAAGTGAGATGATTTGAACAAAAATGTCCTCTCAAGTAGAAAAGAAAAAAAAGAAGGGACACAAGGAACAAAATTGTAAACATTGTTTTGTCCCTAATTTCAACAAGTGAAATAGCATTATTAATAATTCTATGAACAACTTATTATGAGGCACATCAATAACTTGTATGCTAGATGGTTTATAGCAATAGCACTTAGACTTATACACCGCTTCATAGTGCTTTACAGCCCTCTCTAAGTAGTTTACAGAGTCAGCATATTGCCCCCAACAATCTGGGTCCTCATTTTACCGACCTCGGAAGGATGGAAGGCTGAGTCATCCTTGAAACTGGTAAGATTCGATCTGCCAAACTGCTGGCAGCCAGTGATCAGCAGAAGTAGCCTGCAGTACTGCACTCTAACAACTTCGCCACTGCGGCTCATGTATGCCAATAAAATGGTAGTGCCTTATTGCTATTTTAAAACCCCCCTCAAATCTTTTTTATTGTGTTAGGATAGTTTCAGACAATAAGGTAGCTATAGAGAAATATTTAAATTCAGCAATATAACTAGGTATACTAGATTGCTACACTATCTTGGAGCCTAGGAAGAACATTCCCCAGGAGACAGTCATATTAGTTGCCACTAGAGTCTTCCTCATCATACTGTTCTATTTTAGGACAGTTCCTAGGATAATGCAGCTACCTTTGGCCCAAGATCACAGGAAGAGATGTTGAAGCATTATAGAGAATGACTATATTCATGCCTCCTATCTACACTACTTTGAATGACCTTTTTGTAACTCAAGATGATGACCAGCAACATGGTGGATAGACTTCATTATAATGGTGATAGGTGTACATTAGAAAACCCGAAGGAGTGGCCTGGGACATATCTATTGAGAAAGTTTATCTGCTTGTATATGGTTGTTAAGAGGCAACACTGGCTTGATGACATATAACCAACCAACCAACTTGTTTCTCCCATCATTTGGTGATCAGATTTTTACTCTCTATGTACCACCTGTTTATTGCCAGTTATAAAATTTCATTCTGTCCTGGAGACTTGTTTCTTTCCCCACCATAGATCATGATATTATTAACAGTTCCAGCAGTGGTGAAATCCAATTTTTTTTTACTACCGGTTCTGTAGGTGTGGCATGGTGGGCGTGGCATGGTGGGCGTGGCGTGGCGGGCGTGGTGTGGCTTGGTGGGCATGGCAGAGGAAGGATACTGCAAAATCCCCATTCCCACCCCCCTCCAGGGGAAGGATACTGCAAAATCCCCACTCCTGGGAGAAGGATATTGCAAAATCTCCATTCCCATCCCACTCTGGGGCCAGCCAGAAGTGGTATTTACCAGTTCTCCAAACTGCTCAAAATTTCCTCTACCGGTTCTCCAGAACCTGTCAGAACCTGCTGGATTTCATCCCTGAGTTCCAAGCTATGGTCTACTGTATCAGTCCCCCACCTTTGTGGCTTGATGGCCTGACAGAGGGGGGAAGGGGAGAGGGGAAGCAGTCATGCAAGTGGCAGGCAGACTGGCACAAACATGCACAAGCAGCTCGACTTGCATGATTAGCAGGCTGGCATGCATGTGCATGCACGCGCAGCACAACTTGTGCAAGTTGAGCTGAGTGCGCATCAGTAGTGGGATTCAAATTCCGTTGCTATAGGTTTGCTCATGGGCATGCATGCACTCACGTGCGTGTGCAATGCTTCTGCGCATGTGCAGAGACGTCCAGGCAGGTGGGTGGAGCCTCCCACTGCTGCTGCTACCAGTTCACCTGATCCATGGCGAACTGGTAGCAACCCACCACTGGTGCGCATGTGTGTGTGCCAGTCTGCCACTCATGTGGCCCGGTTGCGAATAGGCCATGGCCCAGCAGGGGGCCATGACCTAGGGATTGGGGATCCTGGCAGGGCTGAAATCCAGCAGGTTCTGACAGGTTCTGGAGAACTGGTAGTGGAAATTTTGAGTAGTTTGGAGAACTGGCAAATACCACCTCTGGCTGGCCCCAGAGTGGGGTGGGAATAGATATTTTGCAATATCCTTCCCCTGAAGTGGGGTGGGAATGGATATTTTGTAGTATCCTTCCCCTATCACGCCCACCAAGCCACACCCACCAAGCCACATCACGCCCACCAAGCCATGCCCACAGAACAGGTAGTAAAAAAATTTGAATTTCACCCCTGGATCCTGGGTCTACCACATCATACCTGAAAAATGGGTAATTATAAGAAGAAAATAGCTGCTGTTTGTGTGTGTAATAAGAAGAGAAGGAGAGAAAAATCAGGAACTGTTTGTACTGCAATGAATGCATTGCTTTAGGATTCAGGACAGATGATGGTTGGTTACTTCATCTTTTGTTTATGGTGATAAAGTTTGACTCTGCAGTTATTTCTTGGGCTAGAAAAAAAACCACAATCCTTTCTTGTTTTCTTATCCAGAAATCACATTGGGTGGAGCCAGGAACGTGCATATATGATTCTTGTCTTTTGGGATGTGCCAAGGAAGAGCGACAACAGATTTGAGCATTGTCTGTCTGTCAACTAACTGCTCAATTGTTTCTAGTGTTTAGGAAAAGACTATTTGACAAGAATGGAGACCACAGAAGAGAAGGTAAGGAAGAGAATACTATTGTTTTCTATATTTTTTTGAGGAAGCTCTGCTGAGAAATCATAACAACTAGGTACATTCGGTATAATATTTCAGTCAATCTGAATTTTCTGAAATGATCAAATGTTGGCCCTATTTCAAACTTTGAATAGTTTCTGGGTGTTTTGATAAACAGATGGGTTCTCTGTCTCTACAGGAAGAAGAAGATACTAATCAATTACTGAGTGGGTTTGAACATTATAAAATTGGTCAGGCAATGAAAGGAATGGCTGAAAATTCATTTAAACTTTATGGACAAAGCAAACTTCTTAAGAATGTCAATCAACTTCCTTGTTGATGTATTGTTTTAAAAGGATAGGAGCAGAAAAGTGATTCAAGAAGATTGAAGACGTCTACAAGGCGTCCTTGCAAAAATTGCCACATGTGCCAGTAAAAACACAAAACAAAAACCAGTAGCTGGGAGAATGCTAATTGCCTTTCAACATCTCCATCTTAGGTAGCAGGTTTGGGGAGAAAATCTGGCTGTTCATTTGGATTTCAGCACATGAAGTTGCATATTAATTCATTCATCTTGTTTCCGTAGTTTTGGTTTCATGCTGATTATTAATCCCACTTGTTTGCTTTTTTTTGTTATGGTTGTTGTTTTAAAAAAAATCTAGAACTCTTTGAAACGATCAACGATGAAATTTTGGAACCCTGCAAATTATGTATTCTTTTTTAAAAAACAAGTTATAAGATGTAGCTAACATTTTGTGAGATTGTACCTGTTGATTTGTTAGTGTCTGCCTGCAGCATTCAAAACCATGCGATAGCATCAAAGGAAGTTAGTGCCTGTTGCTTTGTCATTTAAATATGAAGGGGCACACCTTTTTGCCTGCAAAGAAAAAACTTAGTTCCTTTATTGAGTTCACCACTCAGCTGGGCTTTTTCTTTTTCTTTAATTTTTCTTAAAGGTTTTTTTTAATGCAATAAAAGCATAAAAAAGAAAAAAAATAGAAAATTAAAAGAAAAGAAAAGAAGAAAAGAAGTAAAAAGAGAAAGAAAATATAAATTATGACTTATGACCTATTTCTGATAACAGAAATAGGATACAGGTAGGGCCTCGAATTGTACCATTTGTGTAGTGACCGTTACAGCACTAAAAAAGTGACTTCTGTCTTCACAGTTATGACAATTGTAACATCCCCACAATCCCCACAATCCCAGCATCCAAATTCAGGCATTTAGCAACTGGCGACGGTTGCAGCATCCCGGAATCATGGGATTTCCATTTGCAATTTTCCCAGCTGGTTTCTGACAAGCAAAATCAATGGTGGAAGCTGGATGCACTTAATGACCATGTGATTTACTGAACAACTGCAGTGATTCACTTAACAAGCATGCCAGAAAGATAAAGTTTGTAAAATTGGATGTAACTCATTTAACAACCATCTTGCTTAGCAACGGGAATTCTGGTCCCAGTTGTGGGTCATAAACTGAGGACTACTTGTTTTGGGGGAGTGTATGGTAAGTGCCATAAGAATAGCTTCTGCTGCAAAGCTGGACAACCTTCTTTCATGAAAGTTAATGTTGGAGAGGAATACATTCCTCTGTGTGATGATATTGTAGTTCTCCATGAGCTTGTCTGGTAAAATTTATACACGTTTGGATTCAATTAAGGATAGTAAAGATTTTAGAAAATGTGTTTATTGTATTACATTGTTATAGAATAGCTGCTGGAAATTGCATTTGGTTTCATTGGGCTGGGCCGCTAAGCTGGAAAGGTTGGGGACCACTGGTATAGAACATATGGCAGTTAGCTAGGAATGAGCAAATTCCCATCTGTGTCAATGTATATATATTCAATTCCAACCTTAACAGATAGTTTAAATAGTTTAAAACTCAGATACCAAAGTGCCATAGTTATACAAATCCTGGATATATAATTTCCTAATATACATTGTTTTATATGCATTTGAGGGACTCTGTGCATTGTATGCTTTATACACAATTAACTAAATGTACTGATTAGACAAATGCATTTTTTTCCCATACAATGTTTTCCAGTCACTGTTGCTTTTATATTTATAAGACAGGGACTTCTTAGGGGAGTCAGGATATCTGGGAATCTGTGTTGTATGGAGTCTCTGGTGTCTTTTGAGCTTGGTTGCTTGCTTGGAGATGTTTCATTACCTGACCAGGTAACATAATGTTTCCTAGTCAGGTAATGAAACATCTACAAAGAGGTGAGCTAATTTATCCTGAATGGATTTTTGGGATGGGTGTTTCTTTTGAAGGAGAAAAGACAGGATACTACGTTAGGAGCCAACAACTGGCCAGAGAACTGAGGAAAATTAGTACAAGGATTATAGGAGAAGTTACTGGATACATCTCTCTGCCGCAGTAGGAGATTCCTTAATTATTTTCCTTAGCAGGATATTAATATTTAGACAAGACAGGATGAAAAGTGAACTGTGCACTTTTGCTACTGTAAAGCTCATTTGAAACAGTGTTTAATTAGTTATATAACTGCAATTATATATGTAAATAAGGCGCAGCTGGCAGATCAGCAATTTCATACAGCAAGTTGATGAAATCAGATCTGGAAATGCTACCTTGACTATCACTTATCTACGTGCTGTATTTCTTGGGAAGACACAGATTTCTGTGCTGCAAAAGACAGTAATGTCAGGGTTTGAGTAAATCCATGAAAAGCAGGAAGGATGGAAGAAGGCCTTAGGGCACAGACCAAGAACCAAGACTCTGGAAGTTAGGTGCAGATGGGTGTACAAATATACTTCCCTGAGAGTGAGATGATACAGGTACACATAGGTCACCAAATTTGCTAAGAAACTGCTGATCAATGAAAAGGTCTGTAATTCTGATGCCAAAAATAAGGCAGCTTCGCCTGGGAAAAAATTAACTTGTCTGGTTAGTTCTATAATTTCATGTTGTTTGAAACCCATTGGTTATATAAGAGGAACTGGAACTACAATTCTATAGGCAGCTTTGAACGGAAATAATTAATGGCGTGCACGTTAAAAGATGGAGCAACTATATTTTTGTGCTTTAATTAAATGCGTAATGAGTGCTGGAATTTCTATTTGCAAATGCAGCCCTTCTTGTTTTATGATCTCAGTTTCTATAACTTCTCATTTATTTCTACTGTGATAAAAATGATGAAAAGTAATAAAATGGTTGTATTACAAAATGCTAAACGTGGGAATCCTTTAATGCAAGCATGAAGTATCATTAAAGAAAGTGAGAGAAGTAGGATGCTTGGAAAGAGAAGAATAAAATTTTTGTAAGGTTTTGAACATAACACACTTCCATTTACAAGGCAAAGGTTACAACTGGATGAGAACATCCTTAGATAGAAGTACAGCATTAAGAAAGCATTTTTGAAAAAAGCTTTTATTATGTCTCCTTTTATTTTGATACTTTAACTTGGCACATATAATAATTCAATTTTATTGTGTGTGCATATGTATACACAGAAAATGGTACACATGAAAATATGTATGACAAGAAACCCATCCACAGGAATGGAAAGTGACTGATAGAATATTTATAAGTCAGGGCTGATTTGTTGGGTCCTTGGTGCTCTCTGAGCTTGGTGGTTTTTCTTGCAGAAGTTTCATTACTAAACTAGGTAACATCATCAGTGCTAGAACGGAGTGGGGTTTGCTCTTATTTTTATATATTAGTGACTTGCCCTGTCAGTCAGTGGTGAAATCTAAAATTTGTTACTATCGGTTCGGGGGGGGGGGGGTAATGTGACTGGGTGGGTGTGGCCATTTTTTTTTTTACTTTTAAAACCATTTTTTCTACAACCTCTTCGGCGAAAGAGGTTGTGTAAAAAAAATGCTTTCAAAAGGCTCTGACGATCCAAGCTGTGTTGCCTAATTGTTAGAGGCATTTAAAAGAAAAAAAAAGTCTCTGCTGATCAGGCAACTCAGCTTGGATCATCAGAGGCATTTAAAAGAAAAAAAAAGGGATTTTTGCTACCGCTTCTCCGAACCACCCACCTCCATTGCTACCGGATCAGGCGATCTGGTCCGAACCGGGAGCATTTCACCCCTGCTGTCAGTATTGGTGGGAGTGTTCTTGGTGATTTCCTGTTGTTTACTGGTAGTTCCTTGATTATCGTTTACTTCTTGATTGCTAATCTAATATTAATTTTGCTGTTAATCTCTGCAATATGCAAACTAACTCTGCAGAAAAATTAATTACCGTGACCAGATTTCAAAATTCTACCAATTATACCCTATCAGCAATATAGATTTTTCCAGACAATCACAGTGCTTCGTGTTTCCTGAGCTTATCAGTTTTACAGAGCTTAATATAAAGCCCTTTCACATAATCACATAAATTACATAACATAAAAATAAAACATATAGCAGTTAAGCATCATATAATAACCATCGACAAATCCAAGAGATGGGCTGTATCACACAGATTATTGTATAATCATGGCCATTTTTATGTTTATTTGCAAGGACTTCTCATAAGGGAAATAACTTGAATTTGGAAAGTATAATAATTTAACTACTGAAGATAATGAAATCTGAATATTCGATATAGCAACCATAGCTCTGCAGTACGGCGATGATCAGGAAGTAAACTGGAAAACATCTGAAAATTAAAAGAACAAGGGAAGTATGCATTTCATGAGTTTTAGGGCTACTAAAGCAGAATGGCCCTTCCCTTCTGCACTGCACCAGAACTCCATAGCGGCATCTAAGGATATTTTATAGTTATGCATTGTAGGGAAATATCGTAAGTGGCCTATAATAAATAACAATAGTATTTAGACTTGTATATCACTTTATAGTGCTTTACAGCCCTTTGTAAGTGGTTTACAGAGTCAGCATATTGCCTCCAAGTAAAAGGAACATAGATGGTGGTGTACAATAGCACATGCTAGATCCTAGGGATTGATTCAGGTCCTCATTATCGGCTTTGTTTCCATTGCAGAACCAACTATTTCCACTATCCCTGCTGTCAGTCAAGATTCTGAAAGCCAGTATCATCACCTCTTATACGCCATGTAAGTTTCTGGGATGTTATGGTTGAAAAATAGAGTTGAATTATTTAATTGCATTGATCTCACAGATACAGAAATTTAGAAAAGCTGAGCTCAGAATTTTGGAGATTATTTTGTGATTTAGGGCAAAATAAAATATAATAAATTTGATTTTTTTACAGCTTATAAAGGATATAATTTTTTTCCCTAACAGCATCTCTTGCTTTTATTCCAGATTTTTCCACTGATTTTCTATCACTAGTCTCTAGGTTTTAGTTTTCTATTAATGCACCACTTTGTCTCCAACCCAAAAGCATGTCTATGAGTTTTAGTTTTCAATTCATTTCCTGCAGTGAATCTTCAAATAATCTCTTCTGGAACCCAAACCAGAACACGCTTTCATATTACATTTTTTCCATGAAGAGAATCAGTGTTCTATCCAGTTTGCACTGCTCCTATTCTCTTTTCATGTGTTATCTCATTAAGTTGAATCTCATTTCCACTACACAAAATTGTTTCTAAAATTCTACATCTTAGTAAGGGTTTCTTGGAATCTAAAGGGCTGAAAAACCTTCAAATCGCTTAATCTGTTTATTTATTGCATTTTTAGTCTGCCACAATCACTTTAACTCTTGGTGGCATGTATTTCAGAATCAGAATAGAGCTGGAAGGGACCATGGAGGTCTTCTAGTCCAGCCCCCTGCTGAAGCAGGAGACCCGTATACCAATTCAGACAAGTGACTGTCCAGTCTCTTCTTAAAAATCTTCAGTGATGAAACACTCACAACTTCTGGAGGCAAGCTGTTCCACTGGTTAATTGTCCTGACAGGAAGCTTCCTGTTAGGAAGTTTCTCCTTGATTCTAGGTTGCTTCTCTCCTTGATTAGTTTCCATCCATTGTTTCTTGTTCTGCCCTCTGGTGCTTTAGAAAATAAATTGACCCCTTCTTCTTTGTGGCAGCCTCTCAAATACTAGAATACTGCTATCATGTCCCTCCCTAGTCCTTCTTTTCTCTAAACTAGCCCAACCCAAATCCCGCCACTGTTCTTCATATGTCTCCAGGCCTTTAATCATCTTAATTGCTCTTCGCACTTTTTCCAAAGTCTCATAATCTTTCTTGTAATGTGATGATCAAAACTGGATGCAGTATTCCAAGTATGGCTTTACTAAGGCTTTATAAAGCAGTACTCATACTTCACGTGATTTTGATTCTATGCCTCTGTTTATGCCGCACACTGCTGACTCATATTTAAGTGTTCATCCACTAGGACTCCAAAGTTCCTCTCACAGTTACTGTTTTAAATTACTGTTTAATGACTAATTAAATTACTGTAACGGACTAATTAAATTACTATTTAATGACTAATAATGTATAGATTAATATAGAACAAATAGGATGTAGGTATCTTTAGAAGTAGGTGGCACTCTTGACCATAGGAATTTATCTATTATATTTCTTTTGTTTATTAAGATGTGCTGAATATTTGAAAAAAACAATTACCAACTTCTTTTTTCCCCCCCGCTGTAGTTTCCGCAACTCATTGCTATGTGACTTTGCACCTGCCAACAGCATCGCAGGAGATATTCAGAACCCAGACTGTCAGGAATTCTTACTACCCAGTCTGGAATGAAACATTTTATTTCAGGATCCAAACCAAAATCAAGGTAATGTAATGTAGTTGCAAAGCCTTCATACTATTTGACAAGCTTACAGGATAAACACATCCATAAAAAGTTGCAAAACAGACTCTTTTCCAAACAAGACTAAAGTTTACTTCATGATTTCATACTTTGAAAAGGAAAACAAACTATTGAAACGTTTGTTTTCTGTCATTTGGAGATGCTTGTATGCCTGAAAATACTTATGAGAAGTTTTGTGTGTAGGCGCAAAGATCAGATAACTAATGCTCTTTGTTCAGAGATTACCATTAATCCATTGCCAAGATTGGAAACAAATACCCTGAGGTTGCCAGTAGTGAAATATATTCCATTACACATATTTAACGTGAGGGTTTTAAAATGCCAGTGACATCTGTTGTAAAAGAAAAGGGTGTTAATAATTTCTGGGAACTTAATATACAGTTTTTTTAAATGGGGATTTTTTCCTAATATAATATCCCAGAAAAAACTTATGCTTAAGTTTTCAGGTGAATTTACCACTTTTCCTGGAAATTGGGCTGTATATTTAACCACACTAGTATTGGAGGAATTACTTAGATGAAACAGAACCTAAGCACCTTTTTCAACATCTTAATGCTAGCTCTATGCCTTGGTCTTGGGGATTCTGATCCAAACTGGGATAGGTTTAGAGAGGGACTGGATATAATTGCTAATCTGGCACTACAGAGGATCAGGGAAATGACTAAATAGATGATTTAAAGAGTGGAGAGAGGTTCCAGTCTAAGGTCAAGACAAAGCATTCAATATCAACAATATGTCAAGAAGTCATGAGCTCTAGGCAAAAGTCAGAATTTCCCCAATTTCCGTAAGCCTGAGTATACTAGGCTTGATTGGTGTTGATTGTACCAACTGAAGCGCTTGGGAATAATAAGACAAGCTGTTATTTGTAGTGGAACATGACGTCCAAGGTGCTCTTTCAAAAAACTGATAGACCTTTCTCTCTTGGCTCTTTTGGTTCTTGATACAAAAGCATTGCTATTGTCATAGGGTAGAGACCATGATTTTGGATTCAGATGAGAATTCAGAGCTGGCAATTCATAGGCAGTGGGAGATGGTTTGCTAGTCCCTCAGTACTATCTCCTGGAATTGCCAAATAACCATAATTATTATTCTGGCTCCTGTTCTTTCTTCTCTTTGTCCTTTATCTGAAGGGTCCATAATTCTGAGCAATAAGTTGAGACATCATAAGCTGGAACAATATTATGAAGATAGGATCTTTCCCAAAGGCTTGAGGTAAAAATGCCAGCCTTTTCTTTTGAGATCAAAGTTTCCAAATAGGAACAAAAGGTAATTATTACTCATCTGAAGACAGAGATTTGCCATAATAGATAGTATCAAGAGCCGCTGAGAGAAATGAGAATCTCTTCAAAAATAAACCTCTCCCCTAAGATAGAAATAGACACAGAGAAAATATTATGAAAAATACTTTTTTTCTACAAATTTTAAAGAGCTAGAATTGTTGCCTGCTGAAGTTTCAAATACATCTTGGATTTATCCATTTATATACATGATAGTGGAGAATATATAGTACCTCCTTTTAACTGCTTCCCCGTTGATTATCCAAAATAAGATTCAGATTGTGTGTGTGTGGGGGGGATATAAATGCAATGAATAAATAGATACTGTATGTAAGTAAATAAAATAGAAGATGTACAGAGCTAATGAGATTGACTAATTATCAGGGTTCCAAGTAACTTCCCCAACGAAAGAAAACTCCAAGGCTAGCAGTTCCTCAAAGTGACATTTTATTAGAGATGTCATATTGGCACATCTGGGAAAACCCAAATCTGAAAGCTTTCAGGTTTTCCCCACACAAAGGAAAGTCCAAATCCCTTCCCCTGGACCCACATGTCCATCACATGGTCCAAACAATGCACCGTCCCAACTGGAGATGCCTCCCAGTCATGCCATTCCAGGTGCAGGCCGAATGTCCTAGACTCTCTGAGAAAGGAATGTTATTATGGCTAGATATCCCTGAGACTCCATGCAATCCCCCCTCCCAGTTTCCCACAGCACTAAATGTGGCAGCCCTGAAGAATTCAAGAAAAAGATGGCCTCTAGAGTTGACACTAATTAGATTTCTTACTCTGAGTATAATCAGTTTTCCTGGTCAATAGGCAAAATTCCATCGATTTGGAAGAAAATATTACAGCAGAAATATCTACATTGTCATCAGTAAAAAGGAACATGCAATTGCCATTTCTTCTCTTCTGTTCCTAGAATATCATACAGTTGGAAGTTTGCGATAGTGATCCAGACACCAATCGGGATATCCATTTAATTATTCTTTTTGATTTGTCAAAACTCCAGCCTGGAAGTCGAGTCCTTGAGAATTTTTCCTTAAAACCAAAGGTGAGGGCCAAAAAGTTATTTTGTAGATAATATAAGTTACATTTATTCCTTAATCCTAATGGATGTTCTTTTCCCAAGTTTTTTAAAATAATATGTTTCATGGGTTTTGTGAAAGGAGAGCACCGAAATGGAGTATCCTTATAAAGGGGACTACACTTCCAATCACATGTCATCTCAACTTCCTTTCCTTTCCTTTCCTTTCCTTTCCTTTCCTTTCCTTTCCTTTCCTCTCCTCTCCTCTCCTCTCCTCTCCTCTCCTTTCCTTTCTTTCCTTCCTCTTCTCCTTCCCCTTTGCCTTCCCCTCCCCTCTCCTCTTTGCTCCTGTTTCGTAGACTGTTAATGTTATCTTTGTTACTGTACATTTTATGAATGTTTTTCTGTTACCAGAAACAAGAACAACCTTATCGTTATGAATTTCTAGAAGTGGAATTCAAGCTGTCAGATGTGTAAGTGATTTGAAAGCTGATATGAAACATTAAGTCATTGTTCATGGTTTGGTTCTTGGAAAATTCCTCCTTTAAATTATTCAGCAGATAATAAAGCTTGGGGGGGTGGGTGGGTTGTGAGTATTTGGATATCCTATTCTACCTTACCTTGTCCTACCCTATTTTGTTTAGTAAGCCATACAATTCTGCAATGATCTATTATGGAATTCCATATAAATATATTCTGATACATTGCCTGGGTTTATGTAACATAACAGACTGAAACACAGATCTCTGTTCATATAGCACACTGTAGCCAAATAAATGAAACACAGCAATAGGAATAGCACTTAGATTTATATGCCGTTTCATAGTGCTTTACAGCCCTCTTTAAGCGGTTTACAGAGTCAGCATATTGCCCCTAACAATCTGAGTCCTCATTTTCCCGACCTTGTAAGGATGGAAGGCTGAGTCAACTTTGAGCCTGGTGAGATTCGATCTGCCAAACTGCTGGCAGCCAGTGATCAGCAGAAGTAGCCTGTAGTACTGCACTCTAACCACTGCGCCACCATGGCTTATAATATGATGTAACTTTGTCCTGATTTATAGATTCTGCTAAACCATGCTGGAGTTCCTGTAGATATTGAACCACTAATTTTCCATCTCTATTTTAGTTCATATTATGTGAAAACAACCATTTGGAGGTTCTACTAGCTCTTCTATGTGGTGTTCCATTATTAGAACAGAATCACCCTTCCAACTCTACCTCAGAATTAGGTCCTTCTCCCAAAAATTTCCCAAAAAGTTTTTTGGCTGTTGAATTGGTTTCCTTAACAATGGAAGTAGCCAGTTTCTACACTGCATTGTCAGAACCCAGATCCTGGCATGTCAATTTGATTTGGACAAGGATCATTAGCCACTAATTCTGCATTATTCTGAATTTAAGGAACCACATTTCTTATTTTTGTTTATGGATTGCATATGTTAGAAGTTACTATATAAAAGTGGGGGGAGGGATGTCAGTTTATGGAAAAAGGAAAGATTTTTCCTTTTTTGCTTCCATAATAATTATAAGCAATAAGATCTTTTCATGGTGACAGTGGTGGGTTTCTACCAGTTCGCCCCGGTTCCCGCGAAATGGTAGTGGTGGCAGGAGGCTCTGCCCACCCACCCGGCCATCATCACAGATGCTCTGCGCATGTGCAGAAGTGCTGCACGTTCGCGGTCACAACTGCTAACCAGTAGCAAAGGTAAGTGGAACCCACCACCGGTGATAGCCACTTCCTGTAATGGCTCCATTTCTATTCGAAGAGGTTCTCTAGGCCAAGCATGAGCCCTACTTTATTTTTGTAGGTAGAAGAGGAAAAAGCTTGCTTTATTTATTAAATGTATAATCTTCCCTTTTGCTTCTATAAGCACTGATGGTGAACTTACAACAAGAAAGAAAAATACAAAAGGTGTTTAATTGACAAATTACCTTATCCTTTAATTCGGTGCTGTACTGAAGTACTGCTGGTATTTTTTTAAATGTTTGGATTATTATTTATTATGGTTGAGCAGTGGGGTGGCCTAGAGGTAAAGACCCTTGCCCCACACTCAGGAGGCTCAGAGTTCAATTCTAGGCAGTGAGAAATGTTTCTCTATTAGAGCGCTAAGAATAAATATCTGCTGGGAACTCCATAGGCATCAGGAAGGGCATCCAACCAGTAAATGCTTAGCTCCATTCAGTTGTCCCGATTCCACCCCGATACAAAGGGTTACAGGCAGCAGTGGGATTCAGTCAGTTTGCACCACTTCGGGAGAATCGGTTGTTAACTTTCAGAGCAGTTTGGCAAACTGGTTGTTGGAAGAAATTATTAAGACAGAGAACTGGTTGTTAAATTACTTGAATCCCACCACTGGTTACAGGGTCATAAAAAGAAAAAAATATATGCTTGGTTACATAGTCAGCTAAATGATTAGGTTGGATTTGGCACTTTTATCAATTTATTGAGCCCTTCCCAAGGATCTGGGATAAGCAGATGTTGTTGAGATGTTAGATATGATTTCCAAGCAGAACTGCCCATTTTCAATTGATTGAGGGCGATTTTGTCAATGTGAATAGTGTTCAAGTGATGCTCCAATTGTTATTATTATAATTTGGATTTGGTTTTTCCTCACTCCATTAAGCTTTATTGGTGCCATTTTAAATTCAGTTCCCACTGATAAAAACGTACTGAGTAAAGAAGTTTACTCTGTGTCACAATGCACAAACATCTTGATTTATCTTATGGTCTGTATGGCAATTTATAGAATAGGAGTGTCTGCAACTGTTTGTATTGCCTTTCTTGTCCTTGTCAGTCATTCAAAAAGCTTTATTTCTAAAACAGCAAAAATTGGTCTTACTTGTTAGCTTAGCTTAGCTTTATTGATTAACCTATAGGCCATACCAAAATACAAGGTTCAAACCAGTGGTGAAATCCAAATTTTTTTACTACCAGTTCTGTGGGCATGGCTTGGTGGGCGTGGTGTGGCTTGGTGGGAGTGGCTTGGTGAGCTTGGCAGGGGAAGGATATTGCAAAATCTCCATTCCCACCCCACTCTGGGGCTAGCCAGAGGTGGCATTTGTTGGTTCTCCAAACTGCTCAAAATTTCTGCTACAGGTTCTCCAGAACCTGTCAGAACCTGCTGGTTCAAACATGTATTACCAATAAAATCATATAAAAACACAAGAATAGGGTAAAAGTAAGAATAGTGTAAAATACAATAATTATGGGATAAAATACAATAATTTAATACATAAATATGTAAAATAGAATAAAACAACATAAAATTATATTTCTGTATCACCTCTACCATCTGTCCCAATCAGGTCCACATATGCCGATTTCAGTTGGACCAGGTCTTGTTCTTTTTTGTTTATTTTTCTTTTTTCCCTCTGCTTTTTAGGCCAGGTCCTCCTGAGAAACTGATTTCCAATGGTGTCCTAGTGGTAAGGATTCTTCTTCTGGAGTCTCCCTGAAGCTTTCTCTAACTTAGAGGTGTTGGGTCTGTGTTAACCACATGGGCTGGAAAGTCTGCAAGATGCAGGTTGAGAAAAAGGGTTATATGCCCTGGTTTTTCTCCATTAGGAAGCACTGCATTGTGGGATGTAATGTAATGTAATGTAAGGAAAGAAATAGATCAGATGTTCTAGACACAATGTTGCATCTTTGGTTTTCACAGGCCCGTGAACTTTCCATTCTGGATGTAAAAGTGAGCAAGGAGGATAATGAGAAGGTTTTGGAAGGTATGTCCCTTGTTTGTATATGTGTGTGTGTGTGTAACTTTTAATCAGTGTTGACTCCTGCAGTTTTCAAGTTGTCTGCCATTGCCTGTGTCCTAGGGCTGAAACAGGGGAACTGGCCCAAGGTCACCCAGCTGGCTAGTGGCTATGGTGGGGCTAGAACTCATGGTCCCTAGCATGGACTTTAAATACTACACCAATCTGGCACTGTCTTTAGGGACTTTTTGTCCTATGTAACCAACTGGTGTTTTACCAGACTCCTTTTAACCACAGAGTGATTATTAGGTTGCAGTCGTGGACTGATTAATTAGATAATCCAACATGTACAATACTCTTTTAATTTACTAAAAAGACAAATCTGATAGGTTGTGCAGGAATGTTTAAAAAGTACGATTTTAAAGTAATTACTGCACATGGCAAATGTTTAATATAGTACTTGTATGAAAAGTATTTTTTAAAAATGCACTGAGTTATTTACTATCCAGTTTTGACTAATCTAATAATTAAATGACTTCAATCAAGTAATCATACGGAGTGGTGGTCTAGAGCAGTGGTGAAATCCAATTTTTTTTACTACCGCTTCTGTGGGTGTGGCTTGGTGGGCGTGGTATGGCTTGGTGGGCATGACTTGGTGAGCATGGCAGGGGAAGGATATTGCAAAATCTCCATTCCTACCCCACTCCAGGGGAAGGATACTGCAAAATCCCCATTTCCTCCCCACTTTGGGCCAGCCACAGGTGGTATTTGCCGGTTCTCCGAAATACTCAAATTTCTGCTACCAGTTCTCCAGAACCTGTCAGAACCTGCTGGATTTCACCCCTGTCTAGAGGTGGAGCTCTCACCTCAAAATCAGGAGGCTGTGAGTTCGATCCTAGGTAGAGGCAGATATTTCTCTCTCTGGGCACACTGAGAATATATCTGCTGCAAAAAAACTCCACATTGGCGACAGGAAGGGCATCCGGCCAGTAAACACTCAGCTCCAATCGGTTGCCCAGACTCCACCCCGCAAGGGATTATGGGGTTGTTAGAATCATATGGGAAAGAACATGTTTCTATGTTGCATTTGCATACACATAAACTTAGAAAAAACATGTTTCACATTTTGTGGCTTCAAGCTTGTTCTAATCTGTTGGGATAGCCCCAAAGGTGCATTAATCTTGAGTGGCAGTGAGCGATACAGTGGCAATTCTTGTCTCCCCTGACAGGGACATTCCTAATTTAAGGCTATGGAGCTGGTGCAAAAGCCTAGAAAGCAGGAATTGGAATGACTAGCATTTATACAGATGGTTCTCAACTTCCAATCACAATTGGAATCAGAATTTCCTGTCGCTAAGCATGGTGATAGTTAAATGAGTCGTGCCTGCTTTTATGACCTTTTGTCCATGGTTGTTAAGTGAATCATTGCAGTTGTTAAGTGAATGATGCAGTTGTTAAGTGAATCTGGCTTTGCCCATTGACTTTGCTTGTCAGAAGCCTGCAGGGAAGATTGCAAATGGCTGTCACATGACCCTGGGATGCGCTAATTGTAATTACATGCTGGTTGTTCAAGGCCCAAATTTTGACCATGTGATCATGGGGAGGCTGCGATGGTCATAAGTGCAAGGATCAGTCATAAGTCACATTTTTCAGGGCTGTTGTAACTTTGAACGATGGTTAAAGAAATGATTATAAGTCAAGGGCAGTCGTGTGTGTGTGGGGTTGACAAATCTCTACCATGAACTCATGTCTCCTCTGTGACTTTTGAACTTGCAACTATCACTGGGATAAACATTGCAAAAGTAGAGTTTGCACTGTGGCTTCACGACAAATATTTTCAAATCATCGTTGTTTCTAGCAGTTGCCAAGGCCAGCATTCTAGAAAGAGATGGTGTCTATTATAGTAAAGAACTGTGGAAAAAAAGAAGAGAAGGAAAAAAAATGCATCTTGAGCCTGAGTCAAACACCCACCATGGCCACGCCCACCCGGCCACGCCCACCATGACCAAGCCCACCATTACCACTCTCAATTCCGGCCACTCCCACCTCCCTGGCCCTCCAAGGTCAAACACATCCCTGATGCGGCCTTCAATGAAATTGAGTTTGAGACCCCTGCTATAAGGGATGTCAGTGTTGAATTGGTGAGTGTGCTTCAGAATTAAAAGACAAGTTATTCTTCCAGTTTAGGCCTCTTCTGATATTTGTAACACTGCTTATTACTTTAGTTCTGATCTTCTGATTTAAAAAAATGTTTATTTTTAAGCATTGCACAGTACTCCAGGGGAAGGCTTTTCTAATCACCAATGATCAAAAATGTATTTCCAAAATCTTATTGTTGTGCTATACTTAAACAGAAACTATTAAATTGCATCCAATTCCTAATTGTCTGCAGAGGGCAGAGATTTTTAAAGCCACCCAGAAAAGGAAAAATTGATACGTTTCGTCAATAATGTGCTTGTGATTTCTCAATATCCTGTGGTGGAATTTATGACGCAAAATGGCATTTCTGTAACTATTACCAAATCTGGGTCATATCCAAAGGATCAAAATAGTTTAAAATCCTGCCAATGCTGGTGAATTCTTGGGGAAAAAAAATACAGCTACTTTTTCAGGAATTCTCCCCCCCCCTCCTTTTGCATCAAAACTTGCCATTTGCAATTATATTGAAAGGGTTAAGTGATGCAATTTGGAAGTGTGAAAATAAGCAACCTTCTCCACTGTGTTGGAAAAGAAAGCAAAGGAGTCATTGAAGACAAGAACTGATGCACAGTTCTGGAGATTAAAAGGACCTTTCACTGAGTACAGATGGCAGATCTGGCAGCCCTGACAATACCTTCCTGATTGCCTTTGCAGATTTTCAAGATTGAGTCAGGACACATTTTCCAGATGTGCCCATGGTAAAAAAACAACAAAAAAGTGCAGATGCTGATAAAATTGAAAAGAACTCTGAAAAGTATTTCTTTATTCTCCTGCACGTTGCCAGTTCGGTCTCACTTATGTATTTATGGCTGGCTTGACCCCCTACTTGGTTTTTAAAAATTTTATATGGATTTTAATTTGAATTGTTTTAAATCACGGGCCAAATCCTATTTAAATTATTTTAAAGAGTCTTAACTTTTATATGCAATGGTTTTTAGTTTGGCTGTACACCGCCCTGAGTCCGGAAGGAGAAGGGTGGTATAGAAATTTAAGCAAATAAATAAATAAACAAATATATGCGTTTCTTGTCTAGCATTTAGGGAATTGCAGCCTCCAGAGTACCTTTTGGTTTGAAGAAGACATACTGTGGTGCATTTCATCTGTGGATATGGAGGTGGCTCTTCAGTCCCTGTTTGGAAGCGCAGAGTCTAGCTCATTGGGGGCACTGAAAGTCCATTGTTATGAAACTGTGGATGCCATTCTGTGATACCATTCAGTTTTTGATGATGCCAGTCTTCAAAGGTGGTAGAGGCTTCATAGCACAGGTTTCGTCAGTGGATTCTGTCAGCAGCTGCAGCTTCTAGTTCCCTTGGCTGGATGTCACAGTGTTTCAGGGTTCCTATTATAGCGTCTTTCTAGCATTTGTGTGGTCAACTTTGAAGTCTCTTCCCAGATTCCAGTACACTGTATAGCAACTATTGTATATTGCATAAATAAAGGATGCTCTTTCTAGTCTGGACATGTTGGCAACTATGCTATCATTTTAGTCCTGTGCAAAATTTATAACGCCCTTTCTAGGCTGGGTTCAGGCTGGAATATAGGTATGGAAATGGCACCAGTCCTGCTTGTAGAGGACCATTAGAGAGCTTGGAGATGGTGCAATTGGTCTTGTCCTCCTGGATCTCATGATGGCTTCAGGATTAGGGACTGGGAGATGCTTTTTGTGGTCTTTCTCCTCCTTCATCTGGTAGGGGATACTAGGTGGTCTCGGTGGGACTTGGTGGGAGACCTCAGAGCTTCCTCACCACTCTTTTTTGACATCTACATGAAACTTCTGGATGAGGTAATTCGGTGGCATGGGATGTGATATTATCAGTATGCCAGTGGTTCTAGTTGTTCATCTCCATTGTTTTGTGCTGGCCCAGTGTGTGGAGGCTGTAAAGGTCTGGATAGGGAGCAACCAGCTTTGGTTAAACTTTAGCCAGATGGAGCGGCTTTGAGTTTTTGGCTTTCCAGGGTCCAGTGATGGGTAATTTTTAACTATCAATGGGGTAGCAGCTCCCCAGACAGAACTACTGTACAATTTGGGACTCACAAGTCTTACTTGATTCCTGCTTTCTTTGCACAAATACATCTTGCATGCCAATTGCTCCCACTCTTGGACTGAAAGGTCTTGCTCCATTCCCTCGTGTCTTGGTCACTTCCTAGTTGGACTCTACATGAAACTGCCCTTGAAGGTCATCAGGATATTGTAGCTGGTCCAAAATACAGCAAATTGCAGGATATTGGGTACCTCTCAGTTTGCCCATGCTATACCACTGCTTTGTGAGTTGCATTAGCGCCCTATTGTTGTATAGATGCAACTCAAGCTGCTGGTTATTACCTTTAAACCCCTACATGGCACAGAACCAAGTAATCTGCCTACCCCACTAGGTTGGGTAGAATAGGACATCCAAGTCCTTTCCCTCAGTTGTTCCATCCAGTGGGTCAAGGAAATATGCCCTTATTGTAAGAGTCCTTGCCATTATAGAATGCCCTTCCCCATGAGAACTGGCAGAGTCCATCTTCTTAGCTTTCTGGAAAGCCATGAAGAGCTGACCTTTCGCTTTTTAGTAGATGGTTGTCCTACATGCTTAGTATTTGATGATACTTACCAATTGTTTCATTAACATAGCTGACTAAAGAAGAAGCTATGAATATTTATCTATTGCCAAGTGTTCTCTGGCGTTTGAAATATCCTCTTAAAGGTGAAGCCACACTTTTGCTCTGTCAAGCATCTATCACTGAACTTACATTTCTTGAGGCAACTTAACAGAGTGGGATGGTTTTCTAAAACAAGGCAAAGCATCACTACTGAGAAGAGGTTGCTTAATCTTCCCCATAATTCTTTTACAAATGGTGTTGTTTCTTCCTCCTGGGTCCCCCCCCCCCAATTCTTGAAGATGTAAGCTTGCTTGAGACTGAAGATCCCTCTCTATGAGAGACATTTGGAGGGGAAATATCCTATATCACAGATAGCAGTAGTATTTAGCATCCCTCTTTTGACTACTGAATAAGCATTGCAAGACAGCAACAGGCTGATCTTATAATAAGAATTACCCTGTGGTAAGATGAGCGGCCAATAAATTTAAGAATAAATAAATAAAAAAAATTATAAGGCTATTCTATTTCAATATTGTGTATTTTGTGATATTTGATTCTTGGCATGCAATAATATTCAGATTAGGCTGTATTTGATATAGTGTGCAGTGGTAGTTGATGATCCCTATCAATATTCAGATCTATCACATCTGAAGCATCTGAATGTTAAAGTGGAAGTAGTGTGAAATCTGAATCAAATCCTTGATTTTATATTCAAATTATAAAATGTGAATGGCAATTGGCAAAACATGAATTTGAGCTGGAATTCAATATTTTTAAAGTGATGTATTTTCTTTGTATCAGATTTATAAAAACAGAAGAAAGCTCTGTAAATTTAATCCATCATCTGATACTAGGTTCCTCAGGATATATTGCATATCTTATGTATACCTGGTTATAAATTATCTAAATTTTAGCAAGTCTTTTGACCTAATCTTACTATGCTTTCATATGCACAAGCTGTAAGCTGAATATCTTTTTATATACAAATGGTATTAAATATTGTATGTATGAAAGAGACATGGGGTTCTATGTCTACTGTGTGTCTTGATACATTTGACAAAATATGCTATATAACAATGTATAAAATATTGTTTATAACTACAGAATAACAAGTATCCGTGCTAAAATGAAGTTTTTAACAATACATTTTTAGACGTATAAGTATCTAACATCTAATTTAATTTATCATGTCTTGTTTCATTTTAGCCAATAAAAATGTAGTCTTTTCAGTCGATCAATCTTATGAAGGAACACAGAAGACAAGCAAAAATTTAGATTCCTTCCGCTTTCATTGCATAAAAAGCTTTGGACCAGTACTAAAAGTTAAAGTTCAGGTAATGGTCTCAGTTATCATGAACCCACAGCACCACAGGAAAATAAGTATGAATGTATCCCTTTTCCATGGACGCCCAATTATCCATCAGGTTATAGTGTAGCAATAAATAAATAACTATTAGTACCATTCTGCTGATGTTTTAAAGGATCTTGAAGATTTGGCTCTTCACCTGGGCCTTTGGCAGGTGGGCCCTTTTAGATTGTGTGAGTTGTTTTTTCCCCCATCTGGGCTTGTTATTCTGACCATCTTCATTTTAAATACTTTTTAAATATTTAAATAAATACACATTTTGAAATAATTTGTAAATAGTAGCCAAAATTACAATGAGATAGTTTGCTTCCAACTAGCTGTTGAATATGTATTTTTCTTTATCCAAGACTTGTACTAGATGGCAAAAAGTTTTCCATGGAGTCAACAAGAATTATTGTAAATTTAATGAAGGTTCAGAACAGTTAAAGGAAAATATAAGAAAAGAGACTGAATAATTCTTGAGGTCCAATAACTGAGGGTTCAGCTAGTTTTTTTAAATGTAAAACTTCAACTTGCCTGGAATTTGCCTGAATAAAAAGTTCATTCAAAGATTGAAAGGTCAGCTAATCATTATTATCATGATCATCATCAAGCAATAAGTAACACTGCTTTAGCTGTATCCCATACATTCAAAAAATTTGTATCCTCATTATTATTTTCCTGAAAGAAAAATTCCATCTCCTTCTTTACCTGGGTTAAAAATTGCTCATCATGATCATCATCAAGCAATAAGTAACCTTCATTTTTAATATCCTACATCTTATTCATTTGGGTCATCTTCTTTTCTTCCCAGAACATTATACCTAACAAGGCCAGTGAATCTGATTATTCATTAATTCTGCCTTTGAAACTGCTTCCAGTTGGCAATCAAGTCAAAGTTCAATTACCAATGGGGAAGGCAAGTTTTGATTCTTGAAATGAATGGTCACCTTTCCTGATACTGTTGCTGTTTTTTAAAGCATATTTGGGTGATAAAAATAAACTATCATTTAAACTTTCTATAAAGTTCTGTTAAAAACTATGTTTTTATATATATAAAAAAGGAAAATGCTGCTTCCTCTTCCCCCATAGATTCTGGGGGAATCTATGGTCAGAAATCATACATAAACTATTTCATAAACTACATGATGTAGTTCATACATAATGTTATATATATATCTATATATATCTATATATCTATATATCTATATATCTATATCTATATCTATATCTATATCTATCTATATATATATATATATACATATACACACACACAAACATACTTATTAATATTCACACATAATATTCATACATAATATTTTGTAGTTCATACATACATACATTATGTAGTTCATACATAAACTACACAATTACTGCTTTCAATGAATTAATAGGAATCTCTTATTTTGAAGTAGGGAGCAACATACTAGAACCGTGATGGTGAACCTATGGCACGCGTGCCACCTTTGGCATGCGGAGCCATATCTGTGGGCACGTGAGCATTGCCCTAGCTCAGTTCTAGCACGCATGTGTGCGCCAGCCAGCTGATTTTTGGGCCATCCGGCCACACCAGAAGTTGGGAAACGGGCTGTGTCCGGCCTCCGGAGGGCCTCTGGGGGTTGGGGAAGGCCATTTTTGCCCTCCTCAGGCTCATAGAAAGTCTCTGGAGCCTGGGGAGGGTGAAAACCGGGCTTACCTGGCCCACCATGCCATCGTGTGCCAAAAGCAGGGGCAGCTCGGGGGCAAGGTGCATTGAATTATGGGTGTGGGCACGCATGCGCTTGACCCCCCCGCACGACCCTTGCTTTTGGCACGTGACGGCAAAAAGGTTAGCCATCACTGTACTAGAAGCTCTATTCTGGCTTCAAAACACAAATTACTGAAATTTCAAGAATAAGGGACTTTCCAAGCTGTTAATTGGCTCATGAATAGACAATGAAACATCATCCAAGGATCATTTTACTTATTTTGCATTATTTATGAGAAAGACAAGACAAAGATTCTTTCTCTCCCCCCCCCCCATCTTTTTCATACTCTGAGAAAATGGCGAGTTTCCCACAAATATGCAAGCTGAACCTTTCCAGTGATCATTTATTACATGTATGTTTCACACTTTTTCATACATTGAAAAACGGAAGTCTTAAGTCTAATATAATACTTTCTGTGTTACTTTATTGATTGATAAATTGATTATAAGTACTCCTATGCACACCTTGGTTGAACAAATCTAAAGAGTTCATTTGTTGTTTTTTTCACATTCCCAACTTATTTGTCTCTCTACCCCTTTTAGTTCACTGTCTTCACTAATGCATGTTTTTGGGGTTTTAGGGGAGTACCTTGGAGCTGTATCTCCAGGTAATTGACTGGTAAGGTATTTTCTTTCTTTCTTTCTTTCTTTTTTTGCACAGTTACTACACGGAGTGAATGCAAAGGAAAGACAGTTTATCTTCAGCATGAATGACATGTGCACCATTTGTGCATCATTTGAGGCTTGCATGTAACTCCCCACTATCTCATTTATAGTTCTCCAGAAATTCAGTAGCAAAACTACCATATTTCACTGCTTTGATTTCGGCCTCCTTTGGTGGTTTGAAAAGTGGGAATGAGAACAGTTTCCCCCTATATTTCATTTTTGCCCTGAAACGTTTCACAAAGAGTTTCCCCAAAGCCTAAAATAATTTCCCCAAACCTGAAAAGGAAAAGGAAAAATTCAGCCACAGCCCTTCTTGGAGTTAACAAGCTGAGATGTAGCCTCTGACCATTCAAATATTCTCCATTTCAATACTCCTTAAATGAGAACTTGGTTTTTCTAACTGTAGTCTTGTAATCTACTATAGCAGTGATGGCTAACCTTTTTCCCATCGTGTGCCAAAAGTGGGGGTAGTGGGGGGGATTGTGTGCTTGTGTGCCCACACCCATAATTCAATGTGCCCCGTCCTCCCACGCATGAGCATGTGACCCCCCACTCCCTCCCCTGCTTTTGGCACACGACAGCACGGTGGGCACAGTAGGCCCATTTTTTTGCCCTCCCCAGGGTCCAGAGCCTTTCTAGAAGCCTGGGGAGGGCGAAAACAGCCTTCCCCACTCCCCCAGAGGCCCTCCAGAAGCCCAGAAACAGCCCGTTTCCCAATTTCCGGTGGGCCAGGAAGGCCCGAAAATCAGCTGGCCAGCGCGCACATGCGTGCTGGACTGAGGTAGGGCAACGCTCGCGTGCCCACAGATATGGCTTCATGTGCCACCAGTGGCACCCGTGCCATAGGTTTGCCATCACGGTACTATAGGCTTCAGATATAAATTCAGATCTACATGGGAAGCCAGCTGGATTAATGAATGAATTGGTGGTATTGCTGGTCATTCTTCAATGCTCTAAGGCTCCCTTTGCATAAAACAGTTCAATTGAAGCTCACTGCATCGTTGTTGAAATGATTGGACAACTGTCTATGCTTAGCAGTGATATGGTTGTTTCGGTGTCCCAGGTCACAGAATCTTGATGTCCGTTTGGGTTATGAACTTTGTCCCGATGAGCAGGATTTTCTGCGCAAGAGGAAAAAGGTTGTTGCAGATGCCTTGTATAAGCTTTTTAATCTAGGAGAAAAGTTACAAGAGGATGAGGTATGTGGACTTCTTGTAATTATTTGCATGTTAAATGTTTAATTACCATCTAGTTATGAGCAAGCATAATTGTGCCTGCACAATACATTAATTGAAAATGTAATGAACTGTATGAACTGCCATGTATATGATTCTAACAGAGATTGTCTGGACACAAAATGGAAGCCATATTGGATTTCTAGAAATCAGCCTTGTTACGTAAATTCATTGAAAGTTACAAAATCCAGTTTCTGGATATCCATTTTGGATTTGCACCATATCCTAAGCTTCTGTTTGTATATAGCTTGATTCTACATATAAGGTGACGTAGATGTAAATCCTATAAAGAGAGCCAATTTGGTGTAGTGGTTAACTTTCTTAGAAACCCAGAAAGTATACTTTCTAGGCCGGTGTTAGACACAAAGCCAGCTGGATGACTTTGGGCCAGGCTCTCTCTCTCAGCCTTAGGAAAGAGGCAATTGCAAACCACTTCTGAAAAATCTTGTCAAGAAAATTGTCCATCTGCTTACTTAGAAGCCAAAACTTTATAAATCTTTTAAGCACACACCTAAAGCTCCAGCTCTCCTTATTACTTAGCCAAGATCAAAATTAGCAAAAATACCTAATGACATAAATATATAACTCTCTTGTCCATTTACTCTATGTTCCCCTCATGCTTCTCTTTAACAATTAAATATTATAAAAAAGAAATTAATGTAAAATTTATCAAACATTATTTCCTGATTATATAGATGTCAAAGACTCATCTGCTACCCCATTAGTTATTTCTAAAAGAAACATTATCCAATCCATATAACCATTCAACATCATCAAAAATAAGACCTCATTATTTAGTCAGGTAGTCAAATTAACCAATTATATATTTTTCCTTTCTTACTACCATTCTTAAATCCCATAAATAAAATTCTGACTCCTGTTTTTTTTAGAATATTTTTTTTTCTTGTATTGAAATTTTTATCATCTTTCAAGTCCACTTCCAATTTCCATGAAGTAACTCCAATAAATTACTTATATCTCAATTTGAAAGGGTAATCCACAATGTCTTTTTCAATATTTGAACATCTAATTGTATTTTTAATCAACTATTTCCAGAAGGACTTGTTAATCTTCAATTGTAACTTGTGGTTCCAGTAAAAAGTTCACTTCACATTCCATAAATCAAATACTTCTTTTAAAGTAGCCATCTTGTGCTTTGGTAATAGACCTTTAAGGTTTTCTTTTACAACTGATATATAAACAAGACAGCTTTCCTACAGAAGAGCTTTTTCTATTCACGCTTTCACAAAGAAAAGTTTCTTTTTCTATTTTAAATAAATAAAAAATATTTTATTTTAATCTTTTTAGTTTAGTTTTTGTAAGGCAAGTAAAAATCAATCAAGTTCTAAGACATTTCTAAATATGTTAGTCCCAGAAATAATGACAATCACCAAAGAGAAATGGCGATATCTAAACAAAATATCTCTTTAACTGAAAAAGGAATTATAATCCAAAAATTAGAATGAGGAATGTCAGTTTTACTGTCCATAAATTTAGGCTGGACTCAGCTGTGAACTAAACCTGAACTCACCTATCTGTTGTTCAACTCACTAGCCAATCGGGGAAAAACTCCGTTTCCACAACTTATTCTTGATGAGTGATAGCATGAAGGACATACATTGATTTCAAGTTTCCTCTTTAAATCTAGAAAAAATTCCCCTCCCCTCCACCCAAATCTGGAGGAGGAAAAAAAGCTGTGTCATTGTTTCCCTCTGAAGACGGTTAAGCTACTATTTTCTCCACTGCAAACTGGAACTGCCAATTTGATCTATTAAAAGATAATTTGGAGTTGGAATGTTATCTTCTAAAGTCTATGATTGTTCTATGGCCACAGTCACTGTTTATATTATTAATGAAGTGATTGCTTATATTTCTAACAGGTCCCAGTGATTGCTCTTTTGGCAACTGGAGGTGGTATTAGAGCCATGACATCCTTGTATGCTCATCTCTCAGCCTTCCAGAAGCTGAACCTTTTGGATTGCATTACCTATATCACCAGTGCTTCTGGATCAACATGGTAAAAACTAAGAGAAATGTGTTACATTGAATTAGAATTCTAATTATACTGGGCTCAAGGCTGAGAAAATTATGTCCGTGGAAATGAACACAATTAGAAAAATACATCATTCACCCTGCTTTTCATTGATGAGTGGTTTGGGGACTTCACTCTCTCTACTCCTTCATTAGAGTAGGACTATGAAAGTCAGTGTTCTACTGAGCAGAAAGAGCAGAAGGGATTCCTTATTGGAGCAGAACTGTTCCCCACCCCAATTCTGAGTGTAAAATGATTTAACAATATTATTGGAGGCTGGGTTAAAAGTTGAGAATCAAGGTGAATAATCCTATCTTTTAGTCAGAAAAAAAGGTGAACTTCAAATTTGGGTTAAGGATCACTATCATTATTACTAGAATTGAATTGTCCATGTGCAGTATATGTCAGCATTTGATAAAGGACAAGAGTACAATTTTCTAGTTCAAAATATGTGTCCAAAGAGTAAATTAAAACCATCAGGATTTAATTCTTTGGGCAATTCCACTTGAAAACTAGATACCTGTCGAGCAGCAGACAATCCTTCAAGCGTCAGATACTCCTCGACACATACGAAGGTCTGGAGGGAGCGGTGCTTGAAGAGCTGACAATACCAACATCAGAATGATGACTTTATAAGAACAGTTTCTAAAATGCTTGCAAATATACTATGAATATATAATAGTGGAGAAATTTCCATTTTATTAAACATCATTTTTCTCACTATTGCAGGACGCTGACAAATTTGTATCATCATACTGACTGGTCACATCAAAGTTTTGAAGACCACATCAATAATATAAAAAGACAGTTGCTGAAGAACAAAAATAATATTATTTCTAGTGAAAGATTGAAGCAGTATCACAAGGAGCTAACTAAGCGGATCAAAGCTGGTCATCTTTCATCTTTTACAGCACTCTGGGCCCTTATTCAGGAAGGTTTTCTCCATGATGGAGTATGTTAATTATTTGTTATGCAGCAAAGATGTGATCCCTAGTTTCTCCTATTGAAGCAGCAATGTGACATTATGTAACATCATCTGTGCTGGTGAATGTGGGTTGCCTCACACTTCCAAGCGCTTGATGATGCTATCTAGTTGGGAAATGAAACATCTGCAAAAAAAAGCAAACAAGCTCAGAGAATACCAAGGATTTCCCAGTTTAACCCTGAGCTACATGTATTCTCTTCTATTGAATGATGTATATATTAAAATATTTATTTTGTTTCCCTTTGATTGAAGGCAAATCCCTGTAAGCTCTCAGACCAGCAACAAGCTTTGAATCAGGGGCAAAACCCTTTTCCTATTTACACAGCCATAAATGTCAAACAAGAAAATATCAGCACTTTTGACTTTAGAGGTGAGTACCCACATACAGTATCAGTCTCTCCATGGTGGAAATGTGGGCTTTGATCGCATGCTATAGGCATTGGGAGAGAGGAGAAAAAGGGAAGAGTATGAAATGTTGACCTTGAATTTATTATAATGAGTACTTCCTATTTATCATGAATCTTTCAGAGTACAGTACTTCTACATGGATTATATAGGGAAGGCTGCATTATACTCATTTTCACCCAACTTCACCAAGGCAGGAAGATCATGCAGAAAATCAAAGAGAAAAATATAGTACTGTAATATTTAAGATATTGATAGGGTAGATATGCTTCAGAATATCACAATTTGCACTGATTAGAGTTGAAGCCCAAAACATCCAGCAGGGCACTAGTTTCCTGTCTTGATCTAAATTATTTCTGCTTGCATTGTTATTTAGGATAATGAAAACTGTTCTCCTCTACATCAATATTTGTTTGAAAGGATCGGCTTCTGTTTTTGCTGAGCAACTAGGCATTTTTCTTTTTTTTAGCATCCACGTTTAACCTCCGAAACATAATATGTTGAATGCTAGTGATTCAAATCTACATCTAAATAAGAAGAAATGACATTATCTTTTATTGGCCAGGGATTATAGATAGTTCTAGTAATTTCTTCTAAAAAGTTATGCATTAGATTTGTATAACTATTTAAATGGCTATAAATTATTTCATTCAGCTTTTCATTGTTATTTATGTTATAAACATAGTGATGCAAGTTGTTCATTAAATACAAACTTCTAGTTTGTCATGCTTTGCGGAAGATTTGTGGAAGGTGTCACAAAATTGATCAAGGTAATTGGGACAAGATGGTTGTTTGTCTGATGCTATTTTTTCCACAAGAAATGTCCCTGGAGGTCTGTCTATCTGTCTATCTGTCTGTCTGTCTGTCTTTCTTTTCCTTCCTTCCTTCCTTCCTTCCTTCCTTCCTTCCTTCCTTCCTTCCTTCC
>WNWU01000001.1:40401110-40441265 GCA_012654045.1 Ptyas mucosa | reverse complement strand
TCCTTCCTTCCTTCCTTCCTTCCTTCCTTCCTTCCTTCCTTCCTTCCGATTTCATCTTTGGATCAGTAGCCAACCAAGCTGTCTTTCACTCTTTTGTGCACCCCTTTGTTGCAGAATGGGTGGAGTTCAATCCTTATGAAGTGGGTTTCCTAAAATATGGTGCACAGATTCGCTCAGAGGAGTTTGATAGCGAATTCTTCATGGGAAGAGTGGTAAAGAAGGTCCCAGAGTCCCGGATTTGCTATATGGAAGGTGATCTGTTTAATTATAAGCTAAAGAAAAATACAGCAGAGCTTATCATTGAAACCTTGGAAAGATCCTGTCTTCCTGGGCAGTCTTAGACTTCTAAACTTTTTACTCCAAAGCGATCAGAGCTCCATTGCGGCAGTTAAAATATTTTAAAAAGTTAAAGTTAAAATCATGTGGAAGAGGAGAGGCCTTCATCCTGCAGTGGATAGGCAATGGCTAAAATGATATATCACACACAGACAAACACACACACACACATATATCATGTAAGATTATGAATCTGTACAAGACTCATACTGATCAATGTACTTTTAACTGTTCGTGTTCTTATATTTTGTTTAATCTCAGCACTGAACATTGACATATGTAGGGCATTACATAGAAAACACAACAATTGCAACTTAACCAAACCTGGGATTCCTTTAAATGCTTTTATTTTAAACTAAAGGTGCATTTCATGAAAGTTTCTTCCTGCTCCCTTTGTCACCAAGAAGTTGCTTTCATGAGTTGCATCACAGCATTGGAAGAAACTTAGTCTGCCTTGGCCAACTCCCTATTCAGTGCAGGGTTCCACTACTATAAATAAATGAATGATAAAATGTGTAACATTTTAGTTTGGAGCACTGGAGTGCATATAGGCAGATCCCTCCATGACAGCCTATTGATGTAGTGCTTAAGGTATTGGATTAGGATTAAGACCAGAAGCATTCAGGTTCTATAGGAGCTTGCTGGGTGACTTTGAGCCCTCATTCTCCTTCAGACCACTTTATTTTACAGAGTTTTGGTGGAGTCTTGCACCGTTATTGTAAACACATACCAGATGAAAATACTGAACATTGCAATGTTCCCAAAGTGAATCTCCTTCAGATATGGTGGATCACAATTAGAAGAAGTGAACATTTGGGCAAAGAATTTCGGCTACAATATTCAATTAGACAATTGGGAAAAATTATGGACAATAAACTATAAATTAACAATGTCTGCACCATATAAAGAAAACATGTACAAAATGTTCTATAGGTGGCACCTTCCACTGGTCAGACTGGCAAGAATGTTTCCCAACACTTCTCCATCTTGTTGGAAATGTAAACTGCATAAAGTTTACATTTACCACATGTGGTGGACCTGTCCAAAAACAAAACAATACTGGCAAATGATCAGAACACAAGTAGAAGAAATCACACAACGAAGATTAGAAATGAGACCGGAAACCTTTCTACTAGGAATAATAAATGGACAATATGAAAAGGAAATAAAATACTTAATCATCCATATAATAACAGCAGCACGAATAATTTTTGCACAAAATTGGAAGAGTAGTGACACACCGACAGAAAATAGAGTAATTAATAAGATTATGGAATGTGCAGAAATGGACAGACTCACAAAAGAATTACAAGATAAAGAGGAACACGATTATTATCTAGTATGGGAAAAGTGGTATACTTGGTTGAAAAATAGAAAAAGGAAAAAAGAATAGGGAGCAATTGGAGTTACAGAAACAGGAACATAAATCACTAACATAAGTTAACAGTGAATCATAAAGATAGATATATGAATAAGCTCAAACAAGGAAGAGTCAAAACACAAATAAGAACATACATTACTGTTGTGATATATTTGACAAAATGTATATTTGAACTCTTTGTTTTCATGTTTTGTTTTGTATGTTTTATAGTCACTAGTTTTGTTTTGTTTGTACTTTTAAACAAATAAAAATTTATTTTTTTAAAAAAATCCTTAATTTTCAACCAGGAAATTACTAGTTACCAGAAAGTACCAAGTGGAGGAAGACTATGAGAGTCAGCCATTAGACCAAAGTCATTTTCTATAACAGGGATTCAGAAATGCATCCTGTGCTAATTTGCATTAGGATTTTAGTTCTGCTTTCAGCAGCCAGGATTTGGACTAATTTTTTTTTATGCCTGAGGCCCTTTCTGGCAACCATTTCACCATTTGAGAGTCCAGAGAGCCTTGTGTCCAAATAGGCAATTAGGGATGAGGGAATCTTCAACTGATAAATCCTCTCATATGGCCTTCCGGTTCTTCCCTGTTTCCCTTACAAATATTGGGCTTCAAGAAACTGACTGCTTGGAGGCAGGGCCAAAGAGGGACAATTGTATGGAGAGAGAGGTAGCCATAGAAAGAAAGATAGGTGGGGATGTATGGATATTTGCATAGGTAATCTGCTGAGACTTCCCGTTTTTCTCAATGAAGAAAAATGATGAAAGCGGTGTTGTGCAGCAAACAGCAACTTTGAGGCATGTCTGTATTTAATCACACTGCAAATACCAAAGGATGGAACTTGTGTCATAACAGCACAATGCTCTGAATCTAACTGGAGGTATGAATGGAAAAGGTGGGTGAAAAATAGAGAAACTGTGTTCACCTCACACACCCTGAACCTCAAACCAGCCAATCATAATTTAGCTCAATACATTGTGCAAATTTAAGATGATTGGATAAACATTTAGCAAAAAAGGTGTTAGCTTTGGTTTTGATATCACTGGCTTTTGACTCCTATTAGGATTTCCTTTAGGTTCTCCAGCTGTGTTGTAATACCTTCTCCTATTTTTATTCTTGTCATAATGGCTGGGTTTGTATAGCATAATAGTTTAGATTAAAATGAGGTTGGGTGATTTGTATTCAGCCTGATTAGGGGACCAAGCCATTGTCCTAGCATAATCTGCCATCATTTTAAAGCATAATATGCTTTGTTTATTTGTTTGGCTATAGTGTGTCATCTAAACTCAATACCTGTGCTTTGTTAATGTGTTAACAGTGGATATGGCATTATCACCAGAATCTCTTATCAGCCATAATGGTTTTGTTAATAGTGTGATGCTAACTTGTGTCTATAGTATTTAATTAGCTGGCAGTAATAAATATTTATCACAGTTTCTCAGTCTAATGGCCCTGTATCCTTTGATACAGTTGAGATGGACTATAATTTGAGTTCATGCAATGTCTTCAATGTGGTTGGTCTTGTAGGTATCTGGACTAACATTTTCAGTCCAAATCTCCTGGATTGTTTGTACTGGACTACAACACCAAAAGAATTCTGGGAACGATGGATGAAAGACATGTCAATAAAGCGTAAGAATTTCAATACTATTTTAGTCTTTGCCTTGCCAGAGTTTTTAAATAATTTTTGCAAAGTAAAATAAAAGAGAGAGACATTCTATCCTCTTCTTTTTCTGGTCACCTACTCAATCAGATAGGAATTAATTATGGGACGATTGCAGGTATTATAACCTATTATTCAAAAATTATAGTTAGTCAAGTAAATAGGGACTTGTTCTGATTTATGAATATTTTGATGTTTAAGGAAAATGACATTTCTAGGTTATGTATTGGATATAGATCATTGTAACCTTTGCAATAGGTGCATATAATAACAATGAAAAAGAAATGTGAATATACTTTTTTATTCTGCCATATATTTCTTAAATTTCTCCTCAGTAGATAGATGAAATTTCTCTATGCCTGCTCATAATCAGCAGTGAAACTGTTGCCTCTTAGCCAAAAATTACAGTTATAAACAATGAAACCTTTGAAGAAAATTGCACTTATGTGGCTATTTTTTAGGGCTTGACAGTGGATGAGTGATGGTGGTGTATTTGTGGAATTATAATAATGAGCTGTTTGTTTAGTATTTTCTTATGCACAACTTTGATTTATTGCCTACTCTCCTGCTCATATGTGGGTAATACATATGAAAAGTTCCATCTGGAATCAGTGCTGGAGAAAAAAACCTAATTAGCAGGCTGAGCCTGTGATAGGAGGGGAGCTCATTTTTAAGCTCCTGTGACTCAGATTTGTGTCTGTGTTTGCAGGGCATATTCCTTTTTGATGCACTATTTTCAATGGAATGCGCTACATTAAAAAAAGCCTCACTAATCCAGAAGTGTTATATTTTGAAAATAAAAGTAAAAGTTGCCATAAATGAAGTATCTCTATGTTTTGTTTCAGACGCGACTTATTCTTCAAGTTATTATCCTGCCACGGTCTACAAGCCTCCAAGTTATCCCTACGGAAAACTTTGTGAAATCTTCAATGACATTTTAACTGATCGTCCTTTAAGAGGGGAAAATTATAACTTCCTACAAAGCTTTGATTTTGATAAAGATTATCTGCATCAGAAAGAATTCATGAAATGGAGTGGTAAATGAGAATGATAATTTCTAGAAACACTGTAAATGTTCAGAATTGAATCAGTTCAGAAATATCTCAGTCAGTTTCATAACTATGGAGGTACAAAAGAGATAGTTACATAGTCCTATGATATCTATTCCTTAAAAGGAGATCTTTGATCTAGATCTTACAAATGAAAGAGAGATGACTAGCAAGAAGATAAACTAGATGAGAATATATTTTCATGTATTACAAGAGATATAATAAGAAGTGTGTTTTGTGGGAAGGTGATATGCAGTTATTCTTCCTGAAATAGCACCATAAGGAAAACAACTTTCTGTAGAGGAAAAGAAGTATCACAAGTATTTATTTTGCTCCTGGGGATATTTATTGAAACACACTAAGCTTATTTTATTTCTTTTTTGGGAAATGACCATGTAGAAGATTGAATTTGGTCTTCATTTAGTTCTGGAATGGTTTTCCATTTTTACATTCCCAATGGCCATTGAGCCACAAAACAATTCTTGTTCATTACATATTTGGAACAAATGGGAGTTGTTCCCACTATTATATTTTCAGAATAGTCTGTTTTCAGAGATTTCTTCATTAAACTTCTCCTTTATCCACATCATATATAATTCTGAACATCTGAATCATGTCTCTTACCATTTTTCCTTTCTAAGACAACGTGAGGCAGCACAGGTTTTTGTTGGTAAAAGACTGTCTGGAAAAAAAAAGTATATCAATTGTCTTTCAGATACTGTATTTGACACTTCTTCTAACAAGTTGACACCAAACACAAAATCCCTCTGTTTATTAGATATAGGATATTTTATGAACAATAGTGGTATATCACTTCTCAAGCCAGAAAGGAATGTGGATATAATTATTTTTCTGGATTATGGGATGACTGGAATCCTAAGGGTGAGAAAAAATATTTTCACTATTATTTTCCTTTTGAATGCTTGTGTGCTTACACGATGGAAAGGTACTTTAGAGTTTCTTAGATCCATAATTATAGGTCAGCTATACTGAAGAAGCCAAGTTTACCAATATGGTGGATTAGTAGAACAAATATAATTTCCATGTAATAACTATCCAAGAAACAAAAAAGGATCGTCTTTATTTTACTACAAAAAGTATATAATAGTTTGATATGTTCTATATAATAGAAGCCTATATTTGAACATCAACTTTAGGTGACAACACAGATGATGGTAGAGAGGCAGAGTTCAAGCAACTGAGACAAATAAAATGCCTTAAAATGGGATAATCTGGAAAGAGAGAGAGAGTGAATCTTTTTATTTTATTTTATTTTATTTCCAATTTATATACCGCCCTTCTCCCTGAGGACTCAGGGCGGTGTATAGCCAGAAATAAAAACATGAAATGCTAATATTAAAAACAATTAAAATATATATAAATTTGGCTCCAAAATTTAAAACTAACAAACCAATTAAAATATTTAAAATTTCTTCTTAAGCCAGCCCGGCTTGTTGGAAAAAATGTGTTTTGAGGGCACGGCGGAAGGCACTGAGGTCATGAATTCTCCTTATCTCCGGGGGCAACTGGTTCCAGAGGGTGGGTGCCCTACAGAGAAGGCTCTCCCCCTGGGGGTCACCAGCCTACATTGTTTGGCTGATGGCACCCTGAGGAGGCCCTCTCTGTGGGAGCGCACGGGTCGATGGGAGGTCATCGGCGGCAGCAGGCGGTCTTGGAGATAACTAGGCCCTATGCCATGGAGCGCTTTAAAGGTGATCACCAACAATCTCTCCAATCTGTAGGATAGCTTGTTAAATTCCATAGTATTATATCTAATAGGAGCTCTATTTTGAATGTGGAAGGTATGTAGTTTATCTGGAGAAGAAGGAAAGATGATAGTGTGAAACAGCCTTCTCTAATAGTACTTGCCTGAACAACATAGAATCTATTTTTTTTGAGAAAGAAAGAAAGAAAGAAAGAAAGAAAGAAAGAAAGAAAGAAAGAAAATAGGTTGGAAAACCAATTGGAAGTTTTCTGGACTCACTGATTATGGCTCAAACTTCAGCTGGATTGGAAATTTCATCTAGAATTTCCTTTCCTCCTTTTCCTTACTTCAAAACTTGTACAGTATTTCTAACTGACTTGTACAAAGGTGGTACACATACAAACGTGTACAAAAGTAGTTGAGAAAGCAGAATTGCATATTCAAGGTACTGTATATTTTAGCACTGAATTCTCTACACTGCTTATCATAGAAATACAGATTCTTCAGTAGGGGAGTTTCTGATTTACATATGGGAAGCAAAATGAATATATTTGGGAAGATTTTTCTTTTTTGGTCTCTTCTTCAGCAAATGAAGATAATGGCTGAATACTGTGAAATCCAAGGCATTCCCTTTCCAAAGGTTCATGTGAGTGAGAAAGAGCGAAAGAATATGAAGGAGTGCTATGTTTTCTCAGATGAAGATAATCCTAAAGCACCAATAGTGCTTTGTTTTCCACTGGTCTGTCACACCTTCCAAGAATACTCAGCACCAGGTAAATTCAGCTGATTTAAGCATTTGCTGTTTCTTCAGTGATTTCTTTAATTCACACATTGACCAAAATCCCTTCTGCAGTGGCATTTCCCAAGGTTTAAAGAAAACTACACTTTGCAAATTGTGCAAATACACACATTTTCAATTTGTGATCATTAATTATGTATGCATACACAGACATTGTTCCGTTTTCTGAATATTAATCAAGTAAACATGGCAAATTTAAGATGTGGGAATTCAATTCCCAGAATTCCCCAGCCAGCATGTTCGCACATCTTAAGTCCACACATCTTTAAAAAAACACTGAGCTAGAGGAAGACTGGTTTAGCTCAGCAGACTAAAAGCATAGTGATCAACACCAGCAGTCTGCAATTACTGTAAGTCCGAATCTCACCAGGCTCAAGGTTGACTCAGCCTTCCATCCTTTCTAAGGTAGGTTAAATGGGGACCCAGTTTGTGGGGGCAATAAGCTGACTTTGTATAAATATACAAAAGTATGAAGGCTTAACGCATTGTAAGCCGCCCTGAGTCTCCAGAGAAGGGCGGCATATAAATCAAATTAAAAAAAAAAGACACTGTTGAATTATTCTATTTAAAAATAGCTTAGGTAGTTCTAGGCTTTAAATCTGTACCTATACTCAGCAACCCAGATTGGTATTGGCCCTCCGGAGCAGCAATCACCAACAGGTGGTCTGTGGACCACTGGTGGTCCGTGAGAAAAGTTTGGTGCTCCGCAGAAAAATTATTTGCATTTTTAATATTGCACTAAATCAGGGATCCTCAAACTACAGCCCCTGGGACAGATACGTGCAATGAACGTTTGTGTTGCTATAGAATCTCCCCTTTTGGGGTCTTTTTGTGCTAGTTGGAGGAGGACAGAAATTTTGACTTGGGGTCTGCTTCGGCTTCCTGGTGCAAGGCTTTGGGTGAAGGCTGGAGGGAAACGCTGCTGGTGGCGAAGAGCCGGAGGATCTTGTTCTAGTGGAACTGCATCATGACTTGGAACTGGCTGGCCATCTCAGCCCACTGAGCCTCCAGGTGCTGGTACCTGGCCTTGCACTCCTGCAGGTCTTCCCTATGCTTGGAAAGCCTATGCTCATAGTCCTCAGTGAGGTGCTTCTGCTGAGCCTCCTTCTCTGTCAGATCCAATTTGAACTGAGCCAGTTGTTTTGCCAACTCTTTCTTGTGGTGGCTGCTTGGCTCCAATAACTGCTTCCTGTTGGGGCCCTAAGGAGTCTGAGGAGGCGAGGAGTGGCTGGGAGGGGAGGGGCGAGTAGAGGCTGGCAAGGCACCGCTCCATGTGAGTGATATCTAGTTGGCCATGCCCACCCAGTCACATGCCCACCTAGCCACACTCACCTAGCTGGTTAGTGGTTCGCAGGATTTAAAATTATGAATTTAGTGGTCCCTGAGGTCCGAAACATTGGTGACCCCTGCTCTAGAGGCAATAAATGGGGGAACTGACTAAACACACATCATAACACAACATTTGCAAATTATGAGCTTGCATCACATTAGGATGTACGTTTGTAAGGGTGAAATTTGTGTCATGATATTACCTCATGCATTCTGATTTTACTGCGGTTTTCACTTGCTTGGTTCACTTGTGGATGCCTATGTCCAGATATCCTAATATTTTCCCCCAATATTTATTAAGCAGAGAGGTCATCAAGAACAAATAATGGAGCTGAGCTATGGTGGAAGAAAAAAAAATCTTTAGCCTTATTGTTTTTCTGCTGCAATCTCTGTCTCTGCTTTAAGACAATAGGCTGCAGGTAGAGAATAATGGTAGAATAATAATTCCCTGTGCCTGTGAGTAAGTTCATTAGGGATGAAATCATGGGTGGAATCTATTATTTGATTGTTGCAGAACACTGATGTGCCCTGGAATTTAGTGCAACTGGAAGATTACCTAAGCATAGATGGGCACCATTTAAGGTGTTAGAAGGTCTTAGCCTTTGATATTCTGGAAGTCATCCAGGAATACCTAGAAAGGGTAGGGCTGAAATTTTGAAGACTGCTTTTTGTTGGGCTATGGATGGGGGACTGAAGACCTCTCAAAAAGAAACCAATTCTATTCTCACCAAAATTTGACTCTTTTTCACTGAATTCATGGGATGCTATAGGGATGCTTGAAAACTAATACAGCCCTTGAGTTGCTAATTTCTGACCAGTAAGACTTTGTTTGTGTCCCTTATTTTGCCAAACAGCTGAACAAAATATCTTCCTAAAAATATAATGAGCAGTTAATGTGAGCATAGGAATGTAGCAGAGTGAGGAGAGCGGATGCATACAGCTGTTCATAATGGACCAGTAGTGGGTTCCTCCCGGTTTGGCCCGGTTCGGCCGAGCTGGTAGCAGTGATGATATGATGTCACCGAACTAGTTCTCTTTGTTTGGGAGATGCCCGCCACCGCTTTATTCTTATCTTTTATTTGGCCCCGCCCCCAATCTATTTGCTGCCTCCCGAGCCCCAGCTGATCGGCTAGAAAGAAAAAAACTGTTTAAACTCTTGCCGCGGGGCTTCAAAGGGCTGCCTTACAGCTGATCAGTGTTAAAAGACAGTGTGGTGGTAGACAGGTGCCTCCAAAAACAAATGGGTAGACCGGTGCCTCCAAAAACAAATGGGTAGACCGGTACAGCTCTGCAAGCAGTTAAAAGCCTGGTAGACCAGTACCTCTGCTAAATCCTAAAGAATTGTCCCCTGACCATCAAACCACGCCCACAAAATAAGCCACGCCCACAGAACTGGTAGTAAAAAAAATTAGAACCCATCCCTGCAATGGACCTCACATAAGATTTAACTTTTCTCTTTAGGCCCAATGGAAATATATGGAAAGAATGTTGGACAAAGATTCCTCATTGCTCTCTAGTCTGTTAAGTGGAGACAGGTAGTCATCTACACAGTAGGACTTCCAATGACATCAAGACAAGATCAGAGGCAAATAACTTTATATTGCCTTAAAAGTCTGCCTTAAAAAAAGAAGTTACTTGGCTTAGAGAGATGCTCTAAGAACAGGTAGTCCTTGATTTACAACAATTCACTTAGTGACCATCAAAATTTACAACAGGACTGAAAAATGTAATTTATGACCGTTTTTCACAGTTACGACCTTTACAGCATCCCCGTGATCATGTGATCAAAATTTGGATGCTTTGGCAACTGGCTCATATTTATGATCTTTGTTGTGTCTCAAGGTCATGCGATCATCTTTTGTGACTTTCTGACAAGCAAAGTCAGTGTTGAAACCAGATTCATTTAACAACTGGGTTACTCACTTAACAAATCCAGTGATTCACTTAACAACTGTGGCAAGAAATAGCCACAATATCTTTCACTTAGCAACATAAATTTTGGGCTCAATTGTGGTTGTAAGGATTACATGTATCATTTCCAAGATTAGTCTTAAAACCACATAGTATAGATTCCTTGCGAACATTTTCATATTCTAATATGCAAAAGCTTTGAATCATAAGAGTTTCAACCTCCACCCTCACCCTTGGCATTTCAAGTTTTATTTCTCTGGCATGGGTTCAGACTGAAGCAGATGTGGAAGTACAGGAGAAAAGGACACGTAGCTTAATCATTCCTCAAGGCCTTTTAGGATTTCTCCGTTTCAGGTCATGCAAGAAACAATTGGCATAGCTGTAATAATACCTAATAATAGTATTATACCTAATTTCAAGTACACTCTGAAGTAGCTTTTCAATTTGCTTTTCTTTAAAAAAAGGATCTCCCATAATAGTGCCATCAAGATTGGAAAGCATTTCTTAGCCCTGCAAACTATGTGTGGCTGTTAAAAACTATCCTTTAAATACTCAAAACATGGTAGCTATTGATTGAAGATATTTCTTTCACTAATAGCTAAAAAAAGATTTTTTTCCATGCTGTTAATTTCACCAGCAAGATGGTGTACATCAGTCAGGGCAAGGGTTCGGAGCAATATTTTATATTCTGGGTTATGGCAGATTTTTTAAAAACATTGACAGAAAAAACTGCTCCTTTTTCCACTTGATTGGAAAAAGAGGTTTCCCAGAAAAACCTGCTTGACTGTTGGGATTTCTACCTGGAGTTTTATTGACATATTGCAGTAATATTCCAGAACGGAAGTGCTTTCTCTATAGTAGATAATTTTAACTTGCACTGTTCAGGAAAATGGGGAATGCCTATCAATATGCCATTGCTATATCAGTTCCAGAAAACGAGGGCACAAAATAGATAAGTTGATATAAAACCAATTTATTTTGCTTCCAAGTACCAAATGTTTTAAATCTTTATCTGCAGGGCATTGTTTTGCTTCACATAAGGTTCACTCACTCACTTTTTTAACCTTTCAGGGGTCAAACGCACTCCTTCCGAAATGCAAGAAGGTAAAGTCAATCTGGAAGAAGACGTCTCACCCTATCAGACCCTTGAAATAAACTATTCTGAAGAAAACCTTGACAAACTAATACATTTATGCAGTTACAATATTCTTTATAGCAAAGACATGATCTTCCAAGCCATTCAAAGTGCTTTGCAGAAAAAGCGACATGGTGGGTCCAGAAATGATAAACAATGATTGTTTGTCTCTTTAAAAAGAAGTCCAATATGTAACTTGATGCATTGTTTGAAGCAATGTTAATTGGTTTTCAATATGCTGTAGTTTGTTGGATGCTTGGATAATTCTCACTCCTGATTGATTTAACAAGTGGATTTAAAACTAAATATACTGCTATAGGCTTTCACAGCTGGTATTTGTTGGGCAGTGATGGGCTTCAGAGTTTTGTGACCGTGGTCTATAAAACAGATATTCTATGTTAAACAGCAGCTCTGCCTTCAGAGGCAAAGGGGTCAGCTAAGCAGAAGTAAAGGCCACTGAGCAAGGAGGGACAGGGATCCTAACTTTATAGTCAGGCATCCTAACTATTTGGCCTTTAGGAGAGCGGGTTTCCAATTGGGGCAGGTTGGTGAGAACTAAGAGAGGGTGAGAGATCACGTTGCCTCTGAAGATGCCAGACACAGTTGTTGGCAAAACATCAAGAAATCTGTTCTCTAGATGATGGTCACTATACCCTGAAGCCCAATGGCTTTTAAACTCCTAATTTATTTGAAATAGCCATCTTGCACCAGGTAAACTCTAGTTTGTGTGCCTGTATAATCAAGCTATAATTTGATCAATGTTGTTCTCTTAGTACTTATAATTCTATTATTTCTTCAATTTTCTTATAAAGGTGAGATTAATAAAAGACATACATTCAAATATTACCTATTAGTGTTATCCAACATTTACTGTTAGAAGTGATTTTAGAGATGGTGTTGACTGAAATTGATGACATACTGTTTTCTGAAATAACTGAACCATAATTATGTTTCTTTATAACATTGTAAGAGAATTTATCCTCTATTGGATATGGTGTGGTTGAATTTTAACACTTGCAGAAAAGCATGAACTGACCTGACTTTGTTTGGTATCAGCTGTAAATAGTTGCAGTATATAAACAAGGATAAATATTTACTTTGTAAAATGAGAGTTATTCTTTGTTATTTTAAGAGGACTGACACATTTCACATGTAAATGATAGCAGTTCAACATGAAAATTATTTTATTATTTAAATGGAAATCTACCGGGAAATAAGTTTAGTAAATTCCATATGACTGATTTTTGAATTAAAACTCAGAAGTTTAAAAAAATTAGAGGCATTGGTATTAATATGTTTGAAATTCTAAAACCACATTTGTGTAACTCTACAGATATTGAATCAAATTCTGATTATATGCTTTCAAACATGAGCCTGTAGCTTAATTTATTATCTTAATTTATTGAAAGTATCTGTGCTTTGAGACATTTATTTAATATATTTCTGTACTGTTTTCCATATAATTGCTTCTTGGAGATGTTTATTCTTTTAACTATCTAATGACAATGCTGAAACTTCAAATGTTATCTCACATGTGGAATAATGATAAATGAAGGACAATCTTTTTTATCATGAAGATCTGATTAAAACTCAACTATGGGAGTTTAACTCTTGGTAGCTATCAATTGCCTGACAGCTATTGGTTTGCAATTTTCTGTGATTTAATTTATTGAGCCCTCTTCCCTGACACATGTTGTTAAACTTTTTTTGAAAAAGATTTACCCATTTATCCATTGTAGAATGAAAAACATAAATCTTTTGAGATTAATCTGAGAAAATGCTACTATTTTTCAAACATTCTCCTTACCAGAGACTTCTGTACCCTATTACTATGGAAAAAAAACTCTAAAAATGTATGTCGTGCTATAAATGTGTATGTAGCACTGTATAAATGTATACAGTGCTACATACACTATTTCATAATAAAACAAATACATTAAACTTGTCTGTGACTGGATTTATTTGAGAAATGCAGAAACATGTTTATTAATTTAAGGAAAGTCCTGAATGAAATCTGGTTTCTATACTATATTTTTCTTTAGAAAACAATTTTCAAGCTTTGAAAATATATACTAATTTATTTCTTGTACTAGTGCAGGGGTGTCCAACTCAAGTTGTCACAGTGGCGTCACATGATGTATTGGGACTTTCCCCCCTCCATTAAACCAGGTGTGGGCATGGCGAGCTTGTGACGCATCCGACACGGGTGTGAGTTTGATAGCCGTGTGCTAGTGTGTCACTGACTTCAATTTTTTAAGTATTGTTTTTTTAAATGTAGACAAAATGAGAGGCACAATTGGTTTTATTACTTGCTATAGATTTAATTAACTTTACCTAATGATGATGGATGTATCCTTTTTAAAACCAGTAATTAGGAGCTCCCCAATACTAGAAGTTGGCCTGGCAAGGTTATGACACTTCTCTAGCCCTCATATCTGCATAGAAGAAGTATTTGCTGAGAGATATCTGCAGTGCATTCCCCTCCTCCCCATACAACTAAGGTTTTTCATTAAATGGAAATCCTACTTCTCATTTTTCCCTCTTCAAACTCCTATGGATGTTAAGGAGGATGATATGGCTAATATTTGACCCCAGAAGCTCTTGTATTCATGGAGACCACTTCATATCTTTAATGGGTAAAATGGGACATCAGGATAAAGCTTTCTCTTCTCATGTTCATGCTAAATGATGATGATGATGATGACAGCATATACTCATGGTTGTCCAATATTAACCCCAAACTTTCATGGCTTTCAAATGCATGCAATTATAAATTCCTAGCATTACACAATTTAAGTGATAATTGTTTTTGGCAGAAATACTGAAGGGATATAAATGTACATTTTGTGTAGGATGCCTATTCAATAGATAGTGTGCAGATTTGTCTTTCAGCTGTACCTCTTAAATTAATTGTAAAGGTGATAGGATGAAAAGAACTGAAGAACCTAGCATCTTTAGGAAATTCAAGCAAACTGTATTGCTTCTATTTCTTCCTGAAAAGATATTTAAAGATCCCCTTATATTTCTTGAGATCTGTCTCTATTCTAGATCTCTCTGCAGCATCAAGATTGTCTACACACTTTGTTGTGTTCACCATGGGCTCAGTTCTGCTGCCTGGAAAAAAAACACGATTAGCATTGGATGAGAAGACTCTATGGAAACAGAAGGCAATAGAAATTGTATATATAAAAAAATAAAACAGATATTTTACAATGCCTGTATGGCAAACCATTCAATTAAAAACTGCTGCCAATTGAATTCTACCCTTTCATGACTTTTCTGCTGAGTCACATGTCTGTAGCTGAGTGGTAGAAAGTATATTTTGCATCAATGGATTGTAAGCCTTAAGTAGTAAACTACCCAAAGTTTTTTTTAAGATGGGCAGCTATATAAATGGAAAGAAAGAAAGAAAGAAAGAAAGAGGAAGGAAGGAAGGAAGGAAGGAAGGAAGGAAGGAAGGAAGGAAAAAAAGAAAGCTAGTATATTCACTTTTTGTAAACAGCTTTAAAGAAACTGCTTTATAGCAAATCTAAGCACTTTATCTAGCTCAGAATTGTCAATTTATAATCCTGCTGTTTTTTATTTATTTTATTTATTTATTACACTTTTATGCTACCCACCTCCCCTATAACATAACTCTGGGCAGAATAAAAACTAGTTAGCAAGAATAGAATAGAATAGAATAGAATAGAATAGAATAGAATAGAATAGAATAACAGAGTTGGAAGGGACTTTGGAGGTCTTCTAGTCCAATCTCCTGCCCAGGCAGGAAACCCTACACCACTTCAGACAAATGGTTATCCAACATCTTCTTAAAAAAATGTTTCTTAAATCTTAAAATGTTAAAATGTTTCTGAATTTGTACTGTTCACTTAAAGTTACAAACTAAGAATAAAGTATTTGAATTAAATAATGCTGTTGCCATGAAAGCAAGGTAAGTGAGGCCTAAAGAACGGTTCTATTCTTCTATCATCATTTTGCTGTTATTTGAAAATGCAAAATTAGGACGATCATCAAACATTTAGCCAGTCATACAGCTAGTCTGACTTGCATTCACATGATTGAACACCAGCTATGATGGCCTGATCTACAGTATGTCATGTGCTAATCACATCCCCCTTTTAAAATAGGTTTAATAACAACCGCAATAGCACTTAGACTTATATTCCGCTTCACAGTGCTTTACAGCCCTCTGTAAGCAGTTTACAGAGTCATATATTGCTTTCAACCATCTGGGTCCTCAGTTTACCCACCTCGGAAGGATGGAAGGCTGAGTCAACCTGAGATTTGTTTTGCCAAATTGCAGGCAGCCAGCAGTCAGCAGAAGTAGCCTGCAGTACTGCACTCTAACCACTGCACCACCAAGGCTCATTGATTAATTAATTGATAAAATTTGATAGTAAACTTTTTTTACTATCACATGTACTGCATAGCTAAATCTCATAATAGATCAACATCTATAACTCCTCATTTTCATTAAGTATTTTATAGTAGGGGAAATGATGAGAATTAAAAATAAAAAGCCATATCTTTTAACCTTTTAAGCAAGCCATAAATGACCTGTTCTGATCTTGAACTCAAAACTATGCATGCATCACAGAGAAAATTATGAGCTTCCATTCTAAACCGATATAAATGCCTTCTACGTTATAATAATCAGTGACAAAAGAAAACTGAATTGTCATCAAATGATTGTAGTAATTTTTTTTAAAAAAAACCCTAAACACAGCATGATGTTTCTGTTTTATGAAACTTTGAGCAACTTCTATATGACATTCTATATTATTTTATTAAATATATCTTAAGAAAAAGATTCTGCTATTACCAGGATCTTCTGAATTCGGAGCAGGGGTTTTGTAATTTTGCGTCAGTGTTTCTGATTTAACAGAACTTCCAGCAAGCCTTTTTTCTCGATTAGCTTTGAAGGAAGGAGTTTTCCTGTTACCAAGCAGGATTAAGAGAATTCATTAAATAAAATTGATTTATATGGCCACCCATCTCACAAATGCAAGTCTGGGCAACAGTTAGTTTTTCTTTATTGAATCTGTAGATAAGGATTTAAATTTAAAATACATAAATACAGTATTATTGATTTTATCTTAAATTATAAGTATTTATATGGTAGCTAAAATCAAGAAATAAAAATGTGCTCAACCATTTAGCAAAACCATAAGGAAATAAAAATATAGCAGCTTTTCATCTTTTCTTGTTTCTTCCTTTCTTAAACTGAAACCTCTATTTTATCTATTCAACAAAGAAGAACTAGATGGAACAATTTCTATTCTTTTAGTGCTGTAAACACAAATACTGTCCTCAAAGTTCAAGGCTCTCTATATTCTAATGTTGTTGAGCACATTGAAAAAACTAGCAATAATTTATCTGGATTTTTTTTTTGAAAGATACAAACTTAATATATTGACTCAAATATAATTAGGTGAACAGAAACCCATGCCTACCTCAGAAGGAAACCTTTGCTAGTGTGTTTATGAGTAGAAGTTCCAGCTGCAGAAATCCAAGGTTTTATCTGAGGTTTCACCACATTTGCATCGATTAAAACCTCCTTCTGATTACTGTTATGATCTTCAGGAATCCATATAAGAAATCAAAGGAATAAAAGACAAAAATACGGTTATGAAGAATCTGAAAATTTAGCATTAACGTTCCTCTTTTGCCCAATATTCTGTCTCTGTTTTTTCGTAGGACATGAGGGCAACACTTGTCACCCCATTGATCGCCAGGGTTGATTCTTTTGTCAGGGTTTCCTGGGCAAGCTGAGATACTCCTGACTCCTTAGATTGCATTAATTTACCTAAGTTATTCCATAATGCATGCATCCAATCCTCCATTAATGTCTGAGACAATGCTGCAAGGTAGTATTCTGCTCCATCACTTGTTCTGTAAACCATGCATTGAAGATGGAATTAATTGATTTATTCAATATATTAATTGATATATCTTCACAAGAAAATATATACAGAAACAAACCCACCAAAAGCTCCATTCTTTTTCTTACAAGAAATGTTATTAACATTAGCAGACCAGAAAACAAATACAAGTGGTAGTTTTTGTATTTCAGCAAAGCCCAAGAAATCTTCTCATGCACTGATTTCAGATAAATTCTGTCCTGTAATTCCTAAATAAAATTGATAACTTAGTTCAGACCAAAGGCTCTCTCAATTTTGTTAAATGCAATAATGGTTTAATGAATTCTAGTCTAGTGAACAGAGCTGATAGAGGAATTTATGCATCAGGATGATTAATGACAGTAGCTCAATCTTTAAAAACCGAGGAAAGTACTTTTGCCCTTGAATGACAAAATTTTTTACTCTTCCGATCTTGACAAGTGTGATATCATTCACATTCTGTGGGTACTTTTATTTGCATTTTGATTCTTATGGTGCAAATGGCAGCATCCAATTCTACAAAATCATTCTAAGCTAAGCAGTATTTAGCCTACCCAAATGAGAGCACTGCATTTTATTCTAATTAACAGTGATTACCTTAAGCTGAAAGCATATTTTTTCCTGGGATAGTTCGTTAGCCTCTCACACCTGGCTCCAGCTATGCTCAGTGATAAGTCTGGAGGTGTTTTCTAAAAAAAGAAAGACAAGACATAAAAAGCAGAGACTTTCTACCCCATCCTTTTGATTCCATATCCTTTAGAGCAGTGATTTTCAAACTGTAAAAATCTGTCAATACTTCTCAAATAAAAATGTGTTTAGTGGGAAATAGGCATTTTTGAGGCAGGGCCTGTCTATTTTAATCTATCCACATTTGTGATGCACATTGGCAAGAGAATGTTCATTCATTGTTACTTTGCTAATACTTCAAAGGAAATAACAATGCCTCCTGAAATATGACATGTAAACTTTGAGGCCTAAATATTTTTCTCAAAATGTAACTTTCAAAAACATTATTCTAGAAAATATGACAATATCATAATTTTCTGCATTGTTCCATAAACATTACCAAGGATCATGGTAACAATCAATCAATCAATCAATCAATCAATCAATCTATAGATGTATTTCAAATTTGATCCAGAAATATTTTAATCAAGCATTTTGCTGATGATATAGGTCAGCAGTTTTGATTTTTGTTAGGAATTTCAGTAGGTGGTGATCTAAATGATTATAAAATAAAGTACCTGAATTACTTCCTTCTCATCATTATAGAAGTCAAGTTTATGTCTTCGAAGTTGAACATAAAAAGTGTTCCAAGCCCTTGTCTTTGGCTGAAATAATATAAAATAAAATCAACTGTTTCCATACTGTCCATGGATCGATCTTGTCATTATTTAAAATTATTCGTCCATTAGTAGCTTGCTTCCATTCTGAAATAACTGACATTTATTTAATATAGGGTGGAGTAATTCTTTCTGTCCTGAGGCCACAATCAATCTTCTGCTGTAATTAAAGCTTGCCTTTTTCTCCTTCTGTGTATAAGGCGCCACATATACACAACCTTTAAACTATCCTTGGTGAGGGGCAAAGCTTTTACAATGACCCTGCTCCACAATGCTGCTTTACTACTGGTGACAAAATTCTTGAGCCATACTTTTTTTGTATATCCTCAACTCAGCACTGACTCCTGATAGGTACAGCTGGAAACTGGGAGACTGTGAATTCCGGATTTGTCTTAGGCACGAAGCCAAATGGGTGCCTTTGTCATTTTTATTCTCAGAGTCATTCTCTCTCAGCCGTAGGAAGAAGGCAATGACAAACCACTTAAGAAAAACCTTGCCAGGAAAAACTGCAGGACTTGTCCAGATAACTCCTAAAGCTGTCTTGTTTCCTTGATTCCCTTAATAATAAGGAAGCAGGAATTCAGAAAAAAGTAGGCAGGGCTGTCTGGGACTCCACAGGTGTAAAACTAGCTTTGAGGGGTCCCATGTAGACCTTTGAGCCAAGGGAAATCCACCTAAGATGTAATAAAATTTACATAATTGGTAGTTCTTTCTCTTGTTAAACAAACCTTTTGGTGGTAGTAAAACGGGGTTAAATTTTGTAAGCTAAATGTTAATGATCTTTGTAAGAATTTAGTCTTCATATATTGACAAATAGTAATATGAGCCAAGGTGATCTGTAAATTTCAATTCTTGCTTTTAGTGATGTAATAAATAAATGTGCAAAATAGAAAGAGCAATAGCACTTAGACTTATGTACCACTCCATAGGGGTGAAATCTAAAATTTGTTACTACCGGTTCTGTGGGTGTGGCTTGGTGGGGGGAGGGGGTAATGTGACTGGGTGGCCATGGCCAATTTTTTTTTTTACTTTTAAAACCATTTTTACATGTAAAACCATGTTAAAAAATGCTTTCAAAAGGCTCTGACAATCCCAGCTGAGTTGCCTGCTGATCAGGCAACTCAGCTGGGATCCTCAGAGCTTGGATCATCAGAGCCATTTAAAAGAAAAAAAGTTTTTTTCTTTTAAATGGCTCTGGCGATCCAAGCTGAATTGCCTGATTGGCAGGCAACTCAGCTGGGATCATCAGAGCTTGGATCGTCAGAGCCATTTAAAAGAAAAAAAAAGGCTCTGATGATCGTGTGGCTCAGCTGGGCATGGGGAGCAGGGGCAGGGATTTTTGCTACCGGTTCTCCAAACTACCCACTGCCATGGCTACTTACTCACCCGAGCCGGTCCGAACCGGGAGCATTTCACCCCTGCCACTCCACACTGCTTTACAGCTCTCTCTAAATGGTTTACAGAGTCAGCATCTTGCCCTCAGCAACCTGGGTCCTCATTTTACCGACCTTGGAAGGAGTCAACTTTTAGCCCCATCAGGATCAAACTCCTGACAGTGGGCAGAGTTAGCCTGCAATACTGCATTCTAACCACTGTGACACTACGGCTCAGGCAATTCAACAAAACTAAGTTAATGAAGTAGCATTTGGGCATTGCAGCTAACTTTATACATGTATTGTGGTAGAGATACCAAAAGGAGAGGAAACAGTACAGGCTAGAATAAATATGAAGGGGGAAAAGGGAGAAAGAAAATTTCTGAAAGAGAAATGTATGGCAAGAGAAACATCAATCCTTGAATTATACCTAGAATTATCCTTCATTTAGTTTTTTCAGATAAATTCTTATAAAAAAGGAAAATCCAGTTAGTTTAATATAATCTCAGGCTAATCGTGTCCCACCTTAACTTTTTTCTTTTATCATATTTCATTGGCTTTTTAATTAATAATCAAAACAAAGAGTAAAGAAGGACAAGACATGAAGACAAGAGTGATGGAGGTATTATAGATACATAGTCAAAGAGAAGGAAAAAAAGAACACATAAAAGTGCTTTCACAAAAAAGGGAAATAAATATAACAAAGGAAAAAATGATATATTTCACTATAATAAACATTTACATATATATGTGTGTGTGTGTATAATGTTATTCAAACATGTATATATTCCTGTGGTAATATATAACATATTTCATTATAAGAATAAACATTTACAATTCTATGTATACTTGCCTAATGCAATATTATCCAAACATATTTCTAGCACATATTATATTATAACATTAAACATTTACAATTCTATATACTCATCTAATGCAAATATTATTTAAATATGTGTAGATTTTGAATACATTTATACAACCATTTTTAAAAACCTACTATATTTTGTATAAATGAGCCCCATATTTCATTATACATGTCTGTACAAAGTCTATGAAATCAAAGACTTATAAGCATAAGCAGGTATCTACTCATAAGTGGCAAATGCAGTTGGATCTTCTATCCATTGAATTAATGGAGCCATACAATTATCTTTACAACATATCAATTTGTTAGCCGTATTAAGGGCACGGATGCCCCGTCTTAACTTTTCATCCATATCATGCAGGTATTCTACTTACATTTACCTCTTTCCTTTCCGAAAGGACCTGGTCTCTTTTTTCTAGAAAACCTGCCATAATGTATTGGTTTGCAGAAATCTGAAATGCATAAGAACCATGCAGGTAATTTAATCTGTTATGATGAAAACTTGAATACAATAATTCATTCATAAATTTCTACAATAATATGATAGAAAAAATGCCATGCACACAATCTACTGTTGGGAGATAGAGTGGGAGGAGATGGCACTAAGTAAACATTTTATTTAGGGAATACAAAATCACTAGATAATTAAGTCTCCAGTCTTGGAAATATTAATATTTATGTATTTGAATAATGAAGACTGAATTACTGAAGCAATCTGATATCCTAGAGACTTCTGACTGGGCTACTGCTCTCATTAATGATTTATAAAGTTTCATTGGATCATCCAACTAATCTAACCATCCTTCTGCCAAAGGGAGACTAATGGTGATAGGTTATATTTTGCCAAATTGATGGCTGGATGATGTTAGAAGATGCCATAAATCAGAAGAAAAAGAAATGTCAGATTTTTTAGCATTAAGAACTGTACGTTTAAACAGGAAGTGTGCTTTCTTTTATGAAAAGTAGATGACAGTTGTTGTCTTTTCTATCATACATTGTATGCGTATATGCATGTCTTTGTCTCTCTGGTGCATGTGTGTGCATGTTTATAAATATGCTGTTCAGCATTGGATTTGAATGGAAAAAAACCTCCAGAGCCTCAAGCAACATCTATAGTTCCTTAAAGGAGCTACACTTCTTGGCAAGAAAAATATGTCTTTGGTTTGAAAAGTTGCACCTGTATACTATATACATATCTCCGTGCACAATTTTGTACAACTATCCTAATAAACAATGTTGCTTAAGAATGAGGATTTTAGAATGCTTCTGGTGGATCTTTGAGGATTATTGTGTTTTATATGCAATTTAGAAAATGTCTAATTTATTCTTGGCCTAGAAATTTTCTTTAATATTCAACCAATATAAAATTACTATGAACAATTTCAGATAACTAGACATTATGTGAACAGGAATCCCAGTTTATTAGTTTCCTTTGACCCACTCATTTTCCCATGACCACTACAAAGTAAAATACAGTAAATTGAATGCATCTGATCTAGCATGGTTGCCTTCTATTTCGCATGATTTTTTATTCAGACCTGATATTTTATCATTAAACTGGAAAATGGATAGTAGAACAAATCAGATGTACTGACAACAGGTACATAGACTGCCTTAGGCCAATGAAACTACTTATGCAGCATTAATCAGTGAGGCCAAGAAAGTTCTCTATATGTGGCAAAATCTCATGCAGCCACAGAAAAATGGTACCAAGCACAAAAGGGCAAAGAAACAATCTATTTTGTGAGTGAATGGGAACCCATGACTGGTAATAGCCCACGATTCTCTTTCCTGGAAAAAGCAAAGAAGAAAAGTAAACTATTTTGTCTAAGATTTGAATCAAATATAAGTAAATACTGGGTTTTGAATATTGAGAGATCAACCATTATCTGTGCAGTCCTAGATGACCCTAAAACTTGCAATTATAAGAATACCTACTAGGAATTCTAGAATGATAACCTTGTAAAAAGTAGGTTATTTCAGCTTGAGTGTCTTTCTCTTCTCTTAATATGAAGCAACATTTTTATGGCAATGATTAACATTTTCATTATCCCTCAACCCGTTTTTGATGGCTGAAGGCCATATGTGATACTTACCAAATTACATAATTGAGGTGTTAAGATCAAAATTTTTCCTTTCAATTTCAGGGTGGGTGGGGATAGGTATCAACCTACCTGGTTTTTTGAGGGGTTTTCTGCTAAAAATTGGCAGGAATTTCTGCTTCATTAATAGATTGCAGCTGAGTTTCAGTGCTATAATCCTAGAGGACACTGACCCATAAAAATGAAAGAAGAATGAGACTGGAAAATTTTGCTCACAATTGGCAATACTTTTGGCTGTTCTGAAGAAAGACCTCACCTGATTATGAATTTTGGAATGTTTCTTATGAATCAACATTATTTTATATAAAAATAAGTAATGACGTCATTGTTCAGTCAACAAAAGGGTAGCACAAAAGGGAATAACTTACTTGGGGAGTAGTTTCTGATCCTTCTGGTGGTAAATCTGAGCACAGAAAACTTTGGTAATCATCAGGAGATCCTTTACCATCCTGAGTTTTCATTTCACTAGTTTCTAACTCAGAAGTTTCACAACTGTTTATCACATCTGATGGATTAAAATCACTATTGTGTGACTCCAAAAATCCAACATCAGATTGCTGGATATTCAAGTCTGAGGTCAATGAAGGACATAAAGAATTCTCAGTTTCCGGCATGGAATTTTCTAAGCCAAGCACTCTTGGTTCAGGAGACTCATTTATCAACATCAAGTCTTCTTCAGAACTGATTTGCTGCAAACTCTCTTTAGACTTTTGGGAAGGAGAGACATTGAAGGGATCTCTTAAGTTGGGAATTGAGGACATAAGTGATACTTGCTGAGTTTTCTTTGGTTCAAGTATTGTGCTTCTTCTATCTGAATGTCGCCTTCTTAGTGAGGGGACTTTGATCAATGTGGTCATTTGCTCATTTTCTTCTATAGTCATTTGTTTCAGTAGCTTCAATTCTCTCTGGAAAAAAATCATTTGGAATGAATGGGAGGACACACAAAAGACTGCTTTGTATTGAAAATCTATCATTAGTTCTACATGAAATTTGCAAGTTTCTGGTCACTTTATCAAATGATTTTTAATAATTTGATAAATTATTCTGCACGTAGAATTATTCATTCCTTGAACACATATGCATATGAGTATGGAAGATTTCATCCCTGTATGTAAGTTTGTTACAAATGTCTCACATAGTTTCTATACCACTAGGAAACCACAATGGAGTATGAATGTTGAATTTTCATTCCTGCCCCCGCTCCAATTGTGAAAGAAAACATACAATTGGGTAACAGCTCCATGATTCACTATTTAGTCAAACTACTACTACTACTACTACAACAACACTACTACCATCACTATTTTGTCTCTATTGCCATTTTTTGGCTGTAATGTACACCAATAGTCACTGGCAATTTTCACTGACACTTTCAGAGTGACTTATGCAAAATGAAACAAAGAGTGAAGAATAGTGGGTAAAAGAAATTAAAGGCGTGAAATAAGAGAAAAGGAAATCTAATTAAACAACTGTTTATATCAAGCCTGTTTAATACATTTGGGTCCTTGTAAACCATCCTTACTTCCACTACAACCAGGTAATGAATCATATGTTGTCTTTTATTTTTAAATTACTCATTTGTCTCTAACTGAAAATCTCATCAATTCTTTCCAGACATGACATTCTCAATCTTCTCCTTCCTCTTGCTCTTTCCTCAAATATTTACCTTGCAATTTGATCTTCATTCATTCTTTCTGTATTAGCAATGTGATTTCATGCTCATCACTCTCCCTTGTATTTAATCTATGCTCACTTTTTATCCATGGATTCTTGACTTTATGTCTTCTTTTCCTACTCACACCTCTTAAGTAATTCTTTGCCAATGCATTCAATTTATTTTTATATTTTTCCTGATTTCAATTATATATATATAACAGTGTAGGCAGAAAAACAGTCTTATTTGCTTCTTTTGTCAAATACATATTCCTAACAGATCACACAAATATTGGCCAAATATTGAGAAGTAGAAGTCACGGAGACTACAGAGAGTCTAAAATTAACCATACTAGAGTACTCTACTACTTTGCAAAAATAACACCGTTTAAAAACAAACCCAAAGAAATTTAAAGCATTTTCAGAACGATGTAGAAAAACATTAATCATTTCCCAGAGGAAGAAACGTTTTGGAAAATTGGCAAAGAGATTTTATGCTTTTTTAGGTGACCTTCCATGGTAGCTATTTCACAGAAGGAGCAAAAACCAGTAAGAATGTTGAAAGCTGGGATTTAAGGGAAGAAAAAAAAATCAGGGCAGGATGAGGTCAATCCATTCCTTAACTGCCATTGTCCTAAATTGGTCCCCCCTCCCCCTCAAGAAGATCACTTCTTTGGAACAATAGATCTCTTCATACATCCATTAAGTAGCACTTCTGGCTATGGCTCTGACAGCCACATGACAATCTGTAAAGAAAAGACTGCAGAACCCAACAGTCTACTTACACAGACATCTCCTTATAGATATCCACTGGAAATGAAAAGTGTGGATGATGTAATGCTCTGTAATTATCACACTGCTCTATAAAGAAAGAGCAGAGTGCACATGTGCCAGACAACTGAGGGAAAAAAACAACAACTAAAGATGCTCCTCCATCATTCCTGAATTTTAAATCTCTGTGGTTAGAAGGCTGTCCTTTTCTTTTTTTAAATCATTGGGCTATTGTTGCACATAGTAATCCACATATAACCATAAGAAGGCCAAGCATAATATAAAAACCAAGTTTGAATGAATTGCCACCTTATTATTAAGCTTAAGAATAAAACCCACATGGGTTTGGGAAAGATGATGAAAGATGATTTATATATGGCCTGTCCCCCACATGTCTTCCTTGGGTTTAACACAGTACCTTTGTCTTTCTATTCAACTGTGCAAACTTCTCTTCTTGGGCTTCTAGCATTTTTTCAAAGTCTTGATGCTTCTTCAACAGATGTTTAACATCAGAGACAGAATTCTAGGGAATGAAGTCAATAAATGCAATTATTTAATACAGAAATGCCATTTTGGGTGGGAGGGGAAGGAAAGAGCAGAATAGGGAGGGAGAGAGAGTTGGTTGTGAGGAATGGCTATGAAGCTTTCCAGCTAATGAAGCACAGATGACTCTTTCCATTTCTTCATTAACGAGGTTATATTTGGAATATGAATGTTGGAAGGCAACAAGATTTGTGTCTTTACTTGATTTACTGTATATGACAAGAACATTCAATTTTGAAGGAATTTTGTTTAGGGGAAGGGTGGGGTGGCAATAGTTATTGGCTCAGCAGCATGCAGTGATTGCAACAATTTCACTAGAAATTCCCACCCAGCCGGCATATCAGTGGGAGTTTTTCTTCTCTCCTGATGGCAACATTGCTGCATGCTTAGAAAGTCAGCTTTGCTGTCACTGTGGCTGGGGATGGAATTCTTTCAGTATTATACAATTAAGCCATAAGCCTGCATCTCATGGGTTTGTTTTTAGAAGACTCATTGGCTGAATTTGAGCTGTTCATTCTGCCTCAGCACTAATCTTACAGAGTGGCTGAGGGCAAAATGATGGAGCTTACTTGAGTTCCTGAAGGAAAGGCAGGCTATAAATGAGACACAAACTTCTCTATCCTTTGGTAAAATGGTAGCTGGTAAAAATAAGAGTGATAGAAAGATGTTTAATATCCTTCCTTATTTCATGCAATAAGAGAAATTCAAAAGAAATTTCCCAGTGTTCTGGGGGAAAGCTAAAAAAAAATAAAAGCATGTAATTAAAATGTTTCAGAAGTGATACAGTTGTTTTGGGATAGGTTTGAGTTTGGCATTTTTCACTGTACTATGCTTACTTACCCCATAATTTGAATCTGAAAGAAAATTATCCTTTGCTGTCAACCAGGTTTCAGCAAAGTCCAGCTCCCTTTTTAATAGCTGGATTTCCCAGTTTTCCTCATACAAATCCTTCTTCAGGTCCCAGATTTCCCTCACTTTTTGCATTAGCTCCAATAATTCAGAGAGTTTCTCTTCGATCTAGAGAAACAAATTCCCATATGGAAATTGAAGGAGGGGAACAAAAATATTTTAAAAATGATCATTTCATTTCTCATTTATTACATGAGTTGAGTTTATGACATCTTTTCAGGAAACCTCTTGATCTACAGTATTTTGTTTTGGGGGATTCAGTCCTAAATTATGTACAGTAGTGAAATCGTCTTTTTTTCCCCTTGAAACAAAAATTTCAAAAGAATTTCAAAGTGATGTACAATACCCACTAAATGCCAACAACCAATAAAAAACAAAGTATAGTTACCCACAGTCTTTAATAACATATTTTAAGTAATTGAGAGAATAATAACAAATGGATATAGTAACATATGGATAAGGAAACAACAGGTTTCAGCTGAATCCTAACAGGACCGAGTGGCTCTGGTTTTGGGGCCTTCTGGATCAGTTCTTCATGGTCTGGCACAGACAAAGTCTGTGTGCAATCTGGGTGCAATCCTTCTAAACTGATGATTCCTGCTTGAGGAGCAGGTGGCAGACATGGATAGGAGGACCTTTGCATAACTTTGAGTTGTACACCAGTTGCACATTTTCCTGAACTACATGCCCTGTTTACCTTTAGAATGGGTTACTATAACATGGCCTACATGGAGCGGCTCTTGAAGACTATCTGGAAGTTTCAGCTGGTGCAAAATGCAGCTGCGTTTACTTTTTCTGCCATGGCAGAAAGAAAGAAGAAGATGGACAAAGAGAAGAGCGAACATAAGGCTTGTCTTTAAATGCCAAAAATGAGGCGGATCAATTGTACAATATAATCTTTGCCTGGAAGTCCTGCAGATGCACAATATTGTGAATATTTTGAGGACTTGACCAATTTGTTTTTGGAGATTGCAATAATTTTTAATTTTTTATCCTGAAAAATGCAAATAGAATAGTTTCCTAAAAATGCCCAGCAAAATTCATATTTAATATTAGGACTTTTAACAATTTTTATCCCCCTGTGTCATTTTCAGATCTTTTTACAATTCATAAGGCAAGCTGAGTAGCATTACAAAATCAACATGAAGTTACTAAGATATCATGACCATAGGGAACTTTTCAAACAAATCCTGTTCTTTTCTTCCCTCTTTCTTTATATAGTCTGAAGGATCACATGTTGTGTTTAGATCTGGAAACCTTGAGCTGGGTTGTCTCATATCAAGTTACCATCTTATTCTCCCTACGCTGTTTGTACTTTTTTTAGATCACAAGATCAATTTATTTATTTTGAAACTTTATCTAGATGCCTTCTGCCATCCCTATTTTAATCCTCTCAATCACTCTGAAAAGAGGGTAAGACAAGTGACTCTTGCAGTTGAAAAGAAAATTAAACTGGAATCTCCTCAATTGTTTCTATATCCATACCACAGATGCAAGTGCAATAATTAGGTAATGTTTGTTGAAGTCAACTTAGATACAAGATTCAGAATAATTTTTAAAGAAGTGAAACAAGTTAAATTAACCACTTCAGCATTTTCCAACCTGACATCCTTTTGATTGCTGGAATTGCAGTTTCCAGAGTTTCCAGGTAATATTGTTGGAATTGCACTCTCAACATATCTGGACAATGTCAGATTAGGAAAGGCTGGGCTTTTCATTTAAAGTAATTTTCCTTGTAGGAAAAAAAGATACAAAATTTTCATGCATGTATATCTCCAAGAATCATTGCTTATGATGTGTAGAACTAAGGTTCATTGTAGTGTGAGTTAAACCCAATTAAAACACTTGTCTAATATCCTAGTTTGTTGAACTGTTTCCCATAATTTTCCAATTTAAATGAACTGAGAATCTTGGCAGGCAGGGCTGCCTTTGCATAAAAAAAACCTCATTCATATGTCAGTTTATAAAAGATAAAGTAAGCAAGAATGTTTGGCATAAGGGAAGCTTGTTTTTTGCTCACTTTTGGTTATGGGGCATAGTTTGTCAGTTTTCAAGGGAAAGTTATGAGATCCTCAGTTTTAAAACTTTTAAACGCTTTAAAGTTTTTATTTTTTCCCCCCAGATTGCACTATAAAAATGTTACAGAATCAAGTCTCAAATATTCTGCAGTCTATTTGAAAGAATAGGAGAAAGAAATCTCCCGATGAGCCCTATAAGAAAATGAGAGAATACCAGCTTCAGCTAGAAAGTGAGGCACTTGCAAACTTTTTAGTAAATGTAAATGCATAGGATTTGCAACTGTTTAGCATCTGCTTAAGAAGCAAGCTCAGTGTAAAAGGGTTTGAAAATTTACTTTTTCAAGAAGATAGATAGCCATTAACACACACACTAATGCTTATTCTAGCCTAGCACATTCTAAGAGGAGCTTTGATATCTCACTGACTAGTAACTTACCCCATTAGTTTCATTTGGGTTCAGCATGGATCTTGATGTCATGCTCCTAATTTTTTCTTGCTCTTAGGTCACAGCTAATTTCTGAACCCAGCTGGGAAGGTTAGTATATTAAGTAAGTTAAGCGCAGAAACCAGTGGTGGGATTCAATTTTTTGGGGTTGTGGGTGTGGCTTGGTGGGTGTGGCAGGGGAAGGATACTGTAAAATCTCCATTCCCTCCCCACTCCAGGGGAAGGATACTGTAAAACTTCCATTCCCACCCCACTCCAGGGGAAGGTTACTGCAAAAACCCCATTTCCTCCCAATCAGCTGGGACTCGGGAGACAGAGAATAGATGGGGACGGGGCCAGTCAGAGGTGGTATTTACCGGTTATCCAAACTACTCAAAATTTCCGCTACAGGTTCTCCAGAACTGGTCATAACCTGCTGAATACCACCTCTGGTAGAAACCAAACATGCGGACTCTTCTGTTTTGATGAAAGAAGAATCCTACATTTGATCACAAGCCTGTCTTGTCTTAGCTCCTTTTCCTACAGCCCTCCCATTGTGTACATGTGTATACAGTAATAATAATTTATGCTATCCAATTTACTGATGCAAACACTTGGTTGCAAGAAGGCAGTTCATAGTTCACTCATTCAAGTGCTTTAATGCCAGTAAATGCATTCCTTGTTTCAATTCATTTAAAGCATTTAAAGTACATTCTCTTGTAGTTCTAGGCATCTCACAACAACAGTGAAAATGCAGAAATATAAAATAACAAGAAGCAAACAGATTAACTATACTGTGTGTATACTCTGAAGCTTCACAACATGCTATAATTGCTACTTCAACTTATTGATTTCTTTAATCAGTAGCTTACTTCCATGCACATAAAATGTCCTTCCTTCACCAGATTATTTCCAGTTTGCTCCAAATCTCCATATTTCAGCCCTTGTTTGTCTATGTCAAGCTTGTATTCCTTGTGGCGTTTAATAAGCAATTCAGCTCCCAGAAGATCACTTGCTACCTCCTCTGAAACAATCAGGGAATGCATCTTTCTTGCCCAGGCTCTGCAAAAATCCCAATTAAAAAGTGGGATTATTACCTTATGAGATGCATTGGGTACATGGCAAGTAAATAATCCATGCACAACTCAAAATGTGAAATCTAGTTTCCATTGTATTATATTCAAAAGCAATTAAGGTAGATATGAGTATAGTATACATGTATCCAAAAGTTTTTAAAATTTGCTGCATCAAGATTTTATCTGCACCCTCCCCTGAGCTTTTAATATTATGAAAGAAAGTATGTAATTCATACATACATCAACTCTCTGCAGTCATTGAAGTAGATTTGGACTTGTTCAGCCTGCTGCAGTTTCAGCTTTCTTTCCACACACTTCTTGTCTAGTTTCTCCCAGCACTCATCAACTTCAGAAAGTCTGTTCATCATGTTCTCCCTGGGCAGAGGATAGAGGCGGCCCAGGTGCCAGGCCTCTCCTCTAACCCTTTCCAACTCCTTTGCGATGGCTGCTAGTTCCCTCTGAAATACACAAAGGAAAACTAATTAGCTTGGAATATTCAAGACCCCTTTTGTTTGCTTCTTTCCCATAGGGCTTCATATCTTTTTACTAGGTAGAGTGAGATGGATCTGATTTGCAGTTTGCTGCAATCTGAATCGATTGCAGAAAATACGACTTCAGCAACAGAGTGGTCAATGCCTGGAATGCATTACCTGACTCTGTTGTTACATCCTCAAACCCTCAAAACTTTAACCTTAAACTATCTACCGTTGACCTCACCCCATTCCTAAGAGGTCTGTAGGGGACGTGCATAAGTGCACCAGCGTGCCTACCGTCCCTGTCCTACTGCCCCCATTTATTCGTACTCATTTCCTGTCTTCATGTCCATGTTTATACCTGTTGTCTCGTACATGTTTGACAAACTAAATAAATAAATAAAAATAAATGAATCACTTGTCATTAATACAGTCTCAAACAACATGAAGCAGGAAACAATCTGAGAAAAAGAGGAAGTCAGAACAGAGAGAGAACAGTGAAAAAAACCAAGGTGAGATGTCATCCATGGATCCCCTAACAGAGAGGTGGGTAATATAAAAGCTCTGTTGCAAGCTTGGTCAATACTTACCTGCTCCCCTACTTACATTAGAAAAGCAAATGACAGATATTTTTCCTGCCAGCAGGAAATGTATCAATCGATTTCTTTAACTTGTCCCAAAATAAACTTTTTAGGATAACAGCACTTTCACTGAAGATGGAAGAGACAATCTGTCAGGCCAAAGCAAACCGCCCACTCAGGGATTTGAAGAAAATGCATTGATTTGGCAAAAAAAGAGTAGTCTTAACTCTCTTTGATATTTTGATGTTAATATACGTTTATACTCTTTTACATTGTTTTTGTTATGTTGTTTGTGATTGTTACTCTTTTACTCTTGTTCTATTTTTTTTTTTATTTGATTTATATGCTGCCCTTCTCCGGAGACTTAGGGCTTACAATGCATTAAGCAATAGCCTTCATACTTTTGTATATATTTATACAAAGTCAGCTTATTGCCCCCCACAATCTGGGTCCTCATTCCTATTTTGGAATGATTTTATCATTTTCTTTAAAAAAAATCAAATATTTTATCATTTTCTTAAAAAATCAAATATCTCTCAGAAGCAGCAATATGAAATACAATAAATAAAAAATAAATGGTTAAGCTAACCCTGAGTAGATTGCTATTAAGAGTAAGTAAGAGAGAGTAAGAGTAAGTAAGGGAGTTATAGTAAGAGAGCAGCCAATTTCTTAAAGGCTGTGAACAATAATCCCATCACTGGAAATTCTGCAGACTGAAATGTCAGATCTTTTAATTATACATATAAAGTCTGTCTGTCTGTCTGTCTATAAAGTCTGTTTTTTTAAAATGACTGTTTCTGCTTACCTCCACTCCTTCATGTTGACTAAGAAGGGTCTGAACTCCAAATAGGTCATAACCATAATCATCTCTGGTCACAACAGCCTCTTTCTCCTGCATCCAGCCTTTTAGGTCATCCACATCACGATCATATTGATGAACTTGATGAGCTGCTCTGAGATTCTGATGAAAGGAAAAATGTTTCAGTAAGACTTGTCCCTAACAAATCAGTTTAAAATTGCTCATGATGTAAGGCAGATACAAGTGACAGATACTGACTCACATTGCTGTAGTATCATACGTTTGTGTGCTATAAATTATGTCCTAAATAATCTGATCAGTTTCAGTTACATCTCCTTCATTTTTTAAGGAAAATGCTGTGGTTGTTTGACACAGTCACTGCCAGTCAACAAATCTTATTCTAATGGTACGAGATCATACAGAGGTAAGTTATGCTTCTATCAAGCACTTTTATTCGTATCCATTTCATATATTCATAATTATGTTTATACTTATATCTGTTATCTAATACATGCTTGACAAAACAAAACAAAACAAAATAAATAAATAAATAAATAAATAAATAAATAAATGTGCATTATCAGTGGTACTTATACTGTGTTTTCCCAAAAGTAAGACCCTTATATTTTTTTGAACCCCGAAATAAGCGCTTGGCCTTATTTTTGGGAAGGTCTTATTATTTTGGGGTGTGTGGAGCAAGATGGGGCTCCTTTTACCATCTTACCTGATTTCCAGCTCTGCGTTTAAATATTTTTGGGGAGGACTTATTTTCAGGGGGAGACTTATTTTAGCGCATGTGCTCAAAAGCCCGACTGGGCTTATTATCAGGGGATGTCTTATTTTTGGGGAATAGCATTATATGATCAAGAACAGTAAAACCACACCATACTTTTCACCTTGTTATCTTGTATTCAGGGATTCAATTTATGTGAATCAGCTTGTCTATAATTTTTGATTATATATAGTAACTCATAAAGTATAATCAACAATTTTCAATCATGACAACACTGCGATAATGCAAAAGTGGGGCATTTTGTGGGCATCTGAGGTTACATTTTAACAGGCTTGATCTTTCAAAGGGCAGAGCAATAATCTGTTAACTGGAGAGTCAGGGCTAAACTTTTTCATATTTGGAGGTTTGGGAAAGGTACAAAGATAAAAAAAGATATATACCGCCTATTAAAAATTCAACACACTTCTTTTATTTAATATAACTGAATAACAGGGAAACTCAGAATCATTCTGCCAAACTTGGATGGTCTAATTTTTAAAAAAACTACAACAAAGGGCTGGGATGGTATGTAACACATGACCCATACATGGCTCATTCATGTCCTAAGGAGCACATCTGGATACTAGGAAGCTCACCTCTGCTCTTGTTTGAACAGCTTGCTGCAATCTCTCCCATCTGTCATGGATATCCTGGGTTTTTTTCTGGATGTGGCTTATTTGATTGTGACACACAGTTCTAAGATGAGATGCTAGATTGTTTATCAGTAGAACTTTGGTATGGCCTAGAGTTTCTACCTCTTTCATAAAATCTTCAAATTTTTTCTCTAGAACCTGTAGCATCAACAAAGAAGTAGCAGTTGGAGTTATTCAACATCTTCCTTTATTTCTTGATACTAGTCTTGAGATAATATAAAAAAGTGGCAAATAGGGCTTGGAAAGTAACTAAGCATTTTTTAAAAAGTATATTCTTAACAACTAATAATAATAAGCATATGTAAACCACTGCTACCTGTAGTCAGTCTCATGTAACTTTTAAAAATCAAGGAACATCAGGAACTATAGAATATAAAATATAAAATAGGAGCCTGAGTGGCGTAGCAGGCTAATGCCTCCTATTAAGGGAGCATTTACCATCCAGCTGTCTGCAATTACTGCGAGTTCTCACCAGGCTCAAGGTTGACTCAGCCTTCCATCCTTTCTAAGGTGGGTAAAATGAGGACCCGGTTTGTGGGGGCAATAAGCTGACTTTGTATAAATATATAAAGTATGAAGGCTATTGCTTAACACATTGTAAGCCGCCCTGAGTCTCCGGAGAAGGGCAGCATATAAAAATAAATAAATAAATAAATAAATAAATAAATAAATAAATAAATATTTTTTTTAAAAAAGTGTAGTTGAGGTATTCCAAGGACAGCATCTGCTTTACCTCCACATTCTCCAAATCCTGACCATAGTTATCTGATTCAGCCATATTCTGTTTGCTCAACAGCCAAGCATCCACCAGTTGGGTTTCCCTCTCAAATTGATGCAGTTGTGATTGTTCCTGCAAAGCTGTTATTTGTCTTTCTGCTCTATCCTGGAGAGACAGGTATTGTTCTAAAACAGACTGGAGTTTGGACAGGATAATTGGACTATAAAGAGAGATAGAGAGACACAGACAGAAATACAGAGACAGACAGAGACAGAGAAGAGAGTTTAGAAAATAGGCATCACTCATTTATATCACTATCCCTGTTCCCAGCAATTTTCATATACAGCTCTTGTCTAACTCAAACTAAAAATTTATATTTATTACCTATTTGTCTGTCATTCTACATATTAGAACTGCAGAAAAAACAATTGCTACCAACCTGCCTTCCATTGAGGACCTGCATGAGTCAAAAAGAGGGCTGTAAAAATATTTACATCCTGGACATAAACTGTTTCAATTCCTACCCTCAAAACGACGCTATAGAGCACTGCACACCAGAACAACTAGACACAAGAACAGTTTTTTCATCCATCACTCTGCTAAACAAATAATTGTTTAGCCATCACTCTGCTAAACAAATAATTCCCTCAACACTGTCAAACTATTTACTAAGTCTGCACTACTATTAATCTTCCCATCGTTTCCACCACCCATCTCCTCCCACTTATGACTATATGATTGTAACCTTGTTGCTGGTATCCTTACAATTTATATTGATATTGTTTCCTGATTGCTTATTTGTACCCTATGACTATTATTAAGTGTTGTACCTTATTCTTGATTAACGTATCTTTTCTTTCATGTACACTGAGAGCGTATGCACCAAGACAAATTCCTTGTGTGTCCAATCACACTTGGCCAATAAAAAATTCTATTCTATTTTATTCTATTAGTAATGGTCTGAAATGTGAAAATGTACATATAAGATGTGCATGAATACTATTTGATTCCAGAGAAACCCATTGTTTGCAAAATTAATACCATATATTCAGGGTCTTTATTAATTCCAGATGTAATCCAAGCCATGCTTAAATCTGAGCAGGAATTACCACTTTTTAAGTAGCCTGATGGCATTCTATTCATAGAGAAAAGGACCTCTACCTTGGCTTTTCTCTCAATTTTCAGGATAAGATGAGGTAACTCCATATTGAAAGCTTGACTTGGTACCAGGTGTTTGTTTTTAATATACTTGGTTTTTATAACTTTAATATGGTTTTTATGTTGTTTTGATTTTTGATTGCAAGCTTACCAGAGTTTGTTAAAGATGTAAATATTTTAAGTAAGTAAATAAATAAGTTATTCCGGATAAATCAGAAGGGATATAAATAATTCCTACTTTGCTTCCTATATGTAGAATTTCAAATTTTGATTATTAAAGGTAAAATGATATAAGAACATGCAGTTTTCATACAGATGTCAACTGGATTTAAATAATAACATGGATTCTGAACAAAGAAATTATCAATCAAGAAGCCTGAATGCATAATAAAGCTGTTTCTTTTGTTATGGTTGATTCTGTCATTTTGTTGAGTCTGCAAGCATCAGAAATATTGCATGAATAAATACACCACAAAGCTGATGTTTTGCATTCAAAAATCTGAATTAGAGCAACACGTATATAGTTTTTTAAATTCTTGAGACATGTAAGAATTAAAAGTAAATAAATGAAATTGCTTTTTTGGAATTTGTGTCATCCAGAAAAAACAGAATACATCGATATGGAAATCTTAACATGCCTTGTAATTCCCAGATGTTTATGTATGAATACATATGCTTCATTATACAAAAATTCCAATTACAAAGGAGTTCCCATCCAGTTTACTGAAGATGGCTTAATTAAGTATGCAAATATGAAAAATTGTTAAGGGATAAACAGCCCCATAGCTCTAATCTATCCCAAGAACTTCTACATATCTCTCCAGCCTCTTGATCTGTTTTTCCATGCCTTGTAACATTTGCCTTATTCATGCTAATGATTACACAGCTTCTTGAATCTTCATATCCTCTGGAGCCAACCTGATTTTAATAGCATTTCTGGGATTATCTATTAAGAAGTGATTGCTAGTCATCAGAAACTGTCTGCAACTGGCTAAGCTATAATTCCTTTTGTCTGTTTTCTTCCTTGCCTTTTGACCTCCTCCCCATCTGATCAGTGATGGGATTCAAGTAATTTAACAACTGGTTTTCTGCCCTAATGCTTTCTTCCAACAACCAGTGTGCCAAACCACTCAGAAAATTAACAACCAGTTCTCCCGAAGTGGTGCGAACCGGCTGAATCCCACCACTGCATCTGATGCAGCTAACAGCTGCCATAGGTAAGAGGATCCTCATTTGAATCTGTGCCTACATGCCAGTGAAAACTTTTCCTGTTGACCTTCTTGAAAACACAATAAACCTTATTGTGACATTAAGAAAACTTGTTAAGATTTCAGATCCTTATTTGATAAGATCACATTTGAAATTTATCAATTCAATCAAATAGTTACAGGGTTGTTCTTATAGTTTTACAACTCATATGCTCGTGACAAAGCAAAAATTCAAATAGCACAAATGTTTGCACGCAGAAGGGGCTTTATGAAATAATGCCTGAAGAACAGTGGTAGGTTTCACATATTCTTACCACCAGTTTCGCAGTGTGCATGCATGCTTGCTTCACGCACATGCCTTTCTCATTTTCCAGCCTTCCATGCATGTGCTTTGCTTTTCACTGTGCCTTCCACGCATGCACCCAGCCTTGAAAATGTGGCTAAATAGGACAGCATTATCCCGGGGCCGGTAGGTGGTCCCACCCCCGCAGTCACTGCTACCAGTTTGCCCGAACCGGTACGAACCAGCTGAATACCACCTCTGCCGAAGAAGTCTTGAAGATAACAGAAATTGTTTTACTAATTGATTCTCCTCCAAAAGGTTTATGGACACCTACCTTTCTGGGTTATTACTGTTCAAGAAATAGTCTCCTGTTTCCTTCAGCTTCTCAATTCGGGATTTAAATCCCTCCAGATCAAGCTTTGTAGCTTCCATTTTACGTAACAATGCTTGAGTTGATTCTTCATTTCTCCCATAATCTGGAATTTCTAGCAGAAGTCCTTTTTCTCCCATCCAGGATTCCCCTTCCAAAAGCTGAAAGAAAAGCAGGGCTGATGGGACTCGCACATGAAAAAGATTGTTGTAATCTGCTGAAACAGAACTATATTCAACAGAGACAAAACAAACTAGACATGCTCTCAACTAAATATGTGGATAAATGTAAATCCTGTACATACCAGTATAGCATATATATATCAGTGGTGGGTTGCTACTGGTTCTACCTGGATTGGTGAACCGGTAGTGGTGGCAGGAGGCTCTGCCCACATGCGCACGGACACACTTGCATGCACTCACACAAGCAAACCAGTAGCGATGGATTTTGCAACCCACTACTGATATAGTGATCCACTACTGATATATTAATCCCTTCTGTCAAGTATTTGACACATTATTTTCAATGCAAAAACTATGCAATAGTTGTACACAAATTTCTACAAAGCCCAGGGAATATTAGATTAAGGATATTTGTTTAATAGTCCCTAGCACTGGCAGTTCAAAGGTATTGTGTAAGCTATTCCAGTTTTTGTCCATTACAGAATTGAAGGAGGGAAGAAGAAAGAGGTAGATTAAACACAGAAAAAGATGCAAGTTTTACACATGGAACATGTTGACTCAATGCTGACAGGATTCCCCATAAAATTCCAAGGAAGAAGAAAGCCCTACAGCATTCTGCTTCAGATGAGGAAAAGGAACATAACTGGAAAAAGCAGTACAATTCTTTGACTTTTGAGGAGTCAGGCTTTTCCAAAAAGAGGAAACATTATATTTCTTTTCATTCATTTCATTTAACATTTAATTTAATAAAAGATAGGCAGTAATATCCATTCAGACTTTAATAATGTATTTACTAAATTAATAGAAAATATCTGACTCTCCACATATCTGAACACAGAGACAAGCAAACAGAGGCCTGCTCACACCAAATGGCTTCCCTGATTTTGCTTGTCTATATAGCTACCCATCAATCTATGGAAAGGTGCTCCTGAATTGCAAGAACCCCTTGCAATTGGGATAACATAGTTGAAGTGGGAAGGGGTTAGAAGAGAAGAACTGCATAAAGGTTAAAGAAATTTGGTCAGTTCAGCAGAGTTGGTTTGGAAAAGAAGTGGCAAAACAGTTATAATTCCAATGATCTAAATGGTAGAAATTGAGAATGGCTTTCCATTGCTACTTTACCTCACTGAAAAAATGCTGGGCTTTATGAGATTCTACAAGCCTCCATCTTCTTTCCTGAGCTTCGTTCTTCAGATTTTCAAAGGAAATGATCAGTTTTGTTATTTGTTCCAAGATTGTCTGGGAAGCAACCTGTTTTTCCTGCATCAGCTTCTGCCCAGAACTGATAACTGCTTTAATCAAGGCATCATGGCTGTTAACCTCATTCTCTAAATTCTGGAAAATACAAGATAAGAGATACATGTATTTTAAAAATGTTAGGATTTTCTCCTTATATTCATCAGTATGTCTATGTTTTTAGGTTGTCAAGCTGTAGCACACCTCTTTTAGATTATGCTAACAACTTTAAATACCCATGCAGAGTTTTGTCAACATAAGCAAGTGTCTACTCAAATGAATGTAATAAAAGTGTTCACTTTGGTGGAGTCTCTTTAATAGTTGAACTGTCCCATACCAACAAGGAATTTTAAGAAGGTTAGCACACCCTAATTTATTTCTCTAGTTGTCAACTTAAAGAGGTTAGAAGCAAGTTGTGCCTTATTAATAAATAGAAGGATATCTTTTAAAAATGCAAAATTGCTCTGGGGATTTTAGATGGAGATTTAGATACTTTTCTTGTCACCATCCCAGAAACCACCTAATTAATATTATATGCTTCTTTTTTAGAATACAAACAAGCTTATTTTGCTAATTACAAGAAAAAAAATGTAATACTTTAAATAGGAATGAAATATGGCCCTGATGTAGGATTTGTAGGATTTATTGCTGTTATTGTTTACACTATTTTTGCTGTTAATCTGTACACCACAATGTTGATTGAGGTGGCTTAAAACTGATTAAACAAACAAATAGATAAAATTGTCACTGTTTTAAATTATGGATCCAAGAGGCTAGCGCAATTTTTATTTTTGTGTTACTGTCTTTTTTCAATAAACAATGGTAGATGCAATGCAGAGAATGTAATATTCATTTGTATTCAGATAAAAGGCACAGACATATTTCTTGATAGCTTGAATAATAGCAGTAATAAGTGGCAGTGGTGTTTCATGTTGCAGAAGATTTCTCTTCCTTTAGGAAAGTGTTTCTCAATCTCAGCAACTTTAACTCTGGGGCCTCAACTCCCAGGACTCCCACGCCTTAAGCTTGCTGAACTTGGGAAACACTGCTGTAGAAAATTATTTTGTTCATTTAATTCACTTCACTATGATGTGGAAGTATGAAAAACATGCACTTTTCTGAAGAACAGAAAGTGAGCCTCTAGGCCCGTGATGGCGAACCTATGGCACGGGTGCCACAGGTGGCACGCGGAGCCATATCGGTGGGCACGCGAGCTCAGCTCTGGCACACATGTGTATACCAGCCAGCTGATTTTCAGGCCTTCTGGGTCCACCAGAAGTCAGAAAACACACTGTTACCGGCCTCCGGAGGGCCTCTGGTGGGGTGGGGAAGGCCGTTTTTGCCCTCCCCAGGCTCCTAGAAAGGCTCTGGAGCCTGGGGAGAGCAAAAAACGGGCCCACCGTGCCATTGTGTACCAAAAGCGGGGGGGGGGGGG
>WNWU01000001.1:40377978-40401010 GCA_012654045.1 Ptyas mucosa | reverse complement strand
TAGAATTATGGATGTGGGCACGCGTGCATGTGACCCCACCATGCTCCCCCCACTTTTGGCACGCGATGGCAAAAAGGTTAGCCATCACTGCTCTAGGCCTTGTGGTAAGCTAGCTAAAATAAACACAAATAAATCAATGAAAGAAGTGACAAAGAATTTCTCTCTGCTCCAGTATTTCCTGCTTTGTCACTCCAGCTGTTTTACCTGGTGCTTCTCCTGTAAGCTTTGAACAGTTGCTAGTGACTGACCATAGTCTCTGGAAGATGCCAGAGGGAGTTTTTCGTGAATCCAGGTAAACTCTTCATTGACTTCCTGGAGGAACTGGCACAGCAATCTGTTGGCTTCCAAACACTGCTGCCTTTCCTGGAGTGGCTCCCTAAAACTTTTGTACCTGGAGATTCAAAATGAAGCTGTGGGTTTGATTGTTGTGTTTTTTTTAAGGAAGAAAGATTATGGACTAGCATTCATTGACTGTTAAAATTAAAGATACCAGGCTGATAAACTGAAGAATGATAATATTATTAAAGGTGAAAATTAGAATATTTAGAAGGGAAAGCAGAGCAGGGGGAAACTGCAGAACCGTTTAAGCACCTGTGTACCACCTGATCCACTCTTATCTCTATCTCATCGGCCAGAAAATGTTTCTCCTCTTGGAGTTCTTGCACTCTGTTGATCAGACTTTGGAAATGATCCCTATGGGCAGCAAAGCTGGCTTCCAATTCTTCCTGTTTCTTTAGGAGATCGTTCAGAATCAGTAGATTATCACTACTTTCTGGTATTTTCATCTCGCTGTCTAGGTCTTCCAACCATTTATCAGCCTCATCCACAATATGTAGAAATTGCAGAGCCTGAAGCCAGAGGGGAAAAACCCATATAAATAATGACATTTAAACACTGTAGCTACATTTAAGCACTGTATCCTCTGTGGATTGATCAGTTCTGTCTCTGCAACAGCCTCACACAAGCGTACACATGAACACAATACATTTATTTTAGTCCTTTTGATTTTGGCTAACTGAAAGTTAGTTAACCAGCTTGGGGAATTTCCAGAATGACTAAGTTGCCACTAAAGCCTTGAGTTCTTTCCTGTTGTGTTTTACCTTGTAAGCATCCAGAATTTTTCTTTTCTTTTCCTCACAGTTTTCCAGCAACTCATCCCAAAGTTCATCTATTTCCTGGAGTCTAGACTGGAGGACATCAGAAGCATAATGCCTTTCATGGAGCATTTTCTCTCCTTCCTGCAAAAAAAAAAAAAAAGATACTCAAAGTCATCTCTTGTGGCTTAGCTTTCTATATGATGCCTTTAAACAACTTTACGTTCCAACAATCTTATCATTATAATAAAATTTAAGTTTTTTAATTTTTTTTTGCTTCAGATAAGACTGCAAATTATTTGTTTAACTAAGATACCTCCAGAAACACCTTTTCAGAAAGTCTCATTCTTTGAAATATAGTGAAGCTGGTCAGGCTTCAAAAATTACTCAAAATGTATAGGAACAAGTGCACAGCATCTCTTTAAAGAAGCTGCATCTTTTGTCAGATTTCTGCATAAGTCTGAGAAGATAGCTACTTTTATGAAGCAGTTCATTAAAGTAGCTGTATGTCTAATGAAACTCCTTAAAGGAGCCATTTCTTTTTGTATACCAAAGACATAGCTGCTTTAAGATAGTAATGTGATCATAATCACAGGTGTACTGAACTATCTCTTCTGAATTATTTTTTAATAACTATAATACATAGCAAAACACAAAACACAAAACACAACACAAAACAACACATAACAACACATCACAACACAACACAACACAACTTAACTTAACTTAACTTAACTTAACTTAACTTAACTTAACTTAACTTAACTTAACTTAACTTAACTTAACTTAACTTAACATACATGGTATTTACTTACTGTTTTTATCCTGTTGAGATGATTTTTGTTAGCCACAATCTCTGCCTGGAAAGTCTGGTGCTTTTGTAGTTTAGTTTGAAGATTGCTGGGATCTCTCCAGCTCTCATCAAGGGCAATACTGTTTTTTTCACTCATCCAGGCAGCTATCTTTGGATAGAAAAACACAGTTATCAGACGGCTGATTAGATTCAATTCCTAATAGTTCCAGGAACTGGAACAGTCTCCCATCTGAAACCGTGAAAGAATGGCAGCAAGTCTACCAAGAATCAGGAATAAGCAACTTGGTATCTCCCTATATTCCTTGGACTATACTACTGTACCACATTTGGTTCTTATTGGCTAGGATTTATGGCATTTGTTGAGTATTGGAAGTTTTCAAATTTCTTTTTCTGGTATAGCAAGGGTGTCAAATTCAATTTCATTGAGGGCTGCATCAGGGTTGTGTTTGACCTCGGGGGGACATGGCCAGGGTGTGTGTGGCCAGCTCAACATCACTCGTGTCAGGGGCGCCTGTGGTGGCCCAAGCACTCTGTCAGCAAAAATGGAGCTTGGGAGGACTGTGCGCAGCCCTTCTGAGCTGTTTTTGATGGCTGAGGCACTGCGGGCCGGTCCTTCTTGTTTCTAAGGTGGCCCCACATGCCAGATCTAAGATCCTGCGGGCCGGATCTGGCCCCTAGGCCTTTAGTTTGACACTCCTGTGGTATAGAAATACTAACATATGTATGCATATATATAGCGTCAGGAAATTAAATGAACACATTATACCTCAAAGGAATTATGCAGAAATTTTTGTAATAGCCAGGACTCCTCCAGCAGACGCCTCCGCATTAAAGCAATTTCCAGAAGTTTTTCCTTTCTAGAAAGAATAAATAATACTGATGATATAAGTCAACACAGCTTGTTAAACTGCTTTTCATTTCTGCTTTTGATTATAAATACAAGCTTAATCTTTGCCAGGGCAGTAGAAGGAAAACCCAAAAAGCACAGCATGAGGAAATGCAACAGGAAATGCCATAGCAGAGTTGTTCCTCAAATAGGCACATTATAAAAATCTTATCTTCTTTCCAGAGTGACTGGATGGGTGGATAATCACTGTATTCTCCTAGGGTTTTATTTGAAGCACACAATAATGTAGTTAATGAGTGACACTCATTAATGTAGTTAATGAGTGAAAAACCCATTAAGAGAGGGGAGAGGGGTGGGGTGGTTAAACCGTATAGGATATAGAGATGAAAAGGGAGAAAAAAACTGAATGGTACCTTCTCAACACAGCCTGACACTTAGTCATTATATTCTCTGAATCATAATGCTGACTGTCCTTCAGTTTTTGAGCAAAGATAGTTATATTATCAATCTTCATCAGATGGGTGTTCAAGTCTTTTTCAAATTGCATGTGCTTTTGCTGCAGACTTTCCACACTGGATATCGAATCCTGCATCAATTTAGAACAAGTTAATGTAATATGGAATGGCAATTGATAAAAATTCTGGGAGTTGGTTGGCAATTGAAAAATGCCCAGGTTGGGAAGAGCTGATCTAACGCCATATGATTACTCCAACCTACTCCCCATTAGAAGAGTTACGGTATGTTTATAAACTGCCTAAATGTCTATAAATCATGCATGCATACAAGAAGAGAAGGATTTCAGGATTACTATCCTAAACAGGATTCATATTATTTCTATGAAACTTCCTTTTTAATATGAAATCAAAGAATATTGGGTTCTTCCCCAAAAAAACCTTTGTTTACTTTCAGGTCTATAGAACTCAGATATAATAAACTGTCCAGAGTCATTTTATTGGTAAGATGAGTAGAATATAAATTTAATAACTAAATCAATAAACAAACAAACTTTAGAGTACTGCAGTTTTTTTCAAAAATTCTTATTTTGCATGTACTTCTGTTTCTCTTGAGTATATGGCAACAAAACTGGGTTGAAGAATGATACCCCAGACCAAAAGGCAAAATCCAATAATCTCGCTAAGCTTCCCAAAAGGTACATGATAAAATGAGAAATTCAGTGGGACTGTGATAGAAAAAACCCTGAAAGTAAGTATTCAAAAATGTTTTGTTCTGCACTTTTATTCTATGCCTACATTTTCCACTTTTGAGTGAAAATAGTCTATTTCACTTACCCCCAAGTCTTTGTTTGTTAGGAAGGCCTCTTTGCTGCTTAGCCAACTTTCACTCTCTTCCACATAACCAAAGAATATCTGTTTAGGAGGAAAAAAAGCTCTGTCATTTTCCAATGTAATTACATTTCATAGTTCAATGAGGCTTAGTTGGAAATAAGAGTGCTTAGAATTGGACCCATAGATGAACACTATAGTACAGTATATAAAAGCTGTCCATTGAGCCACTGCAGTATTAACAAAGGAGTAATTTGTAGGTTCAGAATAGTGGTAGATAAACAATTCCTTTGGACAGTTTTGCCTTTTTTGAGTTTGCAAGATTGCATACATATTGTAAACAGATTTTATCCACCACGACTGGTGGCTATCATTGTTCTGCTAATTTTATCTACAGCCATCTAGTAATTATCCATATTTAAACAGGGCAGATATGATATAGGTAGTCACAGAAAGTTGTGATTAAATCAGTTCCCTCTAGTCTAAAAGAATTAGCTCAGGTATATAACCCAGCATTTTAACTTTTAATTGGGAACATCAGGGACCGAATCAAGAATTTCTGCATGCATTATGTGGTCCTTCCCTGATTTGTACAACATTTCAAAGAAAATGGGATCCTTAAACATACCCATTCTTTCAAGGTTTTCCCATAGAGGGAGAGTAGACCAAAAGTTCCAGTTCCTGTTATTTAAAACTGAAACCATGCCACAATGTATTTAAGGAGAATTATCCCACTAAATCAAAATTACCCCCAAAAAGGTTGAGGCTGAGCTGAAGATCTGTTTCAGGATCCAAATTAAAAAAAAAAGAAAAATATATAAATATACTTCTCTTTGGAGAGGATTCTATGTTTAAAGAATATCCTCCAGCAATCATTGTTTGGTTCCATTTGCCATGCCGTAACTACCAATCAAAAACCTTCCTGACAGCATTTACTCTTATTCTTGTGGGCTACTCCAGAATTATTTTTAATTTTTACCTACCTGTAAGTCCCTGGCTTGATGTAATTTTAGACTTTGTTCTTCATAGGCCTGGATCATTTCATTTAATGCTTGTTGTAACTTGATGAGGGAATGATGGATCTCAGGAGCTGCATAATGGCCAGAATTGCCAAGTTTCTGACCATAGTTGCTAAGAGCACCAAATCTTTCCCCTCGAGCTTCAATCTCTGCCTAAAAGATGTCAGACAGATTGATGGTAAATGTTTAAGCAGAATGAATATCCGCGTTTTATGGAAAACAAAAGTAGACTTAATTCAGCAACCTTCCACCATTAATATTTATGTGGAAAGTAAGGAGAACTTGGTTTGGGAAACAAGGAAGGTTTCAGAATTTGAAAAAAATATATATATAAAGAACAAGTTACTCTCTCTTTCCCCTTAGCAAAGTTTTTACCTTAGTTAAATCTGGAAACTTTTAGCTATAAATGAAACATGTTTTTAATTGCACATTATTAAGACAAACAGCAGCACCCATAAGAGAGGTAAACTATATCCCCAAAATTTCAATTTTCTTTTTGTGCTTACAGCAGATTTCATTATAAGAAGCACTTTCATGATTGTATTCTCAATGTTAATATTAATAACATCAAATGTGTTTATTTAACGGATATCTTCCATCATTTCAAATTTATGAAAGAAGTGAAATCAGTGATTCTTAAACTATTTGACCCATTATCCCTTTTCCTAGTCTTGAATAATGTCATTATCCCCCAAAACAAAAAAAGACCAGCCTCTGCTATTTTACAGAAGCATTTTAGTGACAGCTGTCACATACTAGATGCATAACTCACAAATAAGCAACTACAAATTGCTCCATCATCTCCAGAATACAATCCATTTACCTCCACTAGAAGAACCTCTAAGTTAAGCTCTGGATACTATGAAATATTACAGAAGTCTTTTTAAGTCTGCTAGTAAATTATGTGACTCACTGGCCATTTTTATGTTGTGGATGGTCCTCCTGCCCTCATCTTTTCCTCAAAAGAGAAACTTTCCCCCTCACTTTTATTTCTCTGAACAAATGAACTTCTGCACCTTATCTCCAAGTGGAAGACCTTCAGCAAATGTAATTACTCTTTTCTCCCCCCTTTCCTCCTGAGACTTGGCATCTTGTTCATGGGGCTTTCAGTATCTCAGAGCATGTGTTAATACTATCAACCCGTGATGTTCCTTCTTTTCTCCTTTCCTTCTCTGTGGTTCAGAAGAATGTTTGTAGTACAAATGCAAGCTTAGTACGATACCTCCAAATCAGGGGTGGGTTCTACTTATCTTTACTACTGGTTCGCAATGGGAGCGCACACCCTTCTGCACATGTGCAGATCGTCAATTATGATGTCCAGGTGGGCAGAGCCTCCTACTGCTTTTACTACCTGTTCTAAAGAACCGGACAGCAACCCACCACTGCTCCAAATGTATATGTGTATGGAGATTCTTAGTCATCCAGGTCATGGTTGTCCCAAAGGTGCTTTTTCAAGAGGCAACTGGACCAGTTGCCTCTTGAAAAAGCACCTTTGAGACTCCAAATGTGTATATTCCAAGGGAGCCTCTCTATAACTTGTCTTGACTTCAGTAGGCTTAACAGCACCCACCCTGAGCAGGATATTTATTAGCTTCTTTTTTTAACAGTTGTTTGAGCATTTGGGCATATGTAGGCCTCTTCAGTGGCAAAATTATTTAAACCAACAATATGACTTCCAAATTGCTAGTAGCTGAGTGTTGATATTACATGTAAGTTCTAGACTTGCAAAAAATGTGCTCATGAGCTCATGTTTACACTGCTATGCATTTTAGCAATGTCCAAATAAAACCCAGGTTTACAGAGAGAACAGACTACATCTGAGCTTAGAAAAGAATGTTCCAGCTCAAAAAGTAAGCACAGAAATAAGTGTGTATGTATTGCTACAGAAATAAGCACAGGAATAACTTGGTGGGTGTATTGCTACAATCAATGCTATTTCAGTTGTCAAGTATTGAAACTGCTCATTAGGAACTTCTTAAAGTAATGGAAACTATTATAAAGATGGCAATGCTATGCTGATATAATTCATACTTGCCTTTATTTCCTGATGCTCCTCTATCAGGCTTTCTGCTTCGGATAGACTTTTAGGAAGATCTCCAATTTCGATTTGACTTTTGATTTCCTGAATCCAGTCTAGTAATTCCTTCAGTTCAAAGTTAAACTTCTGTAACTGGTAAGAAGCTATCAGCTTCTCACCCCTATTGTACACAAAACAACATAAACATAATTGAAATTTACTAAATATAATCTGCTGGAATAAAATTGAGTTTAATGAAAACAGAAGGCTTGTAAATTGTTGTTTACTTATTTCAAGGGGGATGTAAGAATACATACTTAGACAAGGTGGGCTTTTCATATTTCTAGTTTTCAAACCATTCAAATTTTAACAACATTAAAATTCCTAGAGAGAAGGACTCTATTGTTGTACATGCTAATCGGATTCTGCTGCCAGAATTTGGCTAGATTAACTTTCTCCTCCTATCCCCCATTTACTTACTTTTATCCCGCAAACAGGAACCCCCAAACAGGAACCAAACTAAGTGATCCAAAATAACTAAAACTCTGAAGGCTATCAGGTCCCAAAGGAGAAGAAATGTACCTTTGTAGGATGGGAATATCAATGCCAGGACTCCTAGTCCTGTACCTTTGCATAAACTTAACATTCAGCTATAACAGAAGATGGAGGAACTTTGCTTCTTCACAAAGATTTCAGTCCTTTTCACAACCAGCAATAGCATTTAGTGATCAGTTAACAGTAACAGAGTTGGAAGGGACCTTGGAGGTCATCTAGTTCAACCTCCTGGTCACGCAGGAAGCCTGTACTAGGGATTCAAACCACCAAACTTCCAAACTTTCTGAATGACAAGCTCAGTGTCTTAGCCACTGAGCCACCTAGTCAGTATTATCTGATGGATAATACATTCTAAGAGCATTTATTAATCACAGAATTGCTGTATGATTGCTGCATGAAGTTCTCTGGCACCAGAGTTCTTAAAATAAAGAATGGATCAACTGTTAAAATGTCATCTGTATCCTGCACTTAGCAGGGACTTGGATTAGTTGATTTACAAGGTTCCTCTCAACTTTGTGATTACACACACTTATTAATATATTGTAGAATGTGTTTGTGGATTCTAAATGTTGGAAGTCTATTTTAAATTTCCACTAACTAATGGCACAAAACAGGACAAACTAAAACACAGAAATCTACAGATTGAAGATGTAATGTATGCAGAAGAGACAGGAGGAAGAGCCACATACAGTGGTGGGATTCAGCCAGTTCGCATCACTTCGGGAGAACCGGTTGTTAACTTTCTGAGCAGTTTGGTGAACTGGTTGTTAGAAGAAATCATTAGGGCAGAGAATCAGTTGTTTAATTATTTGAATCCCACCACTGGCTACATAGGTTTGATATCAACAAAATCTGATTCCATAGGGCAGGGACTGCAATGGAAAAAGCAGTTTTCCATGGAGCTATAAGATGGCAATGTTTAAAGGAAGGAACATGGAGCTTGCCTATCCTGTCTGCTCTAATGGAGCATACAGATGTCCTCAGACAGAGGACACCTGATCTTATGCCATGTAGCATTTTAAAGATAATAGCCAGCACCTTAAATTGCACCTTGAATTTACCTTCGTTTGGTCTGATTCTGCAGTTGTAACCAGTGGTTTCTCATTTCCTTTTGTGTTGTAGTCAGTTTGTTACTTATAGTACATGGATTCCTTTTAATTTGACATAGTTCTGGTTCCAGTGACTAAAAGAAAAACAGGCACTCTGTCTAATTAACATGCTTTTCCTTCTGAAGCTGCTCTTAATTTAAAAATCTATTCTGTGCCAGGCTTTTCTTTTCATGACACTTCAAAAAGCTTATCAGAATGAAAAAAGAGAGAGAGCCAGTTTAGCTCGCACCCAGCCACATTTCCAGACAATCTTTGTAACCACATCAGAGCAAGCACCTATACCACTCAATTCACCTGGCCAAACATATAGCTTGATATTTATGTATTTATTAAACATCAGCCACTTATAAACAACCAATCAGGATAAAAAGCAGGCAAAGGTAGGGAGAAAGTAGAAGAAAGATATGATAGAAGACCAAAAGGGCAGAGGAACTTAATATCAATAATCTACATATCTCAATTTATAGATCAAAAAGTCACAGACATTTCCAGAGTTAATGAAAAGTATATAGAGGATAATTAGCATGGACAATTTCATAGGGCAGGGGTGTCAAACTCAAGGCCTGTGGGCCAGATCTGGCCCGTGGGGTGCTTAGATCTGGCCCAAGGGCCCACCCTGGAAGCAGCAAAAGACCGGCCTGTGGTGCCTCTGCCAGCGAAAATGGAACTCGGGAGGGCCATACACAGCCTTCCTGAGCTCCGTTTCAGCTGCAACTGCCTCCTGCAGCCTTGTGCCAGTGAAAATGGAGCTCAGGAGGGCTGCACGCTGCCCTCCTGAGCTCCATTTTCACTGGCAGAGCCCTCATGCCACCACAGGTGCCCCTGACATGATTGATGCCAAGCTGGACATGCCCACTCTGGCCACACCCACCAGGGCCTTGGAGGTCAAACACAACCCTGATGTGGCCCTCAATGAAATTGAGTTTGACACCCCTGTCTTAGGGAATAGCCTTTCATTATTCTTGATTTAATTCTCATCTATATCACAGCAGCAGAACAGAGATGGGATAAAAAGGACACTGGGTTTCCCTCCCCTATTTTGTACCATTAAAAGAAACAACAATTTTATGGACTGGGATGTATCCAATACGGATAGATTTTGGTTGACTGGTTACAGGCGTGGAGCATCTGATTAGACAACTTGACAGGAAATTAAACTTGCTGTTCAAGACACCTGCCTACACTTGCCTAGCCCTGTCCTACCACAAGTTAAAAAGAACAATTGGTGGTTGGTTTTTTCCTACTGGTAGGTAGCACTTGATGGGATGGGAAAGGAAGCCATCAATAAGTTTCTTTAAGTTGTCCTTTATTAAAACTGTATGGGCAACATTGCTCACCGGCCTCATTGCAGTGACAGACTAAGGCTTGGCCGACATGCCTTCCCAGCAAATCATTGGTAGATTGCACATTTCCCATGGCTGGCTGGCTTTGCCTTGGAGCTTTAAGCTTAGCTGAGGTATGGGTCAGATAACAGCATTCTTCCTGCTTGAACCTGCTGTTCTTGCTGTTCTTAAGAAATCCATTATTAGTTCTGCAACTGGTTTTGGTGCATCAAGACAGCATGGCTCACCCAGTAACATTTGGAGTTCTCTTATGGGACCCGGTTTTGGAATAAGTATAAACATAAGGATAAGTAAACATCTTTAAGCCACTCCACAAAGTGAAATGTAAATGTAAGGACCTGCCTTAGCTATCCCCTCAGGAAAGCATGACTCTTGAAACAAGTAGTTATCAAAAGAAACTTTTACTAAGAGAAAGTGATTGCAGAGAAGCGAGGCAGAATCTGATGTTCCTGTGCAAAGCGTTAAGCTAGTCTTCCCCTTTTAAAACCCCACCCCTTCATCAGTGCACCAGTAGCCAATACAGATCTGAAAAAGTGTTTTGAGAACTCTGAGGCATTAGCTTGATAGTAGTTCGTCCTCAGAATGCAGCAACCTTGGTGTCAGGCTAGAACTGGCTGGGAGGAAGTCCATCATGTCTCTGAGATAGTCCCCTTCCCTAAATCCCACACTGTTACCGCAAAAGCAAAAACATGCAAGGAATGCAACCAGGGGTGAAATGCTCCCGGTTTGGACTGGATCGCCTGATCCGGTAACAATGGCGGCGAGTGGTTCGGAGAACTGGTAGCAAACATCCCTGCCTGCCCCCATGCCCAGCTGAGCCATGCAATCATCAGAGGCTTTTCTTTTAATTTTTAAAAGCATTTTTTTCTACAACCTCTTCGGCTGAAAAAATGCTTTTAAAAGTAAAAAAAAAAGCCTCCAATGATCGTGCGGCTCAGCTAGGATCGTCAGAGGCTTTTAAAAGCTCTGCCGAAGAGGTTGTAAAAAAATGATTTTAAAAACCTCTGATGATCCCAGCTGAGTTGCCTTATCGTCAGAGGCTTTTAAAAGCATTTTTTAAAACAATCTCTTCACTCGAAGAGGTTGTAGAAAAAATGTTTTTAAAAGAAAAAAAAGCCTCTGCCGATCAGGCAACTCAGCTGGGATCATCAGAGGCTTTTAAAAGCATTTTTTAAACCACCTTTTCGGCCGAAGAGGTTATAGAAAAAATGGTTTTAAAAGTAAAAAAAAAAGTTGGCCACGCCCACCCAGTCACATTACCACCCTCCCCACCAAGCCACGCCCACAGAACCGGTAGTAACAAATATTACATTTCACCACTGAATGTAACCCTGATAGTCTCCTCCCCAACTCATCCATCGCAATGGCAGTGTCCCAAAGGGGGACTTGGCAGTGAAGTTTGAATGATGGGGACACCTTGATTTACCAAGTTACTTACACTCTGTGTTGAAAACACAGGCACAATAAAACTGGCATTCTTTGGACTCAGTGTAAAAATATTCATGTCATCCAAAAAGGAAACTAATCACACACATCCCTGAAAGTGAATAATTGGATTAGGCTGCAATTTAATTTGTTATTCAAAGAAAATTTTCATTCCACTATTCTATTTTTAAGGTTTCAAATGTAGAATCTAGAGGTGATATGCTTGTATGCATACTATTCTGATTCCCAACCAAAAACTACAGAATAAATCAAACTTCTGAAAAGAACTAAATTTTGGGATTGAGATTATAGAAATGAGATTACTATACAATTCTAAGTAGTTTATATGCAGGGCAAATTTCCAGGATTTATGTTCCTTTTTTTGCAATTATATTTCAAGTATCAATTATATGTTTTACCTCCATCTTGGATTGAATGATGCCAATTTCTCTCTCCATTTCATCATGCTTCCGAAGTAGATTTTCTACACTTTCAACATCTTTTCCATAATCCAATGCTTGTATCAGTGAACTCTGAGGAATACGAAAAATTAAGAAAAGATGATAACTTGATTTTTTTACAAAACTACATCTTTGAATATTTTCATCCTTTTGATATGTCTAATTTAAAATTTACATCTTTATATAATATGAAGATTTATGAGGTATCTATAGATCAAGTTATTAGGCACTGAGTAATCACTTTGAAATAAAATAACACAAACAAATATAATAGTACATCCACAGTATATACTATTATGAATAGATATAGCATAATATATCTAGAGCAGAGGTCTTCAAACTTGGCAGCTTTAAGACTTGTGGACTTCAACTCCCAGAATTCTCCAGCCAGCATAGCTGTGAGTTGAAGACCACAAGTCTTAAAGCTGCCAAATTTGATGACATCTGATCTAGAGTATATCTCTAGATGTATTGGAGCATCACTGAGATTTGGGTGGCTAAATAAATAAATAAATAAATAAATAAATAATAAATAAATAAAATAACTTGATAGATGGCTAAAAATCCCAAATCCAGTCTAAACATTTGGCTGACTGTACTACCAATCATAATAATTTTGTCTTTGAGACCTTTGGATTAATTGCCCCTGATTTAAATAAAATTAGAATTTTTCTAATCTGAAAAATCAATCCCCCCCCACTCTCAAACTAAATCATTTTCTATGAAAATTAATATTTTCATGCATATTTGTTTTTATTTATTTGTTATTCGGGAACTGCTGAATAAAATGTATTCTAATACTGTAGTAAAATATTGAAAATCGTTTGAGTAATTTTCTTTTTACAGGACTAAAAAATAGCAAAATTATCAAATTTAATAAAGCTTATGCATCTGAAAAAAAATTACATGCCTAATTGTATTAGCATTTTCAGAGTATTTCACAAAAAGCTCTTAAAATAAAGAAGAGACAGAGAGCAAGTACTGTTTTTGTATAACAATGATCAGGAATGTTTTTCTGACTCTTTCTTTTCTTTGTACCTCTGACTGTCGAAATTCCCTCTTGATATTTTATTACTATTTGGTTTTCTGAAATTTTATCCACTCTGGAGAACTTGTCAAGAAAAAAAAAGCACCTTTAAAAATAATAAAATAAATCACCTTTTCACCAATTCTCTCGGTGATGTCATTAATTTCTCTAATCAAGGCATGGATCTGCAGGGCTTCTTCCAACTTCCTCTTATACGTTTTAAGATCACCATGGAAACTGTTCCACCTGTCAGTGAAACATTTAATTTTATTTGAGAAGATCAAATAGGTCGAATATGGGATTAGAGCAATAAAACAATTACCGTATATACTTGAGTATAAGCCGACCCGAATATAAGCCGAGGCACCTAATTTTACCACAAAAAACTGGGAAAACTTATTGACTCAAGTATAAGCCTAGGGTGGAAAATGCAGCAGCTACTGGTAAATTTCAAAATAAAAATAGATACCAATAAAATTACATTAATTGAGGCATCAGTAGGTTAAATGTCTTTGATTTCAAAGAAAAACAGTAAACTAGCTCTGTAAGTAGAAAAGAGGATCAACAAAAACAATATGGTATCAACAATAACTTTTAAAGTACTGTATATGAGTTGGGTAGCTATATAAATTTGTTTAATAAATACAATGGGAAAGGTCTTTGGGGATTCCAGAATTTACATGGCACTAATTGGATTAGTGGACCCTCCCCGTGCCCCATTTTACCTTTAGCAAGCCTCCCTGCAGCCAAAATGGTTGCAGGAAAAAAAGGCATTTTTCCTCACTCGAGTATAAGCCGAGGGGGGCTTTTTTCAGCATAAAAAATGTGCTGAAAAACTCGGCTTATACTCGAGTATATGTGGTATATACTATTTGGGTTTATGATTCCAACCAGCCCAACTTTATTTATCTATGTGATTATGCGAGCATAAACAAAATGACATCAAAAGTGATTAATGTACAAGATTGGATCTGATTGGGTAGCAATAAAAGGGTTGGGAGGGAGGGAATCACTGCCCCCCCCCCCAATAATACGGACTTCCATTCTGCTGACCAGTGTTTTCTGTCACCAGAGGGATTTTAATCTGACAATACCAAGTTAATTGAAATCATTCTTATTTCACAATTATATTTTTTATGTGGGTTGAGTAGCTTGAGGTTACATTGACATTTATTCCTAACTAGAAGATTGCCATTTCCTTAGCAATTTAGATTTCAGTGATGTTTATAACAAAACTTATTAACTGGCATTGGGAATGAAATACAAATAGTTCAATGTCACTCCCTCTTTATTCTTACACACCCATTATAACAATTCATTTATAATTGAAGATGATATACGAAAGAAGATCAGTCTTCTCCATGTAAACACCAACAAAGGAATGCCAGCGTTTCTCTCTGGCTCTAGTCAGATTTGATTGAACATTGTTTGTTTGGATCAGTAGAATTTATCCACACACCTTTCATTCAGCTGTTCTCGGCGTTGGTATATTATTTTCATCTCTTCCTCATTCTGCCTCTTCAATTGCAGAGCGAGAGCATTGATGCCTTTGATATGGGCATCATCCACTGTTACCCCCTATAAGACAAAAGTCAAAGAGAAAACAGATAGTAAAGCAAAGTCTTAATTCTCTCCTGCCTTTGGTGGAGAGAGGGAATCTCTTCACAAAAGGGAGTCTTCATTCTCTCCTCCCTTTTCTCCTTCCTTCTAGGAGGCTAAGTCTTACATCTATGTCTATGTCAGGGGTCTGCAACATGCGGCTCTTTCATCCCTCTGCTGCGGCACCCTGTTGCTCAAAATATCTGTCACAACTGCCAATGTGCGACACCCACTGGCACATGATATATTGAGCTTTTCAAGCCATCTTTTTTTGGGGGGGGAGTTCAAAATGTTTTTGTTGGGTGCAGAAATAAAAACGTGTTTTTTTCTGTAGCAGGTCATTGATTTCATAAATGCAACATACTTTGCATGTATAGTTTTTTTATACATAGCATAAAGGTAAAAAAAATGATATGTGCAGTGTTATCTTCATTTTAGATGTCAAAAGAGGTTTGAGGCTCCCGGTGTTTTCTTTTCTGTGGGAAAATGGCCAAATGGCTCTTCGAGTGTTTAAGGTAGCCGACTCCTGGTCTATGTTAAATCTAACTATTTAGATTTATTGTGTATCTGCATTTCTCAACATTTACTATCTCTCTGGCTTCCTGAAAGGAACATCCTTAAAATTGGCACTTTAAACTGCCTTGTCACTATTTTTTAAAATAATTCTTTGCTGTGAAAAAGGGTAGAAATGGAAACAAAAATGTGAAGTTTTCTTCAGTATATAAAATACAGGTAATCCTCAAAGCTTTGCATCTTGACAGTATGAGTTCTATAACTCCATTTCATTCAGCTGTTCATTTATTGACTGTTCAAAGTTACAATGGCACTGAAAAAGTGACTTATGATCCTTTTTCACACTTACAACTGCATCCCCATGGTCATGTGATCAAAATTCAGACTCTTGGCAACTGACTCATATTTATGACAGTTGCAGCGTTCCCGGGTCATGTGATCACCTTTTGTGAACTTCTGACAAGCAAGGTCAATGGGGGAGTCAAATTCAGTTAACAACCGTGTTTCTAACTTAACAACTGCTGTGATTCACTTAACAACTGCAGCAAAAAGGTTGCAAAATGGGGCAAAACTCACTTAACAAATGTCTCACTTAGCCACAGAAATATCGGGCTCCATTGTGGTTGAAAGCCGAGGACTACCTGTAATGGTGCTACGGCTTCTATAAACAAAATGAAACGTTGCTTTTTCAAGTAGATCACACTTGATCTAGAAATAAATGAATTCTAACCTTCCTGACATTATGAAACATAAAGATCCATGTCAGTTTTCTAATCAGCCCAAAATCCTCTTGTTGAAATATACTCAGCCACATGACTCTAGACTAATTGCAGTCTCTAAACCAAACCTATTTCAGAGGATTATTATAAGTATAAAATATGAGAAGAAATGCCACGCATATCATTTTGAAGTCTCTTCGTTGTATAATATAATTCAGGGAAATAATTAACTCTAACATTCACATGGTAAATTAGAAGGCCAACAATTTACAGGATTTAAAAACTCAACAATTCTGATATAACACGAACTTTCATCAATCAAATTATTATAAAATACCAATGTCCTGAAATGTTATTTATTAAGCTAATGGAAACAATATCACTTACCTCTGACATTCCTCGGAATTCATTTAATTTTTTCAAAAGCTGAAGGCAATGTTCATAGTCATTCCCCACATCACCAATATTAACCATGACGACCTGGTGAGCGACACCAATATCATTAGGAGTCCATTAAAACACAATGAAAATTTCAATGTTTATCTAGCCTTTTTTTCACTGGAATTCAAGTTTATTTTTGGAGTGGCAATCTGCCTTACTAAATGCAATATCAATAACATGCTAACTAATACACTCCTGCATTATGAATTATTTTGATAACAGTACTTGTTAATTGTTTGAAAAGTTCATGCAAATTGATTCATTGGATCTTTTAAAAAATACTGTATTCATGGAAGTAAAACAATCTAGAAATCAGCGCAGAAGCTTGAAGGAATAAACGCAACATTTTAGTGAATGGATTTAGTAGTTCTTTTCTGACACGTCAATGAATTGTGATTTAAAATATCTGTAATCCTAACCTTCGATTCCAATCACACTTCTAATTCTTAAAATCTTAAACTCCTGCAGACAAAAGTGGCAGACAAAATGACTGCAAAATGTGCTTGATGAAGAAAAAAGGTTCATGATAACATTAAGGTTACTCTTGAATTTTGGGGAATATTAAATATTTTCAGTTGGTCCTACAATTATTTAACACCAGAGTCCAATAAATGCCCACTTGCAGTTCATAAAATTATGTAACAGTTTTCTTCGTGCAAAATAAAACTTTCTAAAATACCCAGATAAAATGAATAGTAATGCTTAACAAAAGTGTCTTAATACATTTTGGAACAAGAAGTCTCTCCCCCTTGATGATCACCAAGTTAATGATTGGAAGATGTATATTTTGTACTCTTTTGAATATTGCAAATATTGCATTATTTTTTTGGAATAAATTTCTAGTGCGTAACAAACTAATATCCTAGAAGGAAAGCCATGCATATAGAATACAGTAGAAGCCTCTGTGTAATACAGGCTTGATTTATATTCACATATTTGGAAACAGGAAAACACTTATTTTTCAAAATAAAACAAAAGTGTACATTTTCTGCTACAATTACCATTTTACAAATGTTCAGCTATAAATGTGTTTTCTAAACAGAAACAGTGGTCTGCAAATTCACTAACCTTGTCTCTGATCCAAGCCTCTGTGTGCTCGACTTTTTGTAAAAATTCAAGAAAATCTCTGCTCTCCTCAAGCATTTTTCCATGGGCAGCAACAGCCTGATTCAACATTTCCCACTGTTCTTGGAGCAAGTACATCTTTTGGCAAATCTCTTCCGATTGAGGAATATTATGGTGTAGTAGAGCTTCGCCTCTCTTTAATTAGTTAAGAGGGAATAATTAATAAGAAGATTGCAATATCTCTATGCTATTTCTAACCAACTCAGTTCTAAAAGATTGGAAGGCCAGTGGCAAAGGTTAAACCAGGGGTGAAATCCAGCAGGTTTTGACAGATTCTGGAGAGCCAGTAGCGGAAATTTTGAGTAGTTCGGAGAACCGGCCAATACCACCTCTGGCTGGCCCCAGAGTGGGGTGGGAATGGGGATTTTGCAATATCCTTCCTCCAGGAGTTGGGTGGGAATGGAGATTTTGCAGTATCTTTCCGCTGCCACACCCAGCAAGCCATGCCCACCAAACCACACCATGCCCACCAAGCCACGCCCACAGAACCGGTAGTAAAAATGTTTGAATTTTTTTCATGGGTGAAACACTTAAGTCCGGTTCCAGGGTATCTGATTCAGATTTGTATCCAGCAGAGATAGAGGGATTGACTCATTTGACATTCAAATTATTTAAGATATGAGAGAGAAGTAGAAAGATTATACCTGTCTAATGTTGTCTACCTGTCAGAGGGTGTTCTGTCCCCGTCTCCCACACGCACAAACACCCACCCCAAAGGGTTAAATAATTGTTCCAAAACAGTCAAAGGTTCATTATCAAAACTTGGCAGCAACGTAGCAGCTGCCTGCCAAGAGCTTTTACTCCAAGAAGGAGGGGTTGTTCCTTCACCAGATAACACAAAAATACAGACAGTTTGAAGTAGTCCCGTAACAGAAACCCACAACAGATGAGGCATTGTTCGTCCAAAAGTGCAAGTGACTCGCCAGAGTTTTTGCTTTGTCCGTCACAGAGCTGGAATGGCCATCACCCTCCCTTATATAGCCTGTGGGGTGTGGTCCAGTGACTCAGCTCAATCTCTGGCACGCCTCCTCATCTGCTGTGACCATTTAGCAGGCCGACGCTGGCATGGATCCAGCCACAACTTGTCTCCCTCATCATTCTCCGACAGATTGGAGACACCTGGCTCCTGGCTAATCTCCTCTCCCTCGGCCGACACCTGAGGAATTGCCAGAGAGGAGGGGCTGGGAGAGGGAGGCCTAGCCGGCTCCTCTCCTTCATGTTCGGAGCCTTCTTCCTCTGATACGATGGGCTTGGGGGACGGAGCCACAACAGAGGGCAGCCAAGGTGATGCAATATATATATATATATATCAATATATTTAAGGCTGTATATTCCTGGTTCTTACTGAGATTTTCTAACGTTTGCAATACAGATTGATCTGATTGTTTAATGAAGCTAAGCTGGAAAACATTTGACCCATCATTTATCCAACTTTTCTATGTATTTTATCTATATATGGTTTGACCTCATGCTATAGAAGAATCTCACAGGAACCAAAAAAGCGTAAGCTATGGATACTTGCCATTTTAACTGTTGCAATTATATCCTTATGAGCCAGAATCTCAGCCTCAAAGACTTGATGCTTCTGAAGAAGCTTCATTTTGTCACATGACTTGTTGAAGTTTTGAAAAGAAGGAACCTTCATCTTCTGCATGCGTTCATCAATCCAATCCTCTGCCTGTCACCAAAGGAGCAACACGATTATCACTGCATGTAAGACTAAGAGTAGTATATGCAAATCTAATAAAATCAGATTTGCTTTTCAGTTCAAGGGTGCTATTCAGCCCAACGTGTGATGCAGAGGTGGGTTTCACAGGTTCTGACCCATTCTGGAGAACCGGTAGCGGAAATTTTGAGTAGTTCGGAGAACCGGTAGTAAAAATTCTGACTGGCCCCACCCCCATCTATTCTCTGCTTCCCAAGTCCCAGCTGATTGCGAGGAAATGGGGATTTTGCAATAACCTTCCCCGGATTGGGGAGGGAATGGAGATTTTTCAGTATCCTTCCCCTGCCGCACCCAGCAAGCCATGCCATGCCACGCCCACCAAGCCACACCCACAGAACCGGTAGTAAAAAATTTTGAAACCCACCACTGGTATGACCTGAATTTCAAATCTGTAGATTTGCTAAAGATGTGTGTCTCTTGCAAAAGTATTGAATTTGTAAGCCAGTTTGCCATTTCAAAGATGTGATATAATGTAACTCAGGGGTGTCAAACTGGCGGACCACGTGCCGGATGCATCATGCGTAGGCCACACCCACCCCAGCTATGTGAAAGGGAAAAACATCGCGAAACGTCACGTGACGGCAACGTGATTTATTAATTAATTATTAATTCATTTGCAAGTTTGACACCAATGATGTAACTGAACTAGCTTTGAAATAAAGCTGCAAACAAAAGCTGTGTTCAGCCCCTTAACTCTCTACATCAAAAGTGATCAGACTTAAATTAATGCAGTGTAACTTTTTTTTGCAAGACTTGAGATCCACTATGAAGAGCCAAGTGGAAGTTAATGGTTGCAACATTCCTTCAGGTTTTACTATAGTTGGCTCTCCTGAAGAACTGAGTCAGGCCAAGAAATACTGATAAAATGAAGGCTATCAGCTAGTTGATAAAGAAATACCTTGGATTTCTTCCAAATGTAGAGGAATGAGATATAATAATAGCTCTCTAGTACTCATATAATATGTCCTTTCCCAGCTTTATGGTCTCCAGAAGAGCTGGCTTTTATTGCTGTAATTCATAGACCATATACATAGCCACAGTGGCTACAAATTTTGGTTTAGAGGCTAATCTAAGTACATCTAGAGGGCACTAGGTTGGGGAAAGCTGCGGTAGCATTTAAATGTTGCATTATATTGTTTATGTTTAAATGTATACAGGAATACATGGAATGTGAACACCATGGTCCAAAGCACAAAGCCTCAGAATTATAATAATGTACAATATCTCTTTTGATTTTTCTTTCTTTAAAAGATGTGAGAAAAATAAAAAACTCAAAAAGAGGTGGGAAAATACAAGAGAATCAGAAGAGGGCCAGGGGACCACAGGTGTCTTGGTGGGGTGGGCAAGGGTGGGGGTTAGACTGACAGAAGCAGTGTTGTAATGCTGCAGGCATGGTCCAAAAGGCTGGAGTTTGTGGTGTGATGTCACAATATCGCTTTTGTCATTCTGATGCAAGCAGCAAGATCCTATGGATGTCGCTGCAGATGACGTGTCTGATCTTCTTCAGAATTACCATTGAGCCATGCTGGTGCAGTGGTTAGAATGCAGTACTGCAGGCTACTTCTATTGCCTGCCGGCTGCCTGCAATTTGGCAGTTCGAATCTCACCAGGTTCAAGGCTGACTCAGCCTTCCATCCTTCTGAGGTCAGTAAAATGAGGACCCAAATTGTTGGTGGCAATATGCTGACTCTGTAAACTACTTAGAGAGGGCTGTAAAGCAGGGGTGGGTTTCAAAACCCGTTGCTACCAGTTTGCTCATGGGCGTGCTCATGCTCACATGTACATGTGATGCTTCTGTGCATTCGCAGAAGCATCCGGGCAGGTGGGCGGAACCTTCTGCCGCTGCCGCTACCAGTTCGCCCAATCTGGGGCAAATTGGTAGCAACCCACCACTGTTGTACAGCAATGTGGAGCGGTTTATAAATTTAAGAACTATTGCTATTACCTCTTCTGGAAATGAGATGTAGTGATATTTTAATTGTTCTGCCTCAATTATTTGCTTAGCAGAATGCTTATTTTGATTACTATGTTGAAACATTTTTTATATCCACACACACTACAATTAACCGTTAAAGGCATTTAATGATTGCTCATTCAGCGACCATTCAAAGTCATGACAACACTGAAAAAGGAGATTTATCATTGTTTCTCAAATGTGGGCTATCTCAGCATCCCATGGTCATCTGATTACCATTTGCAACCTTCTAACAAGCAAAGTCAATGGGGAAGCAGCAGGAAATCCCAGATTTAATCTTAACCACCACAAGTGATTTACTTCATGATTGCAGCTGGAACTGACATCGAAACAGTCATGTAATGTTTCATTTTACGATTGCATCGTTTAGTGATGGAGTTACCGGTTCCAACTGCAATCAGTAAGTGGGGCCTACCTGACTACAGTCTAAATGGAGAGTGAGACATCAACCCCTCACTGTTTGCAAAGAGAATGAACGTTTTTATTTCCCAGACAATGCTTCACTAATATACATCTTATTCTCACCTCAGTTAGACTCCGGTAGAATAAAGCTAGCAGGAGTTCTACCTGCAATTTTTCTTGCCTACTTTGAGAAAGATCTTTGATGCATCTTCTTTTCTTTAACACCACACTGAGCCTTTGTTGAATCTGCATTACTTCCAACTCACTACCTGGTTGCAATTTTTCCATTTGCTCCTGAAGAGAAAGTTCCTGAAAGACCAACACTTAAAATCACAACTATAGTTAACTGATCACAGGTTGCATACTTAAAATATTATTTTTTTCTACTGGAAGTTCAAAATTGCCCATAACCAAACACCAGTAACAAAAATATACATATGTGTATTTGTGTGACATGAATGAGTAAAACTTTCTGAGAACCTCTTCTTACCTTTTTGATATTATCTGAAATATTATTTGGGAAATTTTATTTAAGGATAAATCCTTAAATTCACTGTATATTTTGTTTTCTGTGATATTTAGTGTCAAACTAAGATATTCTTTCTCCCCAGGTAAAATTTCCCAGATACTTTGCCTGAAGAACTCCCATATTTCTTGAAAATCAGCACTTCAAAATGTTCCTATAAAGCAGCTTCTATAAAACAATGTTACATCTATTGTCTGAATTGCTTTCACAAGTTTGTCGCAGTACTTTTCCAGTCCATCGAGATGACGAATAAACATCAGGTTTTACCTGGATATCTGCCCATGTCTTTCTTTATATAGTATATATAAAGATTTTACCTTTTCTTCCTGAGAGGCTAGAATCTTCTCAAAAGCCTCCTGTTTCTTGATCTGCTGTATCACTTCATCCACATTGCTTCCAAAATCACAGCTTTTCAAATACATCTGTGAAAAATTGGAATCAGTTCTGGCAATATAGTTTTTTAAAAAATATATGGAATTATGGGTCCAAGTCTGTTGCTTTTTGGAACGAAACTCAAGAAACATCAGACAATCAAATGATTTTAAGAGATTTACAAGATGTGTTTCTTACACAGCTCTGGCCTCTTCTTAGTTCAGATATTTGGATTAATCAAGAGAAGAGGCATAAGTGTAGCCTGTTTGGACGTTGGGTTTTTGGTTTTTTTTAGTAAATATTATTTTTAAGAATTCCAAATAGAAAATCATGTTCAATGGATAACATAAAGATTTTTGTTTTACTGATTAAATTTATATGCCACCCATCCATAAAAGAATATAGCTTGAAAATTAAGCACAGGAATAAATCAGCTATATACATTCCAAACAGTATATAATCCCAACCTGAGTCCTCTAAATGAACATTTATGTCCTTGTCACCTTAGGTGTAGATTTTTGCAATGAACACTTCACTGGGCTGCCCTTGAAATTTATGTAGCTGGCCAGAATGTAGCATAGCATAGCATAGCATAGCATAGCATAGCATAGCATAGCATAGCATAGCATAGCATAGCATA
>WNWU01000001.1:40362473-40377968 GCA_012654045.1 Ptyas mucosa | reverse complement strand
TAGCATAGCATAGCATAGCATAGCATAGCATAGCATAGCATAGCATAACAGAATTGGAAGGGACCATAGAGATCTTCTAGGCCAACCCCCTGCTTAGGCAGGAAACTATCATTTCAGACAATTGGTTGTTCAATCTCTTCTGAAAAACTTCCAGTGTTGGAGTATTCACAACTTCTGGAGGTAACTTGTTCTACTGATTAATTATTCTAACAGTCAGGAAATTTCTTCTTCTAGGTTGCTTCTCTCCTTGATTAGTTTCCATCCATTGCTGCTTGTCCTGCCTTCAGATGCTTTGGAGAATAGTTTGACTCCCTCTTCTTTGTGGCAGCCCCTGAGATATTGGAATACTGTTATGTCACCCTAGTCCTTCTTTTCATTAGACTAGACATACCCAATTCTAGTAAACTGTTCTTTATATGATTTAGCCTCCAGTCCCTTATCATCTTTGCTGTTCTTCTCTGCACTCTTTCTAGAGTCTTTTTTACATCATGGCAACCAAAACTGGATGCAGTATTCCAAGGTCTTACCAAGGTGTCATAAAGTGGTATTAACACTTCACGTGATCTTGATTCTATTCCTCTGTTAACGCAGCCTAGAACTGTGTTGGCTTTTTTGGCAGCTGCAGCACACTGCTAGTGATGAGCGTGCCATTATAAACCCATGTAACACTGCCGCCCAACAAGCTGCATTGTTTGCAATTAGCTTCTGATGATATTTAAGACACTGGTCACCACCTTTAAAGACTCTGGCTACCTGAGGAGTTTATCTCCAATAGTTTCTACCTGCCTGAAAGATTGGAGAGAGTGGGCGCTTAACGGGTCCCTTTGATTAAACAATGTCACCTGGTAGGATCCAGGAAGGAAGCCTTTTCTGTCATGGTACAATATCTACCTCTGAACAGAAGTCCACAAAGTCCCCAGTCTGACTTATTTCTCAAAAGTATTTGAAAACCTGGCTTTTTTCCAGGCCTTGGGTTTGAGTGAGTAGCAAGTCTCTTCTGGGACTCCATATATTGCTTGAATATTTTCTTCTAAGAAGGATATTCTTTTTTATATTATTTTGATTTCTATTGTTTTTAATATTGTATGCTTGTGGTCTCTGGCGTCATTCCCAAAGACTGATTGTTATGCCCACTTTCCCTGTATACCAAGCTGGGTAATTCCACAAATAAAATAGGTAGATAAATACTTTTTCAAGTGGAACACAGATGAGAACAGAATGCCCCCTGGTGCAAGTAAGTATTTTACACTGCTATTTTTTCTTTAAAATTACCATCTTTAATATATGAAAATGATAGTAGCTGTACCTTTATGTGAATCATTTTATATTACATAGCAAGTGCTAATAAAGCAAATAACTGCAAAACATTTATAACACAGGTAATTGAATACTCTAAGTAAAATATGAAGATATGTGTTACAAGGGATTCCATCCAGTGTCCTGTGAACAAAGCAATGGTGGTATTCAGCTGGTTCTATCCGGTTTGGGCGAATCTGTAGTGGTGGCTGCAGGAGGCTCTGCCTACCCGCCCGGATGTCATCACGACCCATTTTTTATACTCTGCGCATGCGCAGAAGGTCCTGCGCATGCACGAAGGTGGCATGTGCGCTCACATTTACGAACCGGTAACAAAGGTAAGTGAATACCACCCCTGGAACAGAGGCCTATTCACGTAACAGAACCTCCCCTTGTTCTTTTCCCCATACTAGAGATGGGTTTCAGCAGGTTCTGACCAGTTCTGGAGAACCAGTAGCCGAAATTTTGAGTAGTTCGGAGAACTGGTAGTAAAAATTCTGACTGGCCCCGCCCCCATCTATTCTCTGCCTCCCAAGTCCCAGCTGATTGGGAGGAAATGGGGATTTTTCAGTAACCTTCCCCTGGATTGGGAAGGGAATGGAGATTTTACAGTATCCTTCCCCTGCCACACTCACCAAGCCATGCCCACCAAGCCATGCCACGCCCACCAAGCCACACCCACAGAACCGGTAGTAAACATTTTTGAAACCCACCAATGCCAGATACCCATTCTAAACTGAATCCACTCAGATTGTCATGGTCTCATCTGGGGATGATACCCGAGAAGACAACAGATCAAGCAGTTCCAAAGAGATTTCTTCACATATTGAGTTACACCCTAATGCAGACTGGAGCCAGGACCTTCTGTCCAGAACTTTTTTCTAGATTCTACGGTGCTGCCATTCACCCACCCTTTTGAAGAGTTATCCATACAAGGGTGACTATTGGAAAGAGGAGTTGTTTTGTTTCAATCCCATCTAAGCACAACATTTACATATCAGCTGCCATTGCAGATGACAATTTGCAGATACAGAGAGCACAGCTGCACCACTATGTAAATACGGCAGTGAATTTGAGCAGCCCACTAATGAAAGCAATACTCAGAGTGGCATTTCATATTTAACATTACGGCTCCTGAGGTCATTACTTCAAGTATCTGTCAGCTTATCACAGGCTGAAGAATGGTATGCCCGATGTCCCGTCGCAATAATACACAAGGGTTTTCCATTAAAAAAAAAAAGGAACAGAATAGAATCTTTGTACAGGTAGGAAAGCAGGATTCTGCATTCTAGAACTAAACAATATTTATTTTTGAAATATTCTCCATAAGATCTAAATATTCCACAAAGTATGACACATGAACCAATGTCAGGATTTATCATCTTATTTACATGACAATGAAATGCAGATCATTTTACTGTTTACCTTTTTCAACTACATCTTATCAAGAAACAATAAAATTTAAGAGAAATCAAGAGATCTTTTCAAAAACATTTGTTAAAGTGAGCAAAAATGCATATATAGAATAATAACACCCAGAAATGTATTTTTCAAATCAGTCTGAATTCTCTATTGAAATAATACTACTTTAAAAAATAGAAATTATTTAAAACTCCATCTTCCACAAAATCTGCTGTCAGAATGCGACCCTAATAGAAGACCTACATAATAATTTTTGTATACTACATAATACACAAATGGATTTTTAAAATTTGTTCCTATTGTATTTTTCTTCAGCTAAAACTAATATTAAAAATTGGAGGGCTCTAATACCTTGTCCCAAAACCAGATCCATTTCCAAATCTATTTTTTCCTGGTATAAACTGACAAACTAATAAGGCATTTTTAGAAAAAAAGATTTAATATATTTTTGATTTGAAAATATATTTTTATGTGTATCTATGCACACACAATCTCTCTCTCTCCCTCCCCCCCTCCCTCCCCCCCCTCTCTCTCTTTCAATACATTCATGGTTCTTACTACTAATAATTAGATGAGAGTTTACAGAGAGTATATACATACCTATATACAAACATATGAACACATACCATTGGGAGATTCAGCAAATGTGAATGGCATTTGCTCTGTGCGTGCATGTGTCTGTGCAAGCACACACACACAGCGACTGAAGGCATAACTTGTTTTACTCCATGTGAAAGCTTGAAACAGCAGAATTTAAGCAACAAGTAGTAAACAGGCTTCCAATGTCAAGAAGAAACAAACCCACCTCCACAGTCTTACAGTTCCTAATCATCCTACTGTAAGAAAACAAAAGTACTCTTGAAGGTTTTACCATTCCTAGAAACTTTTGCAACAAATTAACATAAGAATTGATAATACTGTCAATTAAAACTAATCCCAGAACAAAGTACAGTACATTTTTCTAAAATGGAATGGAAATCTTCACCACTTTTCTCCCAGTTCCAAAGGACGCAATTTTTACTGAGATAGATGGACACCATGTATTCTCACCATGTCCATGAGATGATGCCTGCATATTTGTTAAGAAGGCAGCTTGACTTGCATTCGTTGCAGCATCTGGATCCTGAAGATGCTCTTGTGAAGGCTGGTATTCAGGACAATAAACAGGATTTATGGACAATAAGATACTAGAGCTTTTACAATTTGACTGTAAAGTAGAACCACCCATATCGGAATATGAAGCTTTGATCAAGACTGAAGGAGCTGGCTGTTTTCTGAATTCTCTTACTACTTTAATAGGAAAGGATGTCCAAGGGGTGGCAAGTATTAAAGATATCTTGGAAATCTTGTGATGAGCAGGAATTATTCCAATACTAGAAGTCTTCCCAAATTCTTTGCTAGCTGAGTGATGGTTCTGAAAGACGAGCATATCAGGATCTAATGGTGAATGTGTAGCTGTTCTTTTGCCAAGAAGGGTATCTGCTTTAGCTAATGTAGATGGAGTCAGCCATATTTCTTTGAAGACTGTCTGTGGAGGAAGAATGGGACACTTAGTGCGGTTAGTGACATGAAGTTGTTTAACCTGGTGCTCTGCAGAGTTTCCAGAAGGGATAACTTGATGACTCTTCTGGTTTCCTCTTGTAAGACCAGGAGATGTAGTTGAGATCTTTTTCAGATGAGGTAATAGAATACTGGAATAAGCAGCTCTAATTGGTTTGATAGCAACACTGCAAGTTGAAATATAGAGTTTTACTGAAGCATGGAGATCTGAAAACTGAGAATTGCACTGATTATAGTTCTGCTCTGTTGACTTGGAGTTGCAAGGTGCAAGAATTCGATACAGATTTTTATTCTGAGATGATGAAGCATCTGGAATGGCACAAAGAGAAACATCTAGACGTGATGTCCAGCATGGTAGAGCTCTTGAAGCAGCCGAATGGAAAGCTGCTGCAGAAGAATGACAAGCATCCCAGTCATTTCCTTTCCAGTCATTTGCTTCACTGCAGGAGACAAGCATTGATTGAGCATCAGTGCTCTTGTATCCTTTGCACTGAGTATCTCTCAAAAGTGTGGGACAGGCAGACTTGAAGGTGGAGGAATTAATACAGCTGATATCTTTCTCTAAACCGCTCCTCTTTTTTGAGTGTGCCAACACTATATCTAACCTTGAGCTGTGAACCTCTGAAGACAGGCAGGGAGAAGGCAAGATGTCACTTATTGATAAGGTCTCTGCAGATGATGAATGATCTGGAAAATACCAGGTTGAATTTGATATATTTTCTGCTGGTTGCATCCTTTGGAAAGAAGCACCATAAACAGCAGCTCTGGAGATCGGTGATGGAACCACTCTGGCAGAAGACAACGTAACTTCCACTGTGGAAATATAGATGGGTGTGTCTGAAGTCTTGTTAGGAAGATATCTGCATGACATCCTGCAGTTTTTAATCCTAAGGTCTGAAAAGCTAAAGCAGTCTCTGCTTCTGAGCTGTTGCTTAAAAGAAATGTTTCATCCTTTTTAGCTTGTCAGTAGAGATGTCCATTCTTCCTCTGGTGTGAATAAGTGAAATGTAAAGAAGTATTTCTATAATGAAGGCATCTGTATTTGATTAAGAACGAGACGTAGTAGAATTGGCACGACTGCTCATTCAGTCTGCAAAATAATAGGAGCATGCAGCAGACTGAAAAAACGATCAAGATGATGAGGCAGAAGCCAGATGTGTAGTCCAAGACCTAATTAACAGTTCTTAGATTTTTTTTAAAAAGTTATTAATTCACCGGTGCTTCTATAGCCTTGAAAGACAAGATTATGTTCCCCTGGTGCTAAAAGCTAAAGAACTGCACTATAATGTTCTCTATCCCTCTCTCAATCCGCACAAGGAGTAGCAGCTTCTCTGTTTAACAAACCTTAGAAAAATTTCCTACAACTCTTCCAAGTAATGGCATACCCAGAGTCAGTAATAAAAAAGACAGATATATACTTGCTTAATTTCCTCCATATGTGCTGTTATTTACTTTAGGACAGAGAAATCCTAGACTAAACCTTGCTGAAATCTTCTGAAGCCTTAAGTAATTTGGATGTAACCTAAGATGCTGGCATAAAATCAAGGCCAGGCACACTGGCACAGGGAATGAATGGGAAAGCACTCTCCTTCGGAACATGACCCCATGCTTTTCTTTCTTTCATATGCCACTGCTGGGATAGCCTTTATATAAATTTAGAGACACAGTTCAGATCAATCAAGATCCATTGCGATAAAAGACAAATATTCACACGCCGTTAACACCATCCACACACTCCCTTTTCCAGATACAGATGAAAAGTTAACGGTGCATTGCCTCTCAGTTTTAAATGCTTGCTTTCTGCTAGTATCGTGCAACTTAACAAGGGTTAACCTGCCTGTGATAAAACTGCTTGAAAGCTCCATTTGAAACTTTGGTGTATGAGACAGGAAAATGTAAGAATTTAGATGAAAGACTTTTGGTCTCCTTTCCAAAGAACAATAACAAAAAAACTCCTATTAAACAAGAATTTATCCTTTTCAAATATAGAATGAGCTTGCACTATAACCCAGGTGGAAATGAGTTCAAGATTTTCTGACCTGTATCATGGATTCAAGAAAAATGTTCTACAGAATAATCATACAAGCAGAAACTGCTATTTTAACCAGAGAGTAACTGTTAGCAGTTAACAATTTCTTCTCTTCTGGGACACATAGCAGCTACCAGGGAAGTAATTTTCAATTGAACCATGATATGTAGAGAAGAAATAATCTCCTCCTTCTCATCTGCTACAACAGCTAACTCCTGATGCTTTCCTTTGCAGCTGCTAACTTAAAAAGCAAATGCTTAATACCATTACATCAACCAAACTTAGTATCAGATTGTAATTCCTGAGGCTGCGCTATTTTCCAAAGCATCAGAAGGCAAGACAGGAAGCAATGGATGAAAACTAATCAAGGAAAGAAACAACCTAGAACTAAAAAGAAATTTCCCGACAGTGAGTACAATAAATCAGTGGAATGGCATGCCTTGAGAAGTTTTTTTTTTTATTATTTGATTTATATGCCGCCCTTCTCCGGAGACTCAGGGCGGCTTACAATGCGTTAAGCAATAGCCTTCTTTTTTATACAAAGTCAGCTTATTGCCCCCACAATCCGGGTCCTCATTTTACCTACCTCGAAAGGATGGAAGGCTGAGTCAACCTTGAGCCTGGTGAGATTCGAACTTGCAGTAATTGCAGGCAGCTGGTGCTAGTTAACAGCACTTTAGTCTGCTGCGCCACCAAAGCTCTCCTGCTTGAGCAGGGGGTTGGATTGGAAGATCTCCAAGATTCCTTCCAACTCTGTTATTCTATTATTTTGTTATTCTGTGATAGGGTGGTTTTTTTTCAGAATCAAAGGATTAATTTCACATCATATATCTTTGCACAGATGTATTATTGACCATGCTATTAAAAAGTCAGAAACCAGATTTCCTTTTAGGGATAATAATAAGGTTGATCAAAAGCAAATGTTTTCTTACTAATATGATACTAATTTTCTATACATGCAACTACCCATGTGTAAGAATGAAGGAATAAGTGGAGCATAGGACAAAAGGAAGAGATTAAGTACTTAATAGATTAAAGTACACCTTATAATGCATTAAAGCACCAATAAAGCATGTGCTAGCACTACCTCCTGGGAGTTTGAGATGTTATCCAGGTATTCACAGTCTCGGTAAAATATCTGCAAAAGATGAGTCTTCTCCAGCCATTCCTTCTTTTGTGCCCATACCTGGTACACTCTATGCTTTGCTTCTATCAGAGTTTCTAATACACTTTGGATCTGAAAAGAAGAAGCCAACTGTTATAAAATGTCAATAATAATCCATGAAAGGGTAATGGCTGATATGTAATTTATATTGCTGTAACGGAAATATGCTAAGGCTCAATTTCCAATTATAATTACAGCAATTGTCTGTTTATACATGAGGAAGCAGGTGGGTGTGTTTTAATAAAACTCATTTTTCCTTTGAAAAGTATCATATCTTGCTTGGTTTTTATCTCATGAAATCTCTGGATTTAAAAACTAATTGATAACAGGCTAATTTTGTGGAAATGTTGGTGGTCTGAGCTCTGCGCAAAGTTACAAAATTGTATCGTGTATACTGTATATACTTCTCCTGTTGCCATTTTCTGTTCCAGCGCAAGCTCTTGTCCCAGCTGTGATACTCGCTCATAAATCTCATCTCGAGACTCAATCTCTGCCAATAGCTGCTGATGCTGATTAATCTTCAGACCACTGGTAGACACATCTCGAATGGTCTCCTCAGCTGCCATTTCTCTTATCATCTCAGATGCCCAGGAAGAATAGTCCCATACCTTAAAATTGAGGAAAGGAAATTTAAGATGTGGGGTAAGATTTATATCCTTAAATGACAATATAGATAACAGATGACACTTCCTGTGGCTCAGTTCACACATAGTACTAAAATGTGGTTGGTTACACATTGTGTTTTGCCTCAAACAAAAAAACAAAAACAAAACCCTGTAAAGGCTATCTATCTATCAAGTATAGAATATATGTCCTTTGGCATCAAGGCTCAGCTAAGTTTAGTTTACTTTATTGTCATTGCACCTGGTACAACGAAATTAAATGTCATCTTCAGTGTACATTATAACTATAAAAATAAAATACAAACACACATCCTTCACATTCTATACAATTGAATTGAAAACCCCTGATATTGCATTAATATTGCACTATGCAGTAAAATTCAATATAGTTATTGCCCTTGGATAGAAGCTGTTTTTTAGCCTATTTGTCTTTGTTTTTATTATCCTGTACCATCTGCCAAATGGTAATAGTTCAAAAAAAAAGGGTGCCCAGGATGAGATGGATCTTTAAGAATGTTTTGAACTTTCTTAAGGCAACGGGAGCTATAAAGCTCTTCCAAAAAGGGGAAAGGGCAATCAATGATCCTCTGGGAAATGACGTTAACCCCCTGGAGTGCTGTCCTATCTGCCACTATGCAATTGGCAAACCATACACAGGTGCAGTAAGTTAAAATACTCTCTATGGGTGGAGTGGTAGAAGGTCACCAGCAGTTTTTCATTCAGTTGTTGTTTCCTGAGAAGTCTCAAGTGGTATAATCTCTGCTGGGCCTTTTTGACCAGTGCTGCAATGTGAGTGTCCCAGGTCAGGTCCCCTTTTATGACAACACCCAGAAACTTAAAACTGGCCACTTGCTCCACTCGGTCCCCATTGATAAGCAAGGGCTGGATGCCTTCTATAACCCACTAAAAGCTCCATGGTCTTATTGGTGTTAAGGACCAAGTTATTGTCTCTACACCATGAAAGCAACCGGTCCACCTCAACTCGTTAGGCAGAATCATACACCCCGGAGATGAGTCCCACCACTGTTGTATCATCTGCAAATTTAATAATAGTATTACTGGCATGAGTGGGAATGCAGTCATGCAAATAAAGAGTATAGAGTAAGGGATTCAACACACAACTCTGTAGCGTACCAGTGTTAAGAATAAGGGCTGAAGAGATATGATTACCTAATCTGACCCTCTGAGAGCAGCCAGACAGGAAATCTATAATCCAAAGGCATATTGAATAAGAAAGCCCAAGATCCATAAATTTTTATTAAGTGGATTTATTGCAGCAAAACTGTAAAGCAATTACAAAAGAATTCATGTAACTGCTGTGCATGCATCAAATGCAAGTTCTATTTATAACAATTCATGTTCAAATTTCCTGTGCTTCTTTCTTCTTTGCATAAAGCTTTGCATAAAGCTCTGGCGGTAAATCTCTCTTGGGCAGAAGATATAGTTTCCATTTGTTCCTGATTTTGTGATACTAAATGCCTAATGTAATATCAGGCTGTTTTCTTTCCATTTTGGAGAATTCTCAGGAATCACATAATGATTTTTTAGGATATGTGAATCCAGGCAAAGTCAGTGTTCTCAATAATTGGTACAGTTCTCCATGGTATGAGAGACGGATTTTTCCCAGCTCCATTTTAATATGACAGATAGATAATAATTAATAATAAAGTATGCATCTGCTGCAGACACATAGCCCTTCTCCTAAAATGTAACAATGCAATTTTATTCTAATTTAAATGGAACAAAAGAACAATATTGTAGTAGAATAGCAATAAAAGTACAAGAGTTTACAGGATTGTAAAACCAGTATGAACCAAAATTATAATACAATACAATTACAAAATAACGTTAAACCCTAAATATTAAAACTACTTTATTTTCCATTTTGTAGAATACTATCTTACTGGTTTGGAAGTTGATGGCACTTGCACAGTACTTTGGTAATGGTTTTGTTGGGCTTCCAATCTTGACTCCTGACCTTACTAGTTTCAAGCTACATACCTGCAGTATTTCAAATGCACACTGATGTGCCTCTGGCAGTTTTTCACAGAATAACTAAACTGCCTGAGCCAGTGTACTATAATAGAGTACCTTATAGAGTACATTAGCTCAACTATATGCATAGTTGAGCTAATGGCTGACTCAAAACTCTACTCAGCTTTGAAATTCTTGGGAAAATTCCCCTGTTTTACATGATTATAATGAAGATAATGCATGACTCTGAACTCCAGGAGGGAAAGGTATGATCCTAAGGTCACAAATAGGAAATAGACGTAGTGTAATTGACTTGAAAAAAGAAACCCAGAAGGAACAGGATTAGGTGGAGCTATTTCCTTATTTAAATGTTCAGAAAATTTCTTCTATATGCTGGAGATCTGAGTCTACAAAAGTACTAGAAAGATTCAGAGACAATAATATTGAGCTCCATACTCTGACCTTCTCTTCAATGGTTAGTTGTGTGTCATCCATTATTATCCCTGCCTTACTAGATTGCAATTGTGGAAGGAATCAAATGAGAGAAGAAAAAAAATCATGTGGTCAGTGTTAACAATAGGTGTTTGGGGTCTTCTGCTGGGCTCCAAGACAATCAAAGGGTCCATTGCTACAGAATTCCATGAAATAAAAATCTTGATGATTTTTATCTTGAATTCTGACTGATATTTTGAACCTTGCTGAGCATAGCTGCCAAATTATTTTTCTCCAGCGCTCTAGGTGTTCCACAGTGGAAAACACAAATGGTGCCAGATTTGCTTGCCTGGGTATGTTTGTAGAACTTCTCCTAATCAAAGTGCCTTCTGGTTGGTTGAGAGCCATATCCAACAAAGATCACTTTGATTATACTTTTCTATCACAATGACCCCTGGTGACGTAGTGCTTAGAATCCAGTATTGCAGGCTAACTCTACCCATAGCCTGGAGTTTGATCCTGACAGGCTCAAGGTTGACTCAGCCTTCCATCCTTCCGAGGTTGGTAAAGTGAGGACTCAGATTGTTGGGGCAATATATTGATATTGTAAAAATCCCAGAGAGTGCTGTAAAGCACTATTAAGCAGTATATAAGTCTAAAGGGGCTTTGGTGGAGCAGTGGACTAAAGGGCTGTTAAATAGCACTTAGCTGCCAGCTGCCTGCAATTATTGCAAGTTCGAATCTCACCAGGCTCAAGGTTGACTCAGCCTTCCATCCTTCCGAGGTAGGTAAAATAAGGACCCGGATTGTGGGGGCAATAAGCTGACTTTGTATAAAAAAGAACACCGCTTGGGGGGGGGGGGCAAAAGCCCTACTAAGCAGGTATATACAAAAGTATGAAGGCTATTGCTTAACGCCCTGAGTCTCCGGAGAAGGGCGGCATATAAATCGAACCAACCAACTAACCAACCAACCAACCAACCAACCAACCAACCAACCAACCAACCAACAAATGCTATTGCTATAATAAAAACCATTCTTCTCATAGATTTTGTGGTCTTTGGAAGAAAGTGTGGTGACAAAAAGTAATAGAAATCCCCCACCCCATTCAATTTGGTTTAGGAAAGTAGGGGAGGAGTGGAAAAACAAGTAATGATATAAAAAGAAACCATATAGGAAGACTATATGAGCAAACAAAAGTGAAACAAATAAAGGAAAGAATTGAGGAAAGTCAAGTTGAATACTATAAATTCAGGAAAATCTCAGACACTATGATAAAAAAAGAACTACATGGATTTCAAATATTTTGAATAACTATCCTAGAAATTTATTAGATAAAAGAACTTTACAAAAATTGCTGTTGAGACAGATACTTTTATGTTTTTCATAATAATTATGCTGTCAATATTATCTTAAACTTTTAATAGATCCATATGAAAGATGGATGTCAACCTTTAGCCTCATAGAAGATCCTGCCTGCAAGACAAAGGTATCTCCTTTTCCACAAGACCTAAGCAGGGTTATGCATCTTTAGAATGTATACTATAAATGATATGTTAATACAGGTATATGAGATAATAGTCTCCTATTAAATGTGTGCAATTCTATGGATCAGTGGTGGAATATTGGTTGATCATTCTAGAAAATACTGGCCAATACAACTGGAGAACAGAGTAATATAGGACTTAAAAAAAAATGAGAAAAGAACATTGAAATCCTCACATAGGTTTGGAAGCGGTATAATCTGCAAGCATGTTCCAGCTGCTCCCTGTTTTGTTCTACTTTACACCGCAAGACTTCCCAATTCTCCACTAAGGCCTGTTGCTTTGCCTTGATCTCCGCTGCTTGCCTCTCAGAGCACAGGCAGAGCACGCCATCTGCAGTATCCATCAAAACATGCAGCTGCAAAACAGGAAAAAAAATGAAGTGAATCGTTTAACTTTTAAAATAAAAGTTTAAGAACCCATCCATCAGTGACATTTTCCCAAACGATGGGTAACTCCAGTTCACGCTATACAGAGCTTCAGAAGCAGCCAGAGTCTTGAATTTCAGTTTGCAGAGAGGACCAGGCCTCAGAAAATTAAACTATCGAAACAGACAGTCTGTCTAGTCTATTTACACTAGCGGGGGATTTGAAACTGGCACAATATCTGCAGCTGGCTGGATTAAGCAGCCCAGGAGGACAATCTGTCATGTCTATATGAGAAATAGTCTGATAGCACTGGCAGGAATACAGAGGAGGAACAGCAGCCAAATCGTTTTTGTTTCTGCAGACAAGACTGCCTCTCATTCGTCCATCAGCAAATCTGTCAGATCAAGTGCTGCTTTTCCTTCTTCTCGCTACTCAATATGTTCATCCTCTTTCCCTCTCTTCCTCCAAAAGGAGGCGGAGGAAGAATTGCTGAAGCTAGCAGATCACAAGGTAGCAAAAACAATGCTGGACAAATACTGGGAAGGTGAAAGTAAGGGTAAGGCTGGGTGGACTGGGATTGCAGCTATGGAGCTTCCTCTTCTCTCCCAAAGGTCTCAGCCTGGTAATCCATATAATTTCTCCTCCTGGGAGGTAAGGAGATAAAACAGTTATAGGTGGGGTACCCCCGTTTAAAGGCAAGGAAGGACTTTATCCATCTCATCCATAGCACTTGAAAGAACCCTCTGAGAATGTCCTGGTTCAAGACGTGTGCTTTCTTCCTTGGTTCATTTATTAAATTTATGTCTCATATTTCATTCGAGTGGTGTGGTGGCCTAGAGGTGGAGCTCTCGCCTCACAATCAGGAGGTTGTGAGTTCGATCCTAGGTAGAGGCAGCTATTTCTCTCTCTGGGCACAATGAGAATATATCTACTGAACAAAACTCCGCATTGGTGACAGGAAGGGCATCTGGCCAGTAAACACTCAGCTCCATTCAGGTGCCCAGACTCCACACCACAAAGGATTATGGGATCATTAAAAGAAAAAGAAGAAAAAGAAGATCTCTCATATTTCATTCATGAATTCAAGGTGGCAAACCTAGCACTCACACCCCTTGAGTGGAGCAACACCTTATATTGAGGCAAGGTGGGTGGCCTAGTGTTACCCAATGAATTTTCATGTCTGAGGTGGCCTTTAACCTGGCCTCTCCTGCTCCTAGCCCAATGCATTAACCATTTGTTGATGGCATCTTGCTGATGAATAGTTTCAGTTCAAATTCATATTTAAAGCATATTCATATTTAGAAGACAAGAACCACAGGCAAATTCAAAACAAGACCATTATATCTGTAAACTGCACAGAATTGCTGTGTGTTGGGCAGCCATGTAAATTTTCTTAATACACTTTTTTAAGGAATGCAGTATATCTTACCTGCTGTTCATTCCCAAATAATTCATGTTCAAGAGTTGCTTGCTTACGTAGCTGTGACTGCACCCCATTCAGATCTTTAGCAATGGAATCTGGGATGGTCTTCAATTTGTCCTAAAGACCAAACACGTTTTCTGTTAATCATTCTGGTTTGATTTTGTTTTAAGATAGGCAGTATATAAAACTCTTTTCATTGGCATATGTGGGAGTCTATTTATAAACGAAAAGAATCATACCCATAAAGTGATCTAAATCTCTTTGATACTGGAAAGAAAGAGACTGAAGAAAAAAGTATGTCATGCAGTGGGGTACAGTTTGATCCCATTATTCATTTGAGCCAAATTTCTACATTTCTATATGTATATATGAGAGAAATACGGGAATAAAACATTGGACAACTGTTTTTATTTCCCCTTTTATGTTTTCCTGATTTAAAAGTGTTATGGGCAAATGTAAACTTTCACAAGACTATAATTTTACATTTATTGTTAGCCATCAAGATTACTTTGTGTGAAAGTTTTGAAATTTATATTTTGAAGGATGTCTTATTGATGCATTAAGAGATTTTAAAATATCCAATTTAAGATTATGGGTTTTTTAAAAGTTATATGAGATGAAATGTTTAAGTTAGACATGATTTAACAAATGGAAAAGTGACAAGAGAATTTATAAAGGGTAGGTTGATGGATAATTGTTAAAAGAGGAGTTAAAGAGTGAGAGGGAGTTTTGAATTCTGTAGTAAGATAGTTTATTTTAGTTTATGTTTGTTAAATGTTATACCCTGTTTTTGCTCTGGGAATCGGGGTGTGTGTGTGTGTGGGGAAGGGGGGTTGAAGGATGGGAGGGGATAAAATTGAAGTACAGATAAATGTATTAATAGTAAAGTAAAGAAAATGGGGGGAAATGTCGCAATAAATGAGATGATAAAATTAAGATATGACAAATATTGTTAGAACAAGAAGATATAAAAATGTACTTAAATGATACATTGTATGACTGACTATGAATTGTATGTTTGTTTGATTATAAAATAAAAACTTTTTCTCAAAAAAAAAAGATTACTTCGCGTGGAAAGGCTAGGTAAACAATAGAAATGAATGGTTGTTGTTTCATATCTAATCTGAGCGTCAGAAAGACACGTTTGCTTTCTGACACAAATTTCACCTCAATGTGGCTGAGAGCTTCCATCAAATCCTTCAGGCACTTGTAAATTGTTTCAGCATCTTGCAACAGTTTGCCTCTGTAGTTTGTCATCTCCAGCAACTCCTGCCAGTTGTTGCTAAAGCGGGAAAAAAGTCAGACGTAAAAAGCAGTATCCAGAAGCAAGTCAGAAGTGGACAGTCATGAAAGAATGTGTCAGTCAGTGGTGAGCTACCTCTTAATCAGCTATGCCAATTTCTGATGGTGTTTTTCTGGAACTGCAGTTAAAAAATACACAGTGGTGTCATAAATATAAATCTATCAACCTTCTCCTTACAAGAAATCTATCAGAATTTCTTGAGTTAGGATTTAAAACAAATTAAGAAATGTGTGCATGTGTACAATTTTATTGCACTGAATTAATTAACAAAAGTATACATGTATGCATATGACTGGAGATCATTCTATCATCTATCTATCTATCTATCTATCTATCTATCTATCTATCTATCTATC
>WNWU01000001.1:40253021-40362463 GCA_012654045.1 Ptyas mucosa | reverse complement strand
ATCTATCTATCTATCTATCTATCTATCTATCTATCTATCTATCTATCTATCATCTCTATCATCTGATAGGTTTTCATACAGATAAAATTTTATAAACAAACCAATAATACCATACTTTAAACTAATAAAAATATACGATCGTATAAAAATAATCAAAATGCATATATGTATATGCATGTGTGTGTGTGTGTGTGTGTGTGTATGCATATGTGTGTGTGTGTGTGTGTGTGTGTGTTATATGTGCTCAAAAGTCTTCTCCCTTTCCTCTTGGTTGAGGACAAGTAATGAATTTAAATATTGATAACAATCCATTGTTGCAAATCAAATCTACATTTTTCCTTCCACTTCTGCAAAATTCTGAATAATTTAAGAAAGATCTTAGATCTTGCAGCAAAGTAGACATGCCACCCAAATCTTCTCCTTCATGGAATATTTTTTTTCCATATGGCTCTTTTACAGCTTCCTGATCCTTGTCTTGTGAAAGAAAAGGTCAGACTGAAAAAATAATGGAAAAAGACAAGAATGCTTTCTTACCTCAGCTGTTTCTGCTTCTTTCTAATCTCCTTGGATTCAACATGGCCATGATCCAACATTTTCTGCGCTAACTGATGACATGCAGCAACTCTCTGGGAAGCAATTTCCATCTGATGCTGAGATTTTTCATATTTGACACAAAGAAGCTTTTGAAGAAAATGAATAGAGGGAAAAATTGAAGTGATGAATAGTTTTGAATAACTTTTCCAAGTTAGCCCACCTGATTTTTCCTGTATGATCCCAGTATGAATTTATTCCAAAGTACAGTCTCTATTAAAGTCTGAAATTCCAAACATCTTTGTTCCATATTTTGTTCTAGAAGGATAATCCTAGAGCAATTTGAAATGCTTTACCATCTTTCGTGCAGTTTTGTGTCTGCTCAAACAATAATAAATATTACACAGGGAGTCCATTCATGACATTGATTTTATTTCATAAGAGCTAAAATTTTGCTCAATTTCTATAGAATCTCCACATGAATCTGTCAAAATGCCAAAGACTCCAATAGAAACCAAATAAGGTCGAGCATTTATTAGATTGATGTGCTTGTTTTTTATGCCATTTTAGGACATTGTAAGATTTTGTTTGCATTGGTTTTTAATTATGCCAACTGACTTTTATAATCTAGTAGTGCAATACTTTTGCTTGAGCAGTGACTTGGTCTCAATTACTTGAAAATGTCTTCCAATTCTATGATGCTAATTATAAATGAAATCTAATCATGCAAAATCTATTTTTTAAAAACATCTCAAGTGCAAAAACAAAAAAGGAAAGAAAGAAAAAGCAGTGACCTCAGTGAGATCATGTATCATATGAACAGTGCTTTGGAGAGAAGGCGGGGCGGGGATTATTTATTTGGAGTTTCAAACTTTAGCCTCTAATCCAAGGGTGTTCAGTTACTCCTACAATTGATGATCATATTGATGTTTATTTCAAATAAGATTATTCTTTTGATTATTATTTTTTTTGCAATCTCCTTGATCAGAAAAATAATATTTTCATCATTATTCTGTCGATATCTTACTAATTATTTGGAACAATGAGTAATCATGAATACATTACCCTTTATTCAAGCATCTAAATTTCATAAATATTTCTTGTCTGCAAAAGCTCTCTATAATAATTATTAATCAATGCACTAAAATGCCTAAAAAGATGAGTCAAATTCTAGTGACTTCATAGATGCATTCACATGGTATCCTTGCCAGCAATACAGAAATATACTTTTGCTTTCTTCTGAGATGCTATTTCAACTTCTTAGTCCAGCCTATAGCCCTGATGTTTCCCGGTCTCCTATACAAGTATTAGCTAGACTCAAACAGCTTACCTTCTGAGCCCAGACAAGGTTGGCCAGAGGTTAGTCTCAGTTGAAAGTAATCAGCTTCACCAACACCTTAACTCACAGCTCACAGTAGATTATCCCATCCCCAAAGAACATGTTCTTTTGTTCTGTTTCTTTTACATGTATGAAGCCACTCTTGCAAAAATCATGTATGAAGCCATTCTTCCTGAACAGTCATGTAATATATTTTATACCATTGCAACATATTCTGGAAATCTTTTGAACCATTAGCATTATAACTTACAAGGACATGGTCATAATCAGCTCCATAGTCTTCAGAACTCGCCATCTGCTTTTGCTTATTGATCCAGCCCTCAAGATCTTCATATTCACTCAGGAAGTCATGTAGTTCAAGTGTCTCCTCTAAACTTTTACCCCTAATTTGAAGATAAAATAGACAGAACAAAGGCAACAGAAAACTAAGAAGTTTTGATATAACCACTCTGTAAAAATTACACATTCAATATCATTTTGAAGCTTAAGGCCAATGATTATAACTGATAGGATAAGTATAGAGGATCCTTATGAATGCAGTGTTAGGCTAAGGACGTCTATGTTAGTGTACTTTGCCTTCATCTTTCCTCCTCCAGACATCGTCCATTAAGGGGGAAAAAGATAGGAAGAATGCTATAAAAATATGGGTGTATTCCAGATGGGTTACACTTTTATTTATTTATTTTTTCAATCTGTAAGGCTTCCCTTCTTGTAGATGTGACTCTGAATGGGTAACAACACCAATAAAAACAATATTACCAAAAACGTGGCTTCATTGTATATGAGTAAAGAGGTAGCATCAGTTTAACAATAAATACACTTCTGGAAACAGCCACAAAAGGAAGTTCATCTGGATATGGATGGGTGGTGCATATGTGAAGACAGCTGTGACATAATCCTGTGTCTAAGCCAGGGGTGGGTTCTATTTACTTTTACTACTGGTTCGCAACGGGATCGTGCAGGGTCAGTGGGCGGAGCCTCCCGTCAGTTTTACTACCGGTTCTATAGAACCGGTCTGAACCGGGGGCAACCCACCACTGGTCTAAGCACACTTTCCTGCTTTCCTTTCTTCTTATGAACTGCCTGGGGTTTTTTTTAGTCAAGGTCATTTCCATGAACAGGACAAATACTTGCACCTTGTTGTATATAGAATAGAATAGAATAACAGAGTTGGAAGGGATCTTGGAGGTCTTCTAGTCCAACCCCCTGTTTAGGCAGGAAACCCTACACAACTTCAGACAAATGGTTATCCAACATCTTCTTAAAAACTTCCAGTGCTGGAGCATTTACAACTTCTGGATTAATTGTTCTAACTATCAGAAAATTTATCCTTAGTTCTAACTTGCTTCTCTCTTTGAATAGTTTCCACCCATTGCTTCTTGTCCTGCCCTCAGGTGCTTTGGAGAATAGCTTGACTCCCTCTTCTTTGTGGGGGCCTTCTTTGTGGCTGCCCCAGCTCTCTGGAACCAGTTACCTCCTGAGGTCTGGACCATCCCCTCCCTATTGGCCTTCCAAAAAGTGGTGAAGACCTGGCTTTTCCAGCAGGCCTAGGGCCGTTGATCTTGCTCTTGTGATCTGGCGAGATCCAGCCATGAATGGCATGAATGAGTTTTTAATGTTTTTAATGTTTTTAATTTTTAAATGTTTTTTAATAATGATTTTAAAAAATGTATTGTGAGCCGCCCTGAGTCTTTGGAGAGGGGCAGCATATAAATTGAATTAATTAAATTAAAAATTAAATCATGTCACCCCTACTCCTTCTTTTCATTAAACTAGATATTAAACTAGACATATGAAGCATAACATACAATTATGTAGAAACCAACACATGCTGCAACTTTCCTTCATGATAACATGATGTATGATTATAACCTACTGAATTATTAGGATTGTGCTCTCTGGCAAGGCAACATAAAACCAACACACACACAAATTCAGAAGACTCCCATGATTTTCATATTGTATGATTGAAATTTACTTCCTGATGAAAAGAAAAGGAAAAAAAAAGGGGGGGGGGAAGAAAGCTAACAAGAAAATATATAATCGGATCACACAGTCTTTTTTCCTTCCCTACCTTGCTTTGGCCAATGTTTGTAGTTCTTGAAGCTTTGTGTGGACCTGTCTTTGAGGCATATCAACTTCATCATAATGGATGGAATCTGAAAGTGGTAGAGTTTTGGCAGTTTCCTCTAGTTCCATGACTACATTCTGATAAATGCCAATTTCATGCTCTAGTGCCTGACCCAAAATAAGTTTAAGAGAAAACGTAGAACATTCAACACTGACAAAAAGTAGTCCAGTTTTACTTAATGTGCAAAAGTGATTCAGGAACCCCAAATTAGCAGACAATATCAGATTTAACTGAAGCCATATTCAATATACAGTATATAAAACAAACTAGAAGCCACTTACATGAGTCTTCCAAATCAAAGTTTGTTAGAAGCCATTGTAAAAACAGATTAAATACAGTAGTGGGTTTCAAATCCCATCGCTATCGGTTTGTTCATGGGGGCATGTGCATGTGTGCGCAGAAGCTTCTGCACATGTGCAGAGATGTCCGAGCGGGTGGGCGGAGACTCTCACTGCTCCCGCTACCAGTTTGCCCGATCCAGGGTGAACCAATAGCAACCCACCATTGATTAAGTACATAAATAATGTACTGACAGGGAATTATTAATAAGAACCATAAACTATATGGAAGTAGAAGCAAGTTGTTTACATAGGATTTCCTAAGAAAGGAGCAAATTTATAAGTCTGTACATGGTTAAAGGCAAAGAAGTCGTTTTTCAAAATCAACCAATTACCGCTTGAGAACTGTTATTTGATCCTAATAAGGTACCTATGACGGTGATGCCTCTAACCAACTTGATAAAAGTGTTTGTTTTCTTGCAAATTTTATCATCTGTGAGAAAAGACTCTGATCATAATCTCAATGAAGCAACTTTATTAAGCACTCTAGTTATTGGTTCACAGTTGTTTGTGCATTCAGCAATATTTTTCTACAGTGAGACTGAAATACCATACTAAATTTATTTCAGAAATGTACAGAACTATAAATATAGGTTGGGACATACTTAAGAGGCCAAAAACCTGACTAGAGCCTTGTAGAGTGTATGCGGAAATTATTCATCAATAGATGGCTGCTATTATAGCCTACTTCCTCTGTTCTTTGACATGTTGCTGCTGTTCATAGCAATTAAAAATAGATGATGTGATGAGGTTTTTCACATAGATGATGTGAAAAACTAGATAGACCCATGAAGTTGAAATAAACTTGAATATGATTGAATATATTATTTCTTTGAACTTTGAACAAGGTGCTGAGTAGTCCATGGTGGAAAATATTTAAACTCAAATGTTGTTGAGTTTTTGGTGTTCTCTAAGCTTGCTTCTTTTCTTGCAGAAGTTTCCTTAGCAGATTAAATAATATCATCAGTGCATGAAGGAATATAATTTTCTGATTGTTTATATATAATATGGTAACTTCTCCTACCAACCTTAATTGTGGTATTATTTCTTCTTAAATGCTTTTGGGAGGGGCATTGTTTCTTCTTTGCTTGTTCTTGTTTATCTGGTGCTGGTTCTCAATTATCTACTATTAGTTAATAGGTATATGAGTGTTCAACCTTCAATTGCTTCCTTTCTTGAATGGTTTATAGACTGATCTTATCTTAATATATCTGTTAATGGATGACTCATCAGAGTGCCATGTCCTCAGGAATTTTCTTTCACTTTTGGATTTAGATTGTTTTCCTAGATCCCATGCATTGGTGATATTTCTTAACTTGGAAATGAAACATCTGCAAGAAATTAAACAGATTCAGAAACCACCAGGAACCCAATATGTATTAATAATGTTGACTGGTTTATCAACAGGAATTTTACAGGGCCCTTATAGCAGGATTTCTCTTAGGCCAAGAAAAATAAGGGGTGGTAGTAGACCAGTTCTCATTTTAAAAAGTAGTTCATGTAGAGTTAATATTATTGTCTGAACACAACATAGTTCATAGCTCAAGAGCCGTGGTGGCACAATGGTTAGAATGCAGTACTGTAAGCTACTTTTGCTGCCTGCTGTGTGCCTGCAATTTGGCAGTTTGAATCTCACCAGGCTCAAGGTTGACTCAGCCTTCTATCCTTCTGAGGTCAGTAAAATGAGGACCCAGATTGTTGGGGGCAATATGCTGACTTTGTAAAACCGCTTAGAGAGGGCTGTAAAGCACGTGAAGTGTTATATAAGTTTAAGTGCTATTGCTATTGCTATAGGCAATATGAATTTGTCATACCAATTAAGAATCAATATTTTAAATTTAGCTTCTACATTGTATAGGTATCCTTAAGGCTGGGAATGCAACTATTCAACATCTCAGTAATCCTACATAGTTTGTAGTTTGTATATATAAGTTACCTTATGTTTTGCTATATGGTTAAGAGTTGCGGCTTCATCATTACCACAATCTTTGTTGGTGACCAGTGGAAGCTTCTCTGCCACCCAATTCTCGAGGTCCCAAGTATCCATTAAGAACTTTTAAAAAATGAAAAGTACACATGGTGATATAAGAGGCACTTACTTTCATAGATTAGTTCTATCAAATAGTATCTTTGCATTCTCAATATTAAATGAAAAGACAGCTAAAAGGACCATATATATTAATTACATACAAGGTCAGAGATACAGTGCAAAGCAAAGTACTTGGCCGCTGCTTCAGGAGACAATGCCAAGGAACTTATAAATCTGAAACTACAGTGATAAGACATACTTGAAAGAACAAATGAACAAGGTCAGAAAGGATTCTATCCTTTTCCAAAAGGAAAAAAGCAAGATATATATATATCTTGGCTAGCCTTTGTAAGGGATGAAGCATATAAAGACAAGGTAGCTATCCCTTATTTTGAAGGATGGGAAAAGAATGGCCAAAAGTCTGTTGATTCAAAAGAGAAGGAGGGAAAGGATTTAGGATTTAAACCAGGGGGCTGATGTATATATAGAATCTGATTCCCATATCCTGAAGTAGGCAGGCCTCATATCTATGCCTTATCATTGATATCATCATCAATATCATTATTCTCAACTTAAGCCATTTTAAGATGTGTGGACTTCCACTCCCATAATTCCTTGCTGCCTAGAGAATTCTGGGAGTGGAAGTCCACACATCTTAATGTTGTCAAAGTTGAGAAACACTGGTTTATATCTCTTCCTTATTGTCATATACATTGCATATTCCTGAAAAATAAAAAGGGGAAATAAATAAATGGAATATGAAGTACTAAACAGGAAATGCAGGTGAATTCACTTGCAAAGTAATGGTTGTGTTGTAGCAGAGAACTGCAAGGTAAACAAGCCAGAGAACCAGAAGTCTGGGAATTCTCACCAAAAGGAAAATGGACTCCTTAAGCTTTGCAGAATTCCATATTGCAATTTGCAATACTGCAGATTGAATCTTTTCGATCTATGTTGAGTGATGGCAGAGCTGGAGGCAAATTAGTTCAGCTGCCCAACCATAATAAGAAACAGGTGGTTCCAAGACCAACACCAAACTGTGTGGAAATCTTGTGTTGTTGCATGATGTAAAAGTGAGTGTTGTCAAAATACAGTGATATTTATTTATTTATAAAATTTATTTGCCATCTGTCTCCTATTCAAAGGCCCTGGGTAACTTACAGCATTAATATATATATATATATATATACCTGATAGTAAACAACTGACTGCTGCAGTTGCTTTATTTTTTTATCACAAGCTTCTTCAAGCTCTGTCCAGTTTTTGCTCAGTTCCTGGCACTTTTCTTTGATCCTCTGAGAAGACATGCATGTATCTTCTGCCATAGCATTCCCCTTTTTCAGAACCCTGGAGATTTGCTGCTTATGGGCTTTGACTTCAATTTGTAATTCCTAGAAGGCAAACAGGCAGAAATGTGATGGAAAGGCAAGAGGAAGAACAAATAGCCAAAAGAAGCAATCCAAGAGAAACTTGGAATCTATATGCTATTTTTCAAAGCCTAAATTTTACTGAGTTATTTTTTTGACCCAAATCTAAAAAAAAAAATGACCTTCTTCTAGTGTTTGTTCTTATATCCAGAGATATATGTGAAGCAGAAGAGAAAAACTTGAATTCCTGAAACTCTTATTTTCATTCTGAAGGAAAAGTTTACTAAATGCATCTATTGTCTGTAATATTTTTTTGATGGCAGTTGCAGGAACAACTGTGTTGATGACCTGGCCATCACTGTTCTGCCAAACAAGCCATAGCTTCATTTTTAATTGCAGGCATATAATTTTCATAATTTAAACCTAATGCATGATAGTGATAATATTTTGAAACTGGTCCCCAGCAACATTTTTAAAAACCCAGTTTGTTATACTGGTTAAGGTGCTGGAAACCAGGAGATGAGTTCTAGTCCTATCTTAAGCCTGAGAGATAGCTGGGAGATCTTGGGCCAGTCACTATCTCTCAGCTCAGCTCAGCTCACAGGGTTGTTGTCGTGGCGAGAATAAGAGGAGGAAGGAAGGTATTAAACAACCCAAGGTTGCTTTGAGTTATTTATTAAGCGATAAAGACAAGATACCAATCAATCAATCAAACAATCAAACAAAGAAACAAACGAAGTTCATCAATAATTCAATACCAAGGTCTTGGCTCACTTGCACTAAGATTTTCTATGGCTTTTGACCACCTAGCAGATTTCAATCAAAACAGGAAAGCAAGCAAAGCTGAGGCATCTTGAGAGTGTACATGTTTCATCTTGTTTTTAGAATTGTTTCTAATGTAGGACTGATATTTGAATAGGCTGAATCCTTGCTCCTGGTAAGTTTTCCATCTGACTGAAGAATGAGCTGCTAATGCTAACCCAAATGTAAAAAGTGAAATGCTTTTGAAAGTCGCCCTGAGTCTTCGGAGAAAGGCGGCATATAAATTGAATTAATTAAATTAAATTAATTAAATTAAAGTCCCCATTCCGACTTCCAAAAGAACCATCTTAATTGAAGAGTTACCTTCTGCTTCTGTAGCAAGCTTTGAGCCCCATTTAAAGATTTTCCTTGGATTGTGGAATTGGCAATGGACAGTCGCTCATTAATCCAGTTCATTTCCATGTCATGGTAATGGTAGAACTGAAACAGTTCCACATTTGCCTCCAACAGATGCCCCCTCTCAGCAAGAGGTTTTTGCAGGGAATCAAATCTGTAGATTAGATTTTTTTAAAAGGCTGTTCACATTTGTATATTTAAAAAGAATCATTAGGGTTCCTCACTAACTAAACATGTCTAATTGATTGGTCCTATTAGTACTAATGCCATTACTACTGTTAGTAAAGTATTAACTCTAGACAAGAAGAGAAAGAAATAGGGACATTTTTCACAACTATTTTACATTATAATTATCCAATCTATGGAACATGTGGCAATTTTAATTTGAGTGTATTACTTCTGTGTAATTTGCTGTATTTTCTTATGCAGTACTTTCCAGAAAAATAAAAAAAAAATAAAAAAACTTTTGGAGTGACTGCAAACAGCATTTTTTTGTTATTTATTGATCTGCAAGAACAGAAAAAATTGACATAATAGGGTCACTTGATAGTAGGTGATTGTGCAATGAGGATGTATATAGAAAGTTTAAAGGTATATATGTCTTGTTATTCTTCCATAGAAGAAGGGAAGAATGATTTGTCTCATTGACTTTTCCAACAGCCAATCTCAGTATTCAATAAGCATACTCATAGTTTTTTCTGCTCCCTGCCTTGTACAATAATTTGCTGTAGTTTAAAAGTAGCATTTGGATTTTTGATCCCTGGAAGAAGAGTAGCTTACCTTTCCAGATAACTCTGGGTCTCATCAAGAATCCTCTCTCTATTGAAGTGATGTGTAGCTACACTCTTGGCGTGAGACACAATGGAATTCATTTTCTCAGCCAGTCCCTGCATTTCATTTTCTAGCTGTCTATGCTCCTTGAGTAAATTGCGACTAGAACGCAAATCATGACCCAATTCTGCATTTCGAAGCATCCTTTCTATCTTCTCTATCTTCTCGTCAGCATCCTAATGAAGGAAATGTAGAAATCAGATACAAATACAGGTGATGCTCGACTTATGCCTATTTTATAAAACTTTCCAGGTCTTCCCTATTCAATGCTTCTGTCTTTTTGCAATCATACAAGACACCTGCTTCTATATTGGATCTTGATAACTTTTTGTGGGGCAACATGTAGAATCTGGCTACAGGGAACCTAAGGGAAATTAAAAGTGGCACTTCCATTTCTGTAATTTCCTATTGCCTTTATATAATGTCTTTGATATTTTAATATTTGTAGGGTATTTTAAATTTGACTGTAATAAACCATTCATTCATGCATTGCTCCTGACCTCAAGGAGCTCCATCAGTTGTTCCTGCTGGCCAGCCTGCCTCAATTTATCTCCATGTTCTATCATTTTGCTGTAGAGCTTCTCCCATTTCTTCTTTATTTCCGACATTTTGTCCTGAATGGAATCTGCAGCATAGTGGCCATTTTGTATCAGTTGATTTCCAGCCTAGAGAAATGCAATACATTTAGTCAAAAACACTTCTCTTGATAACCCTAAAAATTATAGTGGTTGTTTCTACCCACCGATCTATATTCAGAAAAGGTGCATGTATAGTATAAACCTTCATAACTCATACCAATTGTTGAACATTACAACTATACATCTTGAGTGAAGATACACTGTCATACTGACATGGATATGATTAATCTTGGTAATCTAGTCAATACATTTTCCAATTTACTAAAATGAGCTACTGTATGTGAAAGGCATGAAGAGTAGAAGAAGTCAATTATCTATGGGATAATCTGATGATGATTGATTTGATTGAAAGTGGTCTGATCCTACAAGTGAATTTGATGAATGTGTGCAGAAAAAGTGAAGGTGTAGATTTAATATCAGAAGTTATAAAATTATATAATCTAGGTTGTTCTGGGTAGGTATAAAATTTTAAATTCGTAGATTGTTGATAGCTTTGTATGTTCAGTGATATTAAAGAACTAGACATGAACAATTAAAATACTAATAATAAAATACTGGGGGTTTTTTTGCTGCAGAGAAATTCATTCACTTGCATTGCCAGGATGTGCACTCATATGTTGATACATCCAACATGAAAGCAACCAAATTATGAAGCTTCTAAACTTAAGATGAATATTAAAAATCTGTATTCTAATTTTAATTTTCTTTAAAAAAAATTAAACACAGGTTTTGTAGGAATTCTAAAGCAAATCATCACTAGGGATTTATAGCATCAAGCTGCCATTGCTATAGTCTTATGTTATATCATTAATGTGATGGTTGCATTATTATACAAACAGCTAGTGTAGAATTTCCCAAGATTTCAACACTGTTTTTTGGATACATGGACATAAGCTTGTTTTCTTATTAGTTGGATCATAGCAATTTGCATAGAATATCTGTATGTAATTTTGTAATTCTCTCATTAGCTAAAGATTATCAAATTACTGGCCCTTCTACTAATTATTTTTCTACCTGCATGAGAACACCTTACCGTCATCACTCCCATAAAATGCTTCTTATTGGCCATCATTTCTTGTTCCGCAGCCTCATGCCTTTTCAGCTTCCGTAAGATATTTGTGGGATCACGATAAGACTCATCTGAGGCTATCTTGTATTTCTCTTCCATCCATACCAAGAGTTCAGCAGTGTCACGAATGAACTCCTACAATTGTATACAAATTAAATTTTAAGAACTTGAGTAGACATTACAATATAATATGTCATACATGTAGCATATTAAAGACTCCTATGACCAAAAATAGTTTCATAAAAGACTGGAAATCTTCTATGGACTTTTTGTTGAAAATGGGGGGAAAAAAGAAATGTTGATTTCTGGATTTGCTGATTAAAAAGGTTGAATTTATAGGGATAGAGAAGAATTATGTGATGTAACAATCTTAGAGAGGGAGAAAGAATAAGTTGGTTTGTAACTGCTATAAAAAGATCAGAACTCAGTTCTTTAATTATCTTTTTCTTTTCTTGTTTGTACTGTTTTTCATTTTTTTCTTTTATATTTTTCCTAATTCTCATTTATATATATATATATATTATTATGCTTATCTTTTTATGTAAATATCTTCAATTAAAATATATAAAAAATCTCCTTTTATCATTGCTGTCCAATGGGTGGCAGCAAATAGCTGATCTTGTCTGATTTTTTTTTAAAAAAAAATTGGGTTTGTACTTGCATAGGGGATTGCCAGAAAATCCATGGCTAGAATGGGAAATACATCTTGGAAGAAGTGACACTTCTATATGACTGACAAGGAAAACTAGATGTACAGTATGCATCATTAAATCACTAGGAGTTCAGCTTGACTTGAAGAAGACCATACTGTACTTTTATTTAATGCCAGTGCAGAATACAGAAATAAAACATATTTTCCAGTGGTGGCTTTCAAATTTTTTTACTATCAGTTCTGTGGGTGTGGCTTGGTGGGCGTGGCAGGGGAAGGATACTGCGAAGTCCCCATTCCCTTCCCACTCCAGGGGAAGGTTACTGCAAAATCCCCATTTCCTCCCAATCAGCTAGGACTTGGGAAGCAGAGAATAGATGGGGGTGGGGCCAGTCAGAATTTTTATTATTGGTTCTCTGAACTACTCAAAATTTCTGCTACCAGTTCTCCAGAACTAGTCAGAACCTGCTGAACCCCACCTCTGATCTTTTCCCCAGGAGACTTAAGGATTTTACACCTGTTCTTTAAAAAATATATTGCCCACTTTCAGATACTATAAATGTCCAAGCGGCCTTTTACAATCTCAGTGAATGATCACAAAACTCGGTGTTTTCTCATGTTAAAGCTATCAAAATATGAAGTTGTAACCTGGCCTACACAGAGAAAATTTAAAATGAGGGGAATTTTTTTAGAACTGTGATCTTTCAACTGGAACAACTGATTTCTGGAGATCAGAGTAGCCTTAACTCTAGCAGGATTCCAGAAGGCGTTTACGATCTGGCTTCTTCTTGTGAGCCTTTAGGGAATGAGCGTGTTTAGTTTCCTCGCAACATTGTCTGTGGAACATTGTAGTAATGTTCATTTTGTTTTGTCTCCCATGGTATCTGCCCAGGCAATTTGATCCTGCAAAGTTGGTGTAATTTGAGTTCCTTCGATTAACCAATGTCATCTGCTGGGACCTGGAGAATGCACCTTTTCTGCAACAGCTCCTGCCTTCTGGCATATACTCTTAATAATAAATTATTATTAGTTTTAATATCACATTTTAACCCAATTACTGTATTTGAAGTGTGAGCACTTAAACTCCCATGCAGGCAGAGCGGAATATAAGTCTCAGTAAACAAAATTTAATTACATTAAGTAAAAGAAGTGTAACATATGCATTTTGTCTATATGTGCCATTTTGTCTATTCCCATGTCAAGCTAAGCAAACCATAATATAACTTAGCTCATGGGAATGTACAATTTTTCTGGGCTGAGGGTCACCCCGGGGTGAAATCCAGCAGGTTCTGACAGATTCTGGAGAACTGGTAGTGGAAATTTTGAGCAGTTCGGAGAACCAGTAGCGGAAATTTTGAGTAGTTGGGAGAACTGGCAAATACCACCTCTGGCTAGTCCCAGAGTGGGGTGGGAATGGAAATTTTGCTATCCTTCCCCCAGAAGTGGGGAGGGAATTGGGATTTTGCAGTATTTTGCCCACCAAGCCACGCTCACCAAGCAACACCACGCCCATCAAGCCATAGAACCAGTAGTAAAAAAAAATTGGATTTCATCACTGGGTCACCCTTGGCTTTTCAGTGGCATGCCATGAGTCATTTCCCATAAAATAGAGAGTGGGAAAGAGACAAAACTACTTTTACATTTCCTTTAAATTAAATATAATTCTTGTATTTAATCATTTTCCATTCTGTCAAGGGTATAAGCATGCCTATATTTTATAATTTACTAACACATTTCAGAACCTGGAGGGCACATATGGTCCTGGGGTCAACTGGTTATACGCTTCCGATTTAACAAGACATGTAACACAACAGTCAGATGAAGTATGTTGAGTTGGGAAATGCATAGTTCAATGTGATAAGTTCAAGCTTTCTACAAATAGTCTGCAACAGATCAACATTCTGACCTGTAGTAGAAGAGAATCTAATAGCCTCCTTTTTCTCTGCTCATATTTATTTATGAGCGATTTCCATCTTTCACATAAGGTAACCATTGTCTTCTTAATCCTGCAGAAGAAGTAACAGACGCTTCAGTTTCTCAAAATAAAGAAACATATAAACAAACAAATATGCTATATTTTCCCCTTACTGTAAAAGTTTCTGTTTTTCTTCTTTAGGCTTAGGCTGCTTAGAAGTTTTTAATGTGTTGTATTTGAACTGGATTTATTGGTGGCAGCAATTGTTTTTTCTGGTCCCATAGTCTCTATCACTTTTTAGGCTCACCATTGACCAATGATACTTCCGGATCTGAAGAAGCCCCATTGGATGATTTTCCCTGGGGAGTCTTCCAGGGGTGAAATCCAGCAGGTTCTGGAGAACCGGTAGCAGAAATTTTGAGTACTTCGGAGAACTGGCAAATACCACCTCTGGCTGGCCCCAGAGTGGGGAGAGAATGGGGATTTTGCAGGGTCCTTACCCTGGAGTGAGGAGCAGAGGTGGGTTTCAGCAGGTTCTGACCAGTTCTGGAGAACCAGTAGTGGAAATTTTGAGTAGTTCAGAGAACCGGTAGAGACCATCTCTGAGTGGCCCTGCCCCCAACTATTCTCTGTCTCCCGAGTCCCAGCTGATTGGGAGGAAATGGGGATTTTGCAATAGCCTTCCGCTGGATTGGGGAGGGAATGGAGATTTTACAGTATCCTTCCCCTGGAATGGGGTGGGAATGGAGATTTTACAGTATCCTTCCCCTGCCATGCCCACCAAACCATACCTACAGAACTGGTAGTAAAAAAATTTGGATTTCACCACTGGAGTCTTCCCTCAGAATTTAATTACAACATGAGAAAAACCCATCACTGAATGAATGACTGGACATTCTCAGGCATGTCCTTGCTGGTTTGATAAATGGAAGGTAGAGCTGAGGACTTTGTACAGTATCTGTATGACAAAATCGCTCAGATTCAGGAACACCTGGACTTTGATGGGGTAGATTCAGAGGGGATGATGGAGGCAGGTCTTGAGAATATTATCTGGGAAGAGTGTGATTCTGTGACTCCCAAAGATGTGGACAGGATACTGGGCAGACTGAGCGCGGCCACATGTTTATTGGACCTGTGTCCCTCCTGGTTGGTGCTGGCCTCTCGGGAGGTTACACGAGGCTGGCTCCAGGGGATTATAAATGTTTCCTTGAGTGAGGGTGTCTTCCCCGCCGCCTTGAAAGAGGTGGTGGTGAGGCCTCTCCTCAAGAAGCCTTCCCTGGACCCGACAGTGTTGGCTAATTATCATCCAGTCTCCAACCTTTGCTTTGTTGCGAAGGTTGTTGAGAGTGTGGTAGCGTGACAGCTCCCTCAGTACCGGGATAAATCAGCTTATCTGGATCCATTCCAGTCATGCTTCAGGCCTGGGTACCGCATGGAAACGGCATTGGTCGCATTGGTTGATGATCTCTGGAGGGCTTGGGACAGGGGTTGCTCCTCTGTCCTGGTCCTATTAGACCTCTCAGTGGCTTTTGATATCATTGACCATGGTATCATGCTGCACCAATTGGAAGAGTTAGGGGTGAGGGGCACCGTGTTGCGGTGGTTCTCCTCCTTTCTCTCTGACTGGTTGCAGTCTGTGTTGGCAGGGGGGCAGAGGTTGACCCAGAGGCCCTTGTATGTGGGGTGCCAAAGGGGTCGGTCCTCTCTCCCCCTTCTGTTCAACATTTATGTGAAACCACTGGGTGAGATCATCCATGGTTTCGGGGTGAAGTACCATCAGTACGCTGATGACACTCAGCTGTACATCTCCACCCTGGATCACCCCAATGATGCTCTTGAAGTGATGTCCCGGTGCCTGGAGGCTGTATGGATCTGCATGGGGAGAAACAGACTCAGGCTCAACCCATCCAAGACTGAGTGGCTGTGGTTTCCGACGTCCCGATATAGTCAGTTGGTGCCATCACTGACTATTGGGGGCGAGTTGTTGGCCCCCACGGAGGGGGCTCGCAACTTGGGTGTCCTCCTGGATTCACGGCTGTCTTTAGAAGAGCATTTGACAGCTGTGGCCAGGAGAACTTTTTATCAGGTCCACCTGATTCGCCAGTTGCGTCCCTTTCTGGATCAGGACTTGTTAAGTACGGTCACTCATGCCCTCGTCACTTCCCACCTGGACTACTGCAATGCTGTTTACATGGGGCTCCCCTTGAGGAGCACCTGGAGGCTCCAGCTGGTCCAGAATGCAGTCGCGCGGGTGGTGATGGGAGTGACGTGGCTCCCTGGCTCTACACTGTCTCCGATGGTCTTCCGGGTGCGCTTCAAGGTTTTGTTTACCACCTTTAGAGTGCTCCATAGCTCTAAAGGGGTATCTATGAGACTGCCTTCTGCCACCAGTAGCCTCTCACCGACCAGTATGCTCCCATAGAGAGGGGCTTCTCAGGGTGCCGTTGGTCAAACAGTGTCGACTGGCGGCCCCCAGGGGGACAGCCTTCTCTGTGGGGGCACCTGCTATCTGGAACAAGCTCTCCCCCGGAGATATGGAGGATCCCGGATCTGTGCACTTTCCGCCGTGCCCTCAAAACATTCTTATTCCAGCAGGCTGGCCTGGCCTAACTTCCCTTTTAAATTGCTTTTTAAATTTTTATATTTGTCTTATAAATTGGGATGTTTTAAATTTGTTTTTTGGGCCAAAGTATTTAATGTATTTTAAATGGTTTTTTAACGTTTGTATTATGTTTATTTTATCTTTTGGTTGTTCACTGCCCTAAGTCCTTCGGGAGTAAGGCGGTATATAAATTTTATTATTATTATTATTATTATTATTAGTAGTAGTAGTAGTAGTAAATAAATAAATAAGAAAGATTTTAAAAAACCTAAAACCCCCCAATGAGAATGACACTGATCTTTCAGAAGTTAAAGAGTGAATTTTTTTCCTCATCAAATTGAAAGAAAATGAGAAAAAGAGCAGGACACAATAAGCACAAGAGTAATTCTAACATTTTCTCCTGCGAGTTACCAATTGAGAAATAAGAAAAACAGCAAACTATTTTTGAGAACTGCTCCCCTGATTTTTCATCTTCTCAAGCATTGATAATTCGGAAAGATATTAGTTATATAATGAGAGAAATGGTCATCTGCAGACATGAGCTATCCAGACTATTGCTCTCAATGCACTGTAAAGCCATTATGAAAGCTTAAGAGAATATTGGTGGTCCATTTTATTCAGCAGAAGAGTGAGTAAAATGCAGAAATTGCTTTATTCTACACAGAAACAAAGCAATTACATTTGTTATTTTAAAAGTGTATTTAAATTACAGTGAAATAACTTGCAAAAATATAAATCCTCTTGTCAACTAAACCAGCTTCTGAAAAGATAAATTATTTGTTTTTCTGGGTTCACTCCTTTATTTACAGTATGTACACAATCCAAGTCAAGGGGAGGAATTTATGAGTTTCTTGATAAGTTCCCATATTAGGAATTACTTAGTGGCGATAAAAGCAGCTAAATGCAACTATTTTGCTGCTCTTATTGCGTCATCAGATAATCGCCCAGCCGCCCTCTTCAGGGTGACCCTCTCCCTACTTCATCAGGAAGCACGGGAGGACCCCTTGGAGGGTAGAGCTGAGGATTTTGTTCAGTATCTGCATGACAAAATCACTCAGATTCGGGAAGACTTGGACTCCGACTGGGTAGTCCCGGGGAGAGGGACAGGGGCAGGTCTTGTGAGTGTTATCTGGACTGAGTTTGATCCTGTGACCCCTGAGGACGTGGACAGGATTCTGGGCAGGCTGAACGTGACCACTTGTTTATTGGACCCGTGCCCCTCCTGGTTAGTACTGGATTCCCGGGAGGTGACACGCGGCTGGCTCCAGGGGATTATAAATGCTTCGTTGGGTGAGGGTGACTTTCCCGCCGCCTTGAAAGAGGCGGTGGTGAGGCCTCTCCTCAAGAAGCCTTCCCTGGACCCGGCAATGTTGGTAAATTATCGTCCGGTCTCCAACCTTCGGTTTTTGGCGAAGGTTGTTGAGAGTGTGGTTGCGCAACAGCTTCCCCGGTACCTGGATGAAATGACGTATCTGGATCCGTTCCAGTCGGGTTTCAGACCCGGGTACAGCACGGAAATGGCATTGGTCGCGTTGGTTGATGATCTCTGGAGGGCCCGGGACAGGGGTTGTTCCTCTGTCCTGGTCCTGTTAGATCTCTCAGCGGCTTTTGATACCATCGACCATGGTATCATGCTGCACTGGTTGGAAGAGCTAGGGGTGGGAGGCACTGTGTTACAGTGGTTCTCCTCCTTTCTCTCTGACCGGTCGCAGTCGGTGTTGACAGGGGGGCAGAGGTCGACTCCGAGACCACTTATATGTGGGGTACCTCAGGGGTCGGTCCTCTCGCCCCTCCTGTTCAACATTTATGTGAAGCCGCTGGGCTTCCGTGGTTTTGGGGTGAGATATCACCAGTACGCTGACGACACCCAGCTGTACATCTCCACCCCAGACCACCCCAACGATGCCCTTGAAGTGATGTCCCGGTGTCTGGAGGCCGTGCGGATCTGGATGGGGAGGAACAGGCTCAGACTCAACCCATCCAAGACCGAGTGGCTGTGGTTCCCGACGTCCCGATATAGTCAGCTGGTACCATCGCTGACTATCGGGGGTGAATCATTGGCCCCGGCAGAGAGGGCGCGCAACTTGGGCGTCCTCCTGGATTCACGGATGTCTTTTGAGGAGCATTTGATGGCCGTGACCGGGAGGATTTTTCATCAGGTTCGCCTGATCCGCCAGTTGCGTCCCTTTCTGGATCGGGACTTGTTACACATGGTCACTCACGCCCTCGTCACCTCTCGCCTGGACTATTGTAATGCTCTTTACATGGGGCTCCCCTTGAGGAGCACCCGGAGGCTCCAACTGGCGCAGAGTGCGGCCGCGCGGGTGGTGATGGGAGCGACATGGCGCTCCCATGTTACTCCTCTCCTGCGCGAGCTGCACTGGCTCCCGGTGGTCTTCCAGGTGTGCTTCAAGGTGTTGGTTACCACCTTTAAAGCGCTCCATGGCTTAGGACCTGGGTACTTACGGGACCGCCTACTACCACCAATAGCCTCCCACTGACCGGTATGTTCCCATAGAGAGGGGCTCCTCCGGGTGCCGTCGGCCAAACAATGTCGGCTGGCGGCCCCCAGGGGGAGAGCCTTCTCTGTGGGGGCACCCATTATCTGGAACGAGCTCCCCCCAGAGTTACGGAGGATCCCGGATCTTCGTGCCTTCCGCCGTGAGTTAAAAACTTTCCTGATCCACCAGGCGGGCCTGGCCTAATTCTTCCCTTTTCCCCTTCTTTTGTAAAATAATTTAGAAATTTTAAATTGTAATATTTTAAATTTGGGGTTTTTAATATTGTAAATTGGGATTTTAAATATTGGGGCCAATGTTTAATTCGGTTTTATTTGGCTTTTAAATTTTGTATATATGTTTTTATTTATGGCTGTTCACCGCCCTGAGTCCCCTCGGGGAGAAGGGCGGTATATAAATTTAATAAAATAAATAAAATAAAAATAATAGGTCTCTCCTCTTTTGTAGTTCTCAGATGACATACCTGTCACAAGCAAAATGACCCCTTTCTATCAGCTGCTCTCCTTGGCCATTGGTTGCATTTGTTCGATGTTTCAACACCAACAGCACTTGTTCAAAATCCTCATGTTGCTTCAGGAGATTCTGAGTTGAATCCATGTAATCCTGAAGGAAAGACCATAAGAGTTATGATATTACTCATAATATTATTTCATGCTTATCTCCAGAACATGTGAATGCTCTGAAACTTGAGTTAGCTGGGTGAGGGTAGTATAACAATAATTTCATTTCCCCCCCTAGAATTTCATTAATTTAATTAGAATTCTTAACGATGATGCTAGATGGTGTGAACGGCTACTATTCTCCATTTGCTTCATTGGTTATGACGTTCTGAGACCACCTGAGTAGAATTTTCCCTTCCTGGGTGTATAAATATCGAGGCAAAGCTTAGGTTCCAGACCTTCCATCAAAATAGGGGATATCAGTCTTAAAACACTGCTTCTGCCTCCACCTTCCTACCCCCCTGAGAGTATTTTGTAAAGCAAGAATGTATCTTTTTCCAAATATTTTTATTCAACACTTTTAACCTTTAAAATCACAATTACACTATTACAGCTTTTCGTTATCGGAATTTTTTCTTAATTTCAACTTATCCATAGGCCTATTGTTTTATACATGTACATTCTTATTCCATAGTTACTTATATGTATAATATATACAATGTTTACATGTGTACTATACTCTAAATATATATTTTTTCGTTATATTATCTTTTCTATACATTCACTATATATTAATTTTAGACTTTTTTCAAGCCAATTATACCACCTATTCCACGTCTCATAGTTTCCTCTCTGTCCCTTAATTCCATTGTTAATTTGTCTTTTTCTGCGCATTCTAGCACCTTTTTTATAATCATTGCGTTTCATGGAGTGCTTTCTTGCTTCCAGAAGCAAGAATGGCGAATGTCATTCTGGCTGCGGTGATTAAATGGAGCATGATGTATTGAATTTCTTTACCTATATTTCCTTTTATTATACCCAAAAGGAATAACTCTGGCTTCATATCAATTTTTTGTTCAATAATTTTTTGATTTTTGTCCAATATTCCCTGGCTTTGGGACATATCCACCACATGTGGTATTAGGTCCCTTGTTGGTGGTTACGTTTCCAGCAGTTTGGTGGTCTATTGGGAAACATTTTGGCCAATCTCGCTGGGGGTAAGTGCCATCTATAAAACATTTTGTAAATGTTCTCCTTGTATGCGACCAACATCGTCATTTTATAATTTCCCCCCCATAATTTTTCCCAATGCTCCAATTCGATATTGTACCCAAAATCTTTAGCCCAAATTATCATTGTTTCTTTCACAGTTTCCTCCTCCATTTTAAATCTCAGGAGGAAATTATATGTTTTGGTAATCATTTTTTCATCAGTCCCTGTTAATATTTTACTCAATTCTTGTTGCTCATTTTGAAACCCATATTGTTCTGAATTTTTTTTATATCTTGTTTGAATCTGTAGGTACAGCCAGCAGTCTATTTTAATTCCCTGTGTTTTTAGATCCTGACTTGATTTGAGTTTCCCTTGCCCATCTAATAGCGCTTTATAAATTACTATCTTGTTTAAATCAATTAAATTGGGGTAAACCATTGCTCCCATAGTTGATATCCATTTAGGAATTTTTGTATAGAAATTTCTTTTAATTTTAATCCAAATCTCTAATAAAGCATCTCTCACCTGGTGTCTCTGAAAATATTTATGGACTTTATTCTTTCCCTCCCATGCTGTAGAGCATGTCCAGCAAGAATGTATTTTATAAAACAGGGCATTTTGTGGCTCATTGTATGCTTTTTGTTGACTTAAAATGAATGGAATACTTGTTATTATTTGTATTTATTTGAGTGTTGGTTTGAAGTGATTAGTTCTGCATATTTAATCTTGTTATTGTAAGCAGTCTGGAGTTATGTGAGGTATATAAGCTTTGTAAATACAGGTAGTCCTTGATTTACAACAGTTCATTTAGTGACTGTTCAAAGTTACAACATAAGTGAAAAAAGTGACTTATGGCCATTTTTCACACTTATGACCACTGCAGCATTCCCATGGTCATGTGATCAAAATTTGGATGCCTGACAACTGGTTCATATTTATAATGGTTGCAGTATCTTGGGATTATGTGACCACCTTTTGGCACCTTCTGACAAATAAAGTCAATGGGGAAGCCAGATTCAATTAACAACCATGCTTTTAACTGAAGCACCACGGTGATAACTATGGCAAGAAAGGTTGTAAAATGGGGCAAAATTGATTTAACAGCTGTTCACATAGCAACAGAAATTTTGGGCTCAATTGGGGTCGTACATCCAGGACTATCTGTAAATAAATTCCAGTCTAAATTTGAACTAAAATAATTAGTATTTACCCCAAGATTATCAGTCTGAAAAAAGGCCTCATGGCTGGAGATAGCAGCAAGGATTGAATCAACTTCTTTGATGAATTTCTGCAATGCTACATTTTCCTGTAGCTTCTTCTGTCGCTCCATCCACAACTCATCCAGTTCATTTCTTCCTTGAGCAATTCTGTCTATATATTTACCAAGATCAAGAGCTCCAGTGTTGGATGAACTATCTGCAACCTTCTCACCTAATTCTTGCAGCTGTTTAAATCTGTCAAAGATTCCAAAACAATTGCATTTATGACATCTTTCTCTTGTTTGAATAGCATCTACACATATTCATGTTTTTAGGTTTTCAGAGTTACACATGCTTCCTTATAGAGGCATAATTGATTAAATATATCTATTCAATATTCTATTCTCCAATGGACAGGGATGATAGCATCCAATTGTTATTGTAGAATATTCAATATTGTCCTGGTTCTTACATTGCATTAAAATATTATGTTATTTTGGTTTAGAGAGTTCTGTTAATTCATCCATTATAGATTGTAACCATCATATCTGATTTACTAGGACTTAATCTTTTACATAAAGTCAGCAATGGTAGCCAATAACTATGATTTAGCACAGTGTTTGCAACACCTCCCCTTGCTTTTGGTGACTGAAGTAATATATGACTAGAATGAATAATCACCTCTGATAGTCCTTTTTTATTGCAGTAATTATGGTTTAAAACTGTAGAAATAGTTATTGCAGATTGTATCATGATTACTATCTCAGCAATTCTTATTGTTACTACATGGTCTTATAAGTACCTGTGATTCTGACTCTGTATCTCTTCCAGCAAGTCTTGGTGTTCTTTCAAGAGCTGTTCTGCAGAGATCACATCTATACACATCTCTTCACTTGTCAGTTTCTCCTTCATACCACCAATCCACAAGAGAAGTCTGTGGCTCTCTTGCAGAAAAGCTTGTTGATCCCTTGCTATTTGCAAAACCACCTTCTTCTCCTCTGCTTTTAACTTAAAAATTGATAATAGATTCTCCATGTATTCTCCATGTTCTTTTATGGCATGACTCTCTGCAGGATTAGAATCTTGGATTCTGTGTAATGAAGCCAGAGACACATTCTTGAGTTAGAATTAATTCCAATTATTAACCAAAGCTGAATTTCCCTGAAAATAGATATGCCTGATACATTGTCCTGAATACTGTTAATTCATTGATTTTGTTCCATATCTAAATATTATTATATGATGAATATAATATGATACGATAAATTCCCATGATTTGGCAATTGGTGTGAACATATTTCCAGAAAATTAATTAGAATCTATGTTAGCTTCAGCTAAGAGATACTAGCTGAAAGTTAATTCTAGTTATGAACTCATCATGTTGCTGAATGGAGGACTGCCTTCTTAGATTGCTGTATTTTATTGAAAATATGAAATTGATGTGAAATGTCTTGTGCATTTAGGGAAATGATATGACTATGAATAGTAGTATAGTAATCAATTCAAATAGAGCCAAGGTTAGTGCAGTGGTTAAAGAGCCAGGGTAGAAACTAGGAAACCATGACTTCTAGTCCTGCCTTAGACACAAATCCAATTGGATGGCTTTGGGCCAGCAACTCTCTCTCAACCCTAGGAAGAAAGGGATGGCAAACCACTCCCCAAAAAATGTTGTCAAGAAAACTGCATGAATTAATCTGGGCAGTTTCTAGGAGTCAAGACAGGCTTGGAGGCACATACAAAAAGTTAATTTGAAATTACTTAACCATGAATATCACTAAGCAATTTTGGGACAGTCATAAAAACTAGGAAGCTACTTATGCCAGCTGGAGTGACTTCTAGTCAGGTTTTGTCTGATGGTAGAAGTGTTTGGTAGAAGTGTTACTCAATGTCTCAGGGAGGACTTTATAAATCACTTTATATCTGATGGTGTCATATAAGCAGTGGTGGGATTCAAGTAATTTAACAACCGGTTCTCTACCCTAATGATTTCTTCCAACAACCAGTTTGCCAAACTGCTCAGAGAGTTAACAACTGGTTCTGCCGAAGTGGTGCGAACTGGCTGAATCCCAGCACTACATATAAGGTGTCAGTCAGGGTTGAAACTAGTAAGACAAATTCTCTACTATTGGGGCTTATAGCCAGGAGCCTTCTTGTAGGTATAGGCTCCCTTTCAACTGAGCTAATATTGTGATTGTTACAATGAATTGAGCCAAAGAGGGGTAAGATAACTTTGTAGGTTATTCTGCATCCCTTGAAGGAAAGCGGGAGTTACCATAATGAAAAGAAAGGGCCTTGAAAAATATTGTTTTGGGCTTTGAGCACAAAGGCCATTCCTAATAATAGTGATTCCTAGGAAATCAACCCTGACTGTTCTTTGAAAGGACAGCTACTGAAACTGAAGCTCAAATACTTTGGCCACATAATGAGAAGAGAGGACTCATTGGGAAAAAACCTGATGTTGGGAAAGATTGAAGGCAAAAGGAGAGGGGTACGGCAGAGGATGAGATGGTTAGATAATGCCATTGATGCAATGAACATGAATTTGGCCAAACTCTGTGAGACAGTGGATGATGGGTGGGGGCGTGGTGTGCTATAGTCCATGGGGTCATGAAGAGTCGGACATGACTTAGTGACTGAACAACAAATAATATTGATAGTATTTGGGATGCTACTATATTTGGGATGCAAATTGAAACAGCCCCGAGAGGCTGTGATACAGAAAGTCCATGTGACCATCATGAGTTTTGCAACCCAGACAGGATAGTCCTAATTATTCTCAGTCTTTGGATGGATAGAGTAACATAAAACCATCATATGGTTCTCTATCATTCATATATGCAAAGATGTGGGTGAGGGGAAAGAAGAGCAGTTGGCAATGTATGGCTGCTTTCATTTCAGGGTTAGATATTAAGGATTTAACATTTACATTGATGTGTTCTAGATTTTATCAATATAAGCAGGCATTATGGGTTATTACCACTTCTTTCTATCCATGGAGAAACCCTATCTGTGTGGTTGATATGAGTTGATACCAACTTGATAGCATATAATCCATCCATCCATCCATCCATCCATTTCTCTCTATTCAAAGTAATTCCAAACTCCCATCTATTCAATGAGGCAAGCAACCTTTCTAAAAAGAAAAATGCATTTCCTCATTATTACTGCTAATCAATTAGAGAAAGAGGTAGGCGTCATTGCTATACCTAACTCAAGTTAGATATGCAGGTGTCACTCTCTGCTTAAATCTGGCATCCAGATTATAAGTGTAACAATTATAATGCCATTACTGTAATAAAGAACTGATTTCTTACAAATTGGCTATCCTCTTTTGGTATTCAATTTTTCTCTCCAGAACTAAGATGTCTCTTTCACAAACTGAAAGCTTGCGTGCCTGCACTTCCAAGACAGCAGGCTTGCTCTCTTGCCCCAAATCCTCAAGGCTGGTCATCTTGTCTTGTAACAGTTCTTGAGTGTCATGGCAATCCTGAAGGAACGTCTTCACATCAGTAACCCCAATCAGCTCTGAGCCTTTTTCTTCTTTTAATGCTTCCAGACATTCCCATCTAAAAAACAACAACACAATAATAAAGCAGAGCTCATTATGATTAGTCAGGAATATGTCTGTATATAGAGAGATATTGAATTTTAAGTTTTAAGAATAATTTAAAGATAGAAAGCAGAGAATAGCAATAGTCCGTTCATTACGTTGTGCCAAGTACATTGGAAAACAAATATGCACCTTGCAATTTTCTTGGGAAAGTGTTTCAGAAATAATTTGCCATTGCCTCCTTCTTAGGGCTGAGAGGGAATGACTGGCTCAAAGTCACCTAGCTGGCTTTGTGCCTAAAGCAAGACTAGAACTCCTGGTCTCCAGGTTTCTGGCCTGGTGCCTTAACCACTATACCAAACTGGTTCTCCTAATCATTATTATTAGGGTAAAATAAGAATAAATGTATATGTTTTGGAAAAGCTCATTATTACGTATATATTTAAGGGTGTGGGTCTTTTCAAACATTTGCAAGTTAGAGTCTTATATGTCACTGCACCAAGTTCTAAAAGACCATAAATCAAAGATGATGTGTACATTTGCTATCAGTTGTATTTTTTTTTTTACCTCTTGTTTATCTCTTGCTTACGAGTTTGGATCTCCTTCTGTTTTCTGGGACACCTCTTAGAAAACATATCTGCTGAGGAACTAATCTCATCCAGCTGTTTTTTCCCAGCAGCCAATTCTATTAGGAAATTCTGAGGAAAGAGACAATAAACAAAATCATATACTTTCATCTCTGCCATAGTTATTTATGGAAATTATCTTGGCTGGCCAGGGATGAGTAAAATGACAAATGTATGCTTTTTTGATGCTATTTTGTCATCATCACAATTTTCTGCAGAAACTGTTAATTGTTTGTAATTGTTTACAATCACTGTCTTATGAAAAGTCTCTTCTTTATTATCTTTTTGCATATCAAACGTTTTTCCAGATGGGGCAAGCTCAGGCACTATCAGCCAAACCTAATGGGTCCAATTTCATACATTAACAGATTTCTGAAAGACTTAACAGAAGTCTGAAGAAATGGTGGGAAAAATGGGAGGATTACAAATGGAAAATGACAACATCAAAAATATCACTTTAATTGGGTACCCAGGGTTTCTTCAATTTAAAATGCTTAAGATAAACTCAGTCCTTGAATGGGCAGAACACTTTACCAGCATTTATTTATGCAATGTATTAATCCGGATGGAATTTATAGATACTGATAGGATAATAAAAGCAATTAGTATATGTTATTAAAAGGCAATTTGATACATTAAAATTAATGCATATTGGTGCCAGTGGGTCCATAATCACACTCTTTTGCACTGGAGGGGCTTAGAGGGGAGGTGGGTTTTAAGAACACTAGTGGGTTTGCCCGTTAGTCAACACTCACTCCTGGTTGTGTTTGTTTCAAACAGGTGCTACTAAGAAGGGATTGTGTGGTAGAGTGGATAAGAAAATTGACTTTATCTTTTCCTCCAGCATTCCAACTAGGGCTACTCTTGAACAAGTGTACAACCATTTCTCAACCTGGTTTAAGAGATAATGAACACACTTTGCTGCTGGCTGACACGTTTTGAAAGTTGTTTGAACAGGCTCTATCCACCTTTCAAAATAGCAGCCAGTCCCCAACATCCTTCTTTCAAAGCCAAGACTCTAAACTTGGGATCAAGAGAGACAGTCCTGTTGGTAAGAACTAGGTGATCCTACTGTCCCACTAGAATGGTTTTGATGGACCATGCCAGAGGAATACCTGCAGCAGCCTGATAGCTTAAGAGCTATCAGGCTCATGCCATTCCATAGGGCTGTGATGGCGAACCTATGGCACGGGTGCCACAGGTGGCACGCGGAGCCATATTGGTGGGCACGCGAGTGTTGCCCTATCTCAGCTCCAGCGCGCATGTGCACACCAGCCAATTGATTTTCATGCCTTCCGGTCCCATTGGAAGTTGGGAAACTGGCTGTTTCTGGCCTCCAGGGGGATGGGGAAGGCTGTTTTTGCCCTCCCCAGGCTCCTAGAAAGCCTCTGGAGCCTGGAGAGGGGGAAAAACGGGCCTACCGGGCTCACCGGGCCATCATGTGCCAAAAGCAGGGGGAAGTATGGGGTGGGTCACATGCACATGCGCGGGAGGGTGGGGCACATTGAATTATGGATGTGGGCACCCGCACCTGCGGCCCCCCATGCTCCCCCCGGTTTTGGCACGCGACGGCAAAAAGGTTAGCCATCACTGCCATAGGGTTTCTGGAAATAACACTGATAAATAGATCAGGAGTATCAAACTTGCAGCGTCACATTGTCATCACGTGACGTATCGTGACTTTCCCCCCTTTGCTAAACCGGGGATGGGTGTGGTCAATGCATGATGCATCTGGCCCATGGATCGCGAGTTTGACACCCCTAGAATAGATGGTGAAAGAAATTAAGTTATACCACACGAAGGCTGCTAGGAGCTGCTGCCTTCTTGGGTTGAATGTGTAAATGTTACTTTAACATTGGAAGACCAAAGGCTAATTTAGGGCTATTCAGGTTGGGAATGAGAATGAGAGGTAAGTAATTTTGTGGAAATATGAAGCCCTCACCCCCAAAGTGCAGGAAATCCAGGGCATATTTGCCCTGGGGTCAGATACAAAGGGGGAAAGGATTTAAGGTTTATAAAGGCATAACTTGTCTGAAATGAATCTGTCTGCCTTTTTTTTATGCTTTCATTTTTAAAAGTGAAGCTCAGGATTAAAAAGTAGATTGCATATGGACATACAATAATCTTCCTGCAAATACAGGTAGTCCATATTTAATGATGGTAATTAGGATTGGATTTGTTAAATCACAAGTAATTTATCACCAATTGTTGTTCTTCTTCAAAGGGAATAATCCAATTGCTTAATCTTTGCACTGGGTTTTAAATTACAATATTATTTTCTATAACTTGTAGATCCTCTGCTTGTCCAATAATTAGCCTGCAAAGGTATTTCAATTTCATTTAAGTCTCTGTCATTTTGGCGGCTATAAATTAACAATGAATATTTCACAGTCTGAACAAGTACAAGTGGTTTTCTTTGCAGATTTACCAGTCAATCAAGATATCTAATAATTGGCTAAAAATCCTGCCATAGTTTTACCGAAATGTAATATTTTATGTCAGTGTTAATCTTTTGTAAATGAAGACAAATCAGGAACTCAAAGTACATCCTGTTAATAAAGACCTGGAATTTTTGCTGCATAGCTTCCACATTGTTGGCTTTGGGTTGAATGGTCTGGAAAATTTTCTCCTTGTCATCTATCCAAGACTGAAACTCTTCACAGGAGTTGTAATATTGATAGAGTTGGATTCTTTCTTGTAACTCTTTTTTCCTATGCTGTTTGGAAGAAATTAGAGATGCTTGAATAAGCACTAAAGCATTGCAGATAAAGTAGGTATTCTAGCAATAAAATTAATTAGAATATCCACATCAATGTAAGAAAATCCATATTTCTAAACCCTTCATTCTACACACCCATCTAAAGATTATTAGGAAAAAATAATACCTCAGCCATGGTTTGCAGTTTTTCATACAGTAAAACAATGTTCTTCTGCTTTTTCCATATGTTTTCCATAATAAATTGTGAATCAGAGCCAAGCTGTCCAGCGAATGTAGGTTTGACAAGAGTCTGTGAAAGATAATGATTTGATGACATTTAGGTACTCTCTGGTTGTTGATTTCTGAATTTGCTGCTGGCACAGATGCCATCTACTCAGAGAACTAGACACAAAATTCTATGCTCAATACCGAGTTCTATCACTCACAAATGCTAAATACGCTTAGTGCCAGCTTAATTTATATATATCTATGGAGATTCTGATGGTGGTGGAGAATGGAAGGATTTATACACCTTGCAGACAGCTGGTCATTTGAATTCTTTTAGACCAGGGGTGTCAAACTCGCATCATCATGGAGGCATCACGTAACGTATTGGGACTTTCCCCCTTCCACTAAACTGGGTTTGGGTGTGGCCAGTCTGTGACACATCCAGCCGATAGGCCACGAGTTTGACAGCCCTGTTTTAGAGATTCATTGAGGCCACTTGGAGGTTTATCTGTGTTTTCACTGTGCTTTCAGCAGTTCCAAGTAAGCTCCACATTCTGAGGACACAGATGAATCTCCAAGTGGCCTCAATAACTCCCTAAAAGAATGCAAATGGCCAGCTGTCTGCAAGGAATATAAATCCTTTCATTCCCCCCTCCCCCCATCCAGTTGGAGCTGAAGAAGCTTCTTGGATGAAAAGCAAAATGTTTTCAAAGAAAAACAAAAAAATCAAGTTGCTTCTTGAAAAAGCACCTTTGTGACTTCATTTATATTTTTAAAGATTGATTAGTATTACAAAATAAGGTGCATCTAAAAGATAAGGGTTTATTAACCAGAGATACTTAAATATAGATAAAATGATAAAATAGAGACTGCCTTATAACATTAAGGTTTGAATAAGCAAGCAATACAGGGAAAAAAATTGATTTGATCATTAGAGAGAATGAATGATGATATAACCACAAAACAAAAGCACATTTGGATGTGTTACATTATCATATAATCCAAATAAATAACATTTTCCTTCTAAGTTTCAGAATGGCAATTTCTCAATTTTATAAATTAAGAATTAAATATTATGGAGTAAGAAGAAATCTCATATGGAAATATGAAACCATGATGGCTAAAATCTCAGGCCTTACATAGATCCATGGAAGAAGGAAAACGTGCCATTTGTAGAGAAACATTTTATCAGAGATCACAGGAACAGAATTTATTTTAAATAAGCATGAATGAGGAGGGCAATCGGAGATGTGTCTGTTTCATTTAGTGTTTTTCCAGCTTGTCAACTTTAAGCATGTCAGTGCGGAATTCTGGGAGCTGAAATCCACATATCTTAAAATGTCCAGGTTTAAAAAATACTGGTTTTAGTGCATCAGTAAGTTCGTGTATAATTTGGGCAGACAGTTATGTAACTTAAAAGATTGCCTGGGTGCTACATACTACTTGCTGTGCCACAGAATGGGCCTGTTCCTCCAAGTGGCTTATTTCTGTAAAATAAGCAGAAAGCTCCTTTTCCAAACGAAGATGACGATGCAACAAAGCTTCTGCACTAGATTCATCTTTCCCATAATCTTTGCTGGCTAGGAGAGTGTGTTTTTCCTGGAGCCAGGAGTCAACCTCATTAATATCTGCAAAATACTGAAGGGAGAAACAAGATCGAGGTATTGTGGTGATTCCTACAGATAACATTCCACTACAGAATAATTTATGCAAAGGAAAAGAATTAGTACTAAAGAGGACGTACGAGAGAAAAAAGAGACATTTAATTATACATATCATTATGGCAGCTAGATTAACATACGCACAGCACTGGAAAGAAAAGGGAACACCACTGGAAGAACATTTAATTCGGAAAATCCTAGAATGTGCCGAGATGAGCAAACTAACATATGAGATTAACGAGAAGGAGGGATCAGAATACTTTATGGTGTGGGGACTCTGGTATAAATGGATGGAAGATCGAATAAAGAAGGGATAAGGGATAGTGTAAATAGTAAAATAAGTGGATAAATCAAGAGACACTATAACAAAAGAATGTATCCAATTTGTATACATATTAGCACTGTTAAACTGATATCTTGTGTATTGTATTACAATGTAATTTAATAAAAACTTTAAAAAAAATCATTTGCTTAAATCCCAATGTAGGCCCAGAGCTACATTTTGCCCACACTGAAAAAAATTGATCAGACTTGGTCAAAACTGATAGTATACTAGAAGTGGAAAAAAACAAATTCATTCAGTATTTTTAAAAAATGATATTAAAACACGGAAACACACAGTCATATCTATACAAGTAAAAAGCCCAGAAAATTGATAACTGCAAGAACAGTGGCCTCACTTACTACAGGCCCATAAAAACCATTCACTTATGATATGGTGATAACGTATCTTAAAGAATTCAAGGTGGACGTTAATAATAATTTTTTCAACTTTTGTTTTTACCTTGTTTGGGCAAAGGAGGAGACTGACTTACGTGTTGAATGAGAGCAGCTGTATCCAAACGGATCTTACAATTAGTCATCTCATCTTGGAGCTGTTGCCATAGTTGCTGGATGCCTTTCAACTTCTTCTGAATCTCTTGGTTTGAAGGATTGTTCTGGCTTAACTCCTGGCCCTTGCAAATTATTTTAGAACAAATTGCTTGATGGGAGTCGCACTCAACTTGGAGAGACTGCCAGACAGAAATTGGGAAATTATTGTTAGATGCTGCCATAACTCTATATAAAGCCAATAAAGTATAGTGGTTAAGGACTGGGAGTGGAAAATCTAAATTTCTAATCCATGGGTGATTTAGGACTAGCGACTTTTCTCTCAGATCAACCTATATACAGAAGATGGAGGGACTTTTGAGGAAGGAATGATGGACTGAATGGACCAAGGAATTTATGAGTAGATTGTTTGCTTGGAACCACTCTAGATAAGGAGAGGATGGGAGATTGCCCACATGTGCTTTGGACAGCTGTTCCTTATATGGAGACTACAGGATAGCAATTTTCCAAGGGTTAATGGTATATGAAATGACCTTGGAACATAGGATTAAGAGACACTGCCTACAGAATGAATAAAGGTGGAGGAACATGCAATGGAGCAATGGACAGAGAAAAAAGTTTAGAAAGGATCCACCCTAACTTATCAGACAGTAAAAAGAGATGGCAGAAAATTTGTACTTTTAGATTTACAAGATTCTTACAATGTATGAAGCCTTACAATAAAATAGAATTAGTTCATCTTGTTATATTTCCTTTCTGGTCTACTTGGGATGCTGGCAGCAGCCACAATTATTAATGTCAGTAACGATTGTCTGCTTATATAGATAGACTTACTTCTTTGTATATTTCTTTTCCTTTATTATAGTTTTACTTTCCTCTTTCTTTTCTTTCATTTTTTTGCACATCTATTCTTTTCTTCTAAACTTTTTAAAGTTTTAAACAAAAAAAATAGATTTTACTGTTATAATCAAAATTATTAATAAAATTATATAGAAAAAGCAGGAAGAAAGAGGGCAATATATGCTTCTTAAGAGTTTTCAGAGAAATATAAGTAATTAGGAATGCTAGTGAGTGTTTTGTTTTCTTCCTCTCTGTAATGCCACCTTATGGCTTCATCAGAGATAACAATGAGAAATATATTTTCACCGTTACATTCATGGTTTGTCTCTGGATTTCTATTAAAATTGCACAAATGATAAAGAAAATATATTTTACCAACCTTATGGTTTTGGAGAGAGGCTGAAATATGAGTGAGATCATCCTCTAAGGTTCCCATCTTCACTAATTTCCATTTGTCAGACAACCATTTCTCCTCTTCTTTGCATTCATGAAAAAATTCAAGTAGCTTCAAAGTCCCTTCCAAATGATGTTGCCTGAATCAAACAAATAAATGATGTACTTTAAAAGGGTTACAACTGGAGATTATTTCAGGTTTTTTTTAGCAGTTTCAATTTATTAAAATATAAAATACAGTATAGAACCAATCCTACTTTTACTCCAGAATCAAACAACAGAAGAAACAATGGAACAACCTTCTAAATATTTGCTGTTATAAATTGATTTGGTAAAATTATACTTCTATATTTTTGTGTTTTCCTTCTCTTGGAAAAATCTCATGTGTGTCGCTTAATTTAATATTACACTTCTCAGCAAAATTGAAAAGCATTAAATAAAAGATAGCTGTGTAAAAACCTTGATTTTTTTTCCATAGTAAGTTTCATTCCGGGACAACATTAAAGAAAATGCTAAATAAAGTTCCTTCCAAACTTTAAGAAAACAAGGCCAAGCCAAATTAAAATACATGTTCCAAAAATCCCCCAATCAACAAAAAACCAATTCCCCACCCTTACAACCTTTGATGCTAAGGTTTCCTACAGATTGCTTTCATGCTCATTCTGTATTAATATGTAACTGAAAATGTTCCTAGTATTTAATAGTATTTAGTATATAGTATATATTTAAAAATCCTTTCTCATCCCAATGGGTCTTCCTCAATCTTGGGCCCTCTACCAGAGGCCTGGGAGTTTGAGGTTCCTGCACTTATATTAGCTATTCCTAGCACTGCATTCTTCTGCCTAGAGAGCTCTGATGTTGTTCCTGGCATTTGTTGGAGCCAGTTCCCAACTTAGGAGTCACAGCCCTGAGTGCTCCTATCACCACTTTGATTTTTTTTACTTTCTACATTCCGTCTAGTTCTTCCCTCAGGTCCTGGTAGTTTTCCAGATGTTCTGCTTTCCAGAACATCTTCCTGATGTTGCTGTTCTGACAGCTGCTGTCATTTGGCATCACTACATCTGTCAACACTCTGTCTTCTGGTCCTTGTCTACCACCATGATACCTAGTTGATTTGCTAGTACCACCCTGACTGTCTGGATAGGGAAGTCCCACAGCCCTTCTGTGGAATCTCCCATCTTAACTTAGGAGTGCCTAGCCCATATACTGGGCAGATGTTCCTGCATAGAATGACATGTGTCTGAGAGAGAGGGGGGACGGAGAGAGGGACGGAGGGAGGGGGGAGAGGGAGGGAGGGAGGGAGGGAGGGAGAGAGAGAGAGATGAGCATATGTGTGTGCGTGTGCGATGTAGCCAAAAATAATTATTCTTCCCAGATTCAATTTGAGTGCTTGGAATACTTGCCAATGTCATTCTTAAAGTACCAGATTTATTCTGCCCTTTGCCTGAATATCAAAAATTTTAAATGCTTTGAGATTATTTATAACATGCCTGCACATGCCCTTTTAAATCATTTAAATCATTGACAAAAATGTATAGGGTTTATCTGAGGGGGATGAGCCCCCATGGCCTCTCATTTCTCTCTGATGAATGAGTGGAACAGAGAAACACAATATATGCATAGAGAATCCCAATCTAAGACCAGGATCTTTCTCTTTTTGCAGATTAAATCAAAGTATTCATCTATATTTACAAGAATTTTACCTTCTTTGGCATGAATCCTGAAGATTCTGATGTAGCTGATGAAGCATCTGATATTTGGTTTGGAGAATTTCTGATTTGAGTGGTTTCCTTTGTATTATATCTTCTGTTTTTGCAGCAATGTACATGATGCTTTCCTCAAGTGAAGAGAGTTGGGAGGCAACTAATTTGTGCTTTTGTAATAATTCCACTGCTTCTAACAGCTCCTTGCCACAATCCTTAGAGCTTACTAATATCTGGAAATAGAATGAAAGAAAAATATTGTGTATGTTTTTCAGCTACTTGATTGCAGGGAGTCCTCAAATTCATACATAGCTTGAAATATAATATGTTAAATAATTTACTACAATTGGTTGGGTTCATACATTATACTAAGCCACAAACCATGATTTACAAAAGACAGTGACAATATGTTATTACATATCAAACTCAAAACAAGCAAATTTTATTGGTATCGCCCAGTTCAATGAAGTAATGTTACCATAGATGCTTAGTACGATAATGTCATCTTGCTAAATTATGACAACATCTATTACATATTCACATATGAAAAAAAATATAAGGAATCATGGAATGGTGACATGTTCTACAACACCCTTTCATAATCTGGTGCCCTCTAATATTTGGGGGAGCAGAAGAAGAATTGTGAAACAACCAGAGTGGGAAAGTTTGACTTATGCTATTTGATATACATTCTGTGACGATTTCTTTAATACTATTAAACAAGGTCTTTGGGAAAGACTTGATAGATGAACAAAAATGCCAAATCCAGTTTAAACATCTGGTTGGCCATAATAATAATAGGTAATATGTTGCCTGATGTTGCCATCTGCTGAGATAGAGAGAAATGTCCTAATAAATGGTTGTATAAGATTTTGTGCTGTGATGGAATGTCTAACAGGGAAAGTAGAGGAAGAAACAGAATTGTTGCAAAACAAATTCCTCAGACTAGCAAGGAGGGACCTACAGTGATACCTTGTTACTCACCTGCTTTGAAACTCATCAAATTTCCTACTCAACACATTTTGACATGAAAATGTTGTCCTGGTACTCATCCTTTGTTTGGTACTCAATACCCAAGCTAGAATTTGTCGATGTCGACTACCTTGTGATTCACTACATTAATTCCTTATGGGGAAAAAATGTTTGGTATTCATTGTTTTTGGTACTCATTGCATCTCCCAGAACCAATTAATGCTGGTTCTAGATGAATACTGAGGTATCACTGTATGTGAAAGAGACTTGGAGTAACTGTCTTAATTTTGCTAGGTAAAAATGCTAAGATGGAGACTTCTTTTAACAGGCTTTCAAGGTTCTGTTATCAATATAGAATTTTACACAAATCCAAATGGTTCCTATTTGTTTGTCTGCCTCAAAAGGCTTTATACATACCAGGCTTTGTAATAGAAAAAAAGCAAATTAATTAATAATGCTTTCTGGATTTGCACACTATTCCTTCCTACATAGTGTATCATTGGTTTTCAACATATAATCTAATTTAATGGAGACAAGCCCTCCACAAAGACATGTGAATAGATTTTTATGATTACTTACAATCTATGGTTTTTAAGTTCAAATTCTCATTCCAGATACCCGCTCCGCATAATACATCCTTATACGTTCTGATTCCATGAGCTATGAATTGGAAGCATTCATTAATGATCCTAGCCACCAATGTCTTCCTTTAGAATGAATAACTCAATATACCTGCACTCCTTTAAGTTCTTCCATAATGGTGTCAATGTCCCTCAAAAGGACTAGCACTTCCTGCATCTTTCCCATAGTGTGTTTTTGTCTTTTGAGATGGTCCCAGAGATCTTGCCATTGATGAATGATGTCCATTTGCCTGTGAAGAGAGCAAAAAGAAGGAAAAAAAGTGATATCACGAGACTTCACTAATGGGCAATTCAAGTTACCCCATATTCTGATGTCATTATGAGATATATTTCTATATATCTTATTTATAACTTAACTTATTTATAACTTATGCTGCTGCAGGGAAACATGAGGTTTAATCCAGTGTTGGAAATACAACTTCAAACTGTAATATTCATTAGCAATTCTGAATTTTTTTCAACTTCTAGCTTGACCATCTGATGATATATGAAAAAAGTGAATTGTAGAACAACGTGGAAGGAGAACCTCATAACAGTCCATGTGGAATTACTTTTTCCTTTTTTTCATGCCCTCTGGGACTATGCCATGGCCCAGCTCAAAAAAGGTCATGACTTCCGGGCAGGTGGCATCAGTGTATCAGGAGGAAATACCATGTGCTGGAGTGGAGTGGAGTTGCAGGTGAGATCTGCAGAACTGGTCAAGCTAACAAAAGATGCCCAGGACAAAATTGGCTTAGGGAGTGCATAGGAATTTTAAGTTCCGGCAGCAGCTCAGGTGAGAAGCAATCAAAGCTAAGAGTGTAGAAAACAGCCAGCAATCAAAGCATCCAAAACTAGTTTGACTAAAGGGTTTTTAGGATTCAGGCGGAGAAGAAAAGAAGATAAAGAGAAGAAATGTGTGCAACAAAAGAAAGGACAAGAAAAAGAAAGGGCAAGGGGAGCAAAAGAAATGTACAAAAATTTACACACAAATATATAGCATAGAAACATGGAAATCCACAGAAAAGCATAGGCTACATTAAGGCAAGAGAAAGAAATCTACGTAATTCAAAACTAATTGAATACGGTATATAGCATATATAAATAAGATTAGAAAGAGTTGTGTAAATAGATACATATACAAAGACCCTCATCCCTTTGTAGACATATTAGATTTTAATTGTGCAATTTTGAAATTGTAAATGCTTGCATTATATTAGCAGCTTGTCCATATTTTGCTCTTTCTTGTTTTACTCACTAAAATGTTTTACTATTGTGACTGCCGTTTATTTTTATTTCTTTATCATCTGTCCTAACATTTTTGTTATTGGAAGAATAGAAAGAATAATACAATCAGTTGAATTTACTCTTTCCAAAGATGGAGGTTGCATTAATTCATGCTAAACAAACACCTGTCATGTGCTTTCCATTCTCTCCAACACCATATCTGACTACTGCCCCAATCTGAAGGCATCCTACTCACTTTTTGGCAATCAAGTCCTTGTCCTGATAGTTCTCCTGCATGATTTCCGCAGCCATTGTAGACAAGGCTTTGAAGCGTTGGTCTTGGGGAAGCATGTCTGCTTCAATTGTCTCTAGTTTCCTAGTGCCTGTTTGAAGCTGTTCTACATTATCAGGTTGCCAATCATCCTGCTTTTTGATTATCTCTCTCATGTTCTTCAAATAGGCCTCACGAATGGCTGCTTTCTTCAGAAACATCTGGACCTGTTGCTCAACTTTCTCAAGTCTTAACAGCTCCTGCAGTATTGCTTTTCCTCGACTGCCCTCTGCTTTCTCCAAAGCAATCCATTCTCTTTCCAGATCTCTTAAAGTTCTTCCTTCAGGGGGCAGATAAGCACGCTGATTGTTGACTTGCTGTTTGGTCCGTATGTGGAAAAAATTGGCTTCAATTATTCCCTTCTCACGGTATTTGGGAGGTTTCTCCATAGTGCGGAAAACCTTAAAGTTATTCATGAGGAAGCGCATTTCCTCCAGAGAATTGGGGAAGGAACGGTCATCCAGTTCTGTCACTTTGAGCTTTATCCATTTCAAGAGTTCAAAGATCATGTGTTCATACTGGAATTTCAATTCATCTGTCTCCTTCAGGCAAAACACGATCTGCAGAAAGATCAAACATAACATGTACTTTTCTCCCTTGATCCTACTCAGTATAATTCTACTCACATTTTCAGCAGAACCAAGTTTCACCCAAGAGCCTTTAAAAGAAAGTTACATGTTCCATGAGCAATTCATCATGGGATCTTAGTCTTCCATTAAAATCAGCAATTGTTAATTGGACCAGGACTATCTCTACATTAATATACATTTAACACAGTCTTGATCCAAATTTTCTTCCAGAACTTCTCTTGGATATAAAGAAAAAAACATCCAAGTGCAATATGTATGATTATATATTTTTATAAGCTGAGACTAGTCACACAGTGCTAGAAACAAATGGATTGTGTTCAGACAAAATTATCACTGTAATGCTGCTGAGTTACCCAGAAGAAAATGCAAATAGCAATTAAAATAATGTGTGATTGTTATACCACTTCTAGAAGAATGAAAAGCTTGACTGCAAATGGCTACTTTAGACCAGTGCATTGGACATATGTTCCATCCTCAAAATACTGAGAAGCCATAATCTATCAGTTCCAAGTTGCAGAGGTTACCATGTTATAGGAGTTCAGCTAAGGTCCTTCTTAGCAGCATCTGTACTTCCTTAGATGTTTTTTTACTATGGAAAACTATGTGTTCCATAGATAAAGATGGAGTCCACATTCTATTTGGGCCGCAGAAATTATTTAATTAAGACATACCAGACATTAGGAATGCTAATTACCAAAACAGCAATACACTGACTTTAGCAAGCCTTTTCTGGACTGTCTGACCCTGCTTCTGCCTGGAAAAATAATGGTAGTAGAATGACACATAGGTCATGATGGATCTTTCATCTGGAAATGGCACTGCCACATCTTCAGCATCCAACAACTTTAAGATTCCCAGGTGCTTCTCCGCCACGGTGAAGGAATTATTTAGATTAATTATGGGCTGGTCATGCCGCAGGGAACTGTATTGTATAAGATCAGGCCTGAAAAGATGAAAAATAAAAACAAGTAAATGAAGATTATGTTTTTAAAAAATGCAAGGAAATGGACATATGCATTTTTCCTTTAGGGTTTTTAGAAATTTGCTAGAGTTTTAATAGGCTATTGATAGGGGTGTCAGAGGCAATGTAATACAATATTTATGGAGGAAAAGCTTAATGTATCTTTCTTCTCTGTCTGGATTAGGTACTTTAAAATAAGGATACATAGCATCAGCATACAATTACAATTTATAGAATCAAGAGAATGTGAATTTGGGGATGTCTGTGTGATTAAAATTTGTAATAGATTTATGACCTAAAGTAACTTTTCCAATAGCTGATAGTTTCACAATTTACTGGAGTGCCATCCCCTCCATGTTAATCTTACTAAATTCCCCTCAGAATCTGTAAAGTATATAGATCTGCTTTCCAGAACATAGAAGCAGTTTGTTGAATGACATGGAGTAATGTATGTCATTTTCTACATCTGACTTTAAAGAGATAGGATGCAACAATTTGAAATAATTTGTGAGCAAACTATATATTTGTATTCATCTTTAAAGAAATTATAGTTCAACATTTATGCAACCTTCTATATGTGCAGGAGTAAAATATTGTTTCTTACATGTTTCAGCATATTTGGAGAGGTCCATAAGGGTGAAAAAACAATAGAAAAATAAGATTTAACTTGCCTTCTAGAAGACATGGATATGCTGTGATTTGTATCTTCTAAAGTAGCATTTTTAAGTTTCCATTCTAGTATTTTTTTTTTGAGCATAGAAAGAAAATATCTCCCTTGTTTAAAATGGACATTCAGCATGTATTCATGATTCTTTTTCACCATAATGGCCAGCCAGGTGCAATTGCAAAAACCATAAGTAGGACATAATTGACCCTGACTCTTGTGGCTCTCCAATGACTCATCTCAAAGGCATGCTTCCTTGGATCTTGAAGGTAGCAATTGATAGCTTATTCTCTATGACATTATTCAATTTCTTATCTTGTTATAACTTGCTCTAACAGGTATCATAATTCAGCAATAAATAAGAAATGCTTCCTATATCTGCCCCGAACTTCTGGCTGTTCATATTTGTAGGGTGATTATGGATTTTAATATTACAGAATACCGTATATTGTATATTCACTAGAATAATGGATTCTAATAGTATACAAGAGAGACAGAGACAACAAAATTAAAGTTGTCCTAGCCACACTCAAACTTTGCTAAAGTTTGCTAAAGTTTCATCATGTTCCTTTTGGATGAAAATCTTTTTCTGTTATTCTTCGTTTTTCAATTATACAGAAATAATATATCAGAACACTTAGGAAAGATTGAACTCATACTTTTCCTTACCTGTGAGCATGAATGAGGGCATTGAATGCTAGCCCATCGTTCCAGCTTTTGGAAAAGTCTTTCACATTGACATTAGAATAGCTGGCTGTCTTACGTTGACACCAAACCAGTAGAGCTTCATTGGAAGAAAGAGCATCAACTCTGGATCCAAATTCATCCTAGAAAGCCAACAAGGCAAGAGCATTCAAAGGATAATCTAAATCTAAATCAGCAAAACTAAGACTCCACAAAAAGCAAAACAAAGCATATCTATTATCATAACATTTCTCTTCTTAACTTATTTAACTTTATTATACTGTAATTTCATATTTATTCTCTAACCATTGATAAAATAAATCCCATATATTGTAATAATCAGATCCTTCCTTTCCTTTAATTGCAAGTGTTAATCTATTCATTTCTGCACATTCCAATATTTTCTTAATCACGTTTTCATCTGCAGGATTCTCTTCACCTTTCCAATTCTGTGCAAATACAATTCTAGCCACAGTTATTACATGAATAATCAAGTATACATTTTCTTTACTACAATTCCCTGGTAAAATCCCCAACAGGAATATCTCAGGTTTTAAATCAATATGCTGCTGCATCATCTTCTCCAACCACATATGAATTCTTGACTATACACCAAGGCACACGGAATACTGTTATCTTCCCACTGAAGCGGTACCTATTTATCTACTCTCATTTGCATGTTTTCAAATTGCTAGATAGGCAGGAGCTGGAGCAAGAACTGGAACACATTCTGTCATGTGGTGATTGGGTCTTGAACCTGGGCTGCTGACTTTCTAGCCAATAAGCCCAGCATTTTGAATCACTGAACCATCACATTGTCAGGACACATCTACCGGCAATTCCCATCCCCTTGCTTATGGCAACTCGGGAGCAGGTCAGGAAAACTATGCGAGTTGGCACACACTTCTCTCCTACAATTAATAGTTAGCTGTAAATACAAAATTTAGTTGGGTTTTTTTAATGAATTTGTTCCACCTCTCCAAGGGTTCAGAAGCCTCAAGAGTGACAGAATTTACTTCATTCTTAGATTACTGGATACAGATTTCAGTGATTATATTGATATAGATATAGATGTAGAATATTAACTTAAACATTTCACCAATTTTGTATGAAGGCTCTGATCCTGGATCTATAGGAGAACAACATCACACAATTTCCTGCAGACAGTACAATCACCTCTATCCTTTTTTTCAATCCTAAATGTTGTATCAAATTTTAGATTTTTGGAGAATTGTTAAGCTAACAGGTTAAATCAGAAAGAAAAAAGTGAGGACTTTTAAAATTACAATTTTACCTTGTCAAGACTGATCAATGAAATTTGAAATCTGAGGATAATTATCCACATTAATCCAAGGATGAGGGTCTGGTCTCCATCTACTATGTTTTCTGGTCCAATTAGCTTCACATGTACCTGCTGAATGCACGAGAGGCTCTTATCATTAGTTTGTTTACAAAAGTCTCTGAGAATCCAAAAAAAAAGGGTGTGTGTGTCAACCAATACATTTAGGAATAGGTCTTGGAAAATATGCAAAACATAGAGATAAACTTTTCTCCATCTTCGCTATCCTTCTTACATGCTGACTAATTTGCATGGTTTTCAGCAATTGGACAAAGGTGATGCGTGCAATCAACTTATTTTCAGGAGTGACTATGTTTTTCACACTGCTAGTAGGTATTTTCCCTCCCCATCATGAAAGAGGAGGTGGGAAATATTGAAAATCATCAGTCGATAGAACCATATCAGTTGACAATATGACTTTCCACCTTCCCATCCTAACCAAAACTGATTAGTGCCTACTATAACTCCAAGGTTATAGGTTATATCTCACCTTAGATTTGAGGAACTGAATGGCTTTGCTATTGTTCTCCAAAAAGTGAACTCTCATCTTGCCTTTGTTTGGCCTTGGTAGTTGTTCAGAAGACAGTAGTTCCAAAAGATGCAGAAGATAAATACCATCTTTCAGTTCAGTGTAGAGATCTAGAATCTTAATGTTTGCCTACAAAATTAAAGGATCACAAATAAAACCAACAACAATAACATGATATTATGTTCTTAATGCTATCTTGCTTATGGAAATTGTGACATGAAGCCTGAGTGGCGTAGTAGGCTAATGCCTCCTACAAGGCAGCATTTAACATCCAGCTGCCTGCAATTACTGTAAGTTCGAATCTCACCAGGCTCAAGGTTGACTCAGCCTTCCATCCTTTCTAAGGTGGGTAAAATGAGGACCCGGTTTGTGGGGGCAATAAGCTGACTTTGTATAAAATATACAAAAGTATGAAGGCTATTGCTTAACGCATTGTAAGCCACCCTGAGTCTCCGGAGAAGGGCGGCATATAAATAAGAATTAAAAAAAAAAAGCTGATATTGGATTAGTGGTTATTCAACTGCTCAATAATAAGCAGGAGAGAGGCAATGCTCTTTTATCTTGACTTAACAGGCAAAAGCTATAGAGAAAAAGGCAGGCTCAGATACCCCATTATGAAGTTCTGTTTCTAAGACTTTTCTGCAGAGTGTTGTTCTCGCTGTTACAATTTTAAAAATCATGAATGAATCACGGATTATGTTGATTGGTAAAATTAGGTAGAAGAATTTGTTAACCTCAACAAAAAAGTGTTTAAAGGGATCATCTATGAAGAACATTACAAGAAAGCTACCTACACAGTGTTTGTAGAACATATTATTCAGCCAGTTGGTAAATGTTTTTTTCTGCATGATCATACGTTGTGCTTGCAATTTCTTGAATTGCCCTTGTACATATTCTTCCTCCATGGTGACCTAAAAACAAAAAAACTCCAACATGACTCCAACATCATCAGATGTCCCAATTTACTGCCAATTCCCCTGAGTTCTTGGCCTGATTCCTTTTCTTTACATCAAATTCATTGGCCATAGTATTCTTTTTTTTCTGGATAAAAAGTATTGTTTCTTGTGAATAGGAAAGATAGACCTATCAACTAATACATGTCTACCAAAAGATCCTTTGCAGACACCTAGGTTGGCTAAAGATATTAAGGTCTTTAGGTTTGATTACTTAATAATTAAGTGATCTTTTAGTATAGATGTATTTTTTGGGGGAGGGAAGTTATTATCATAAACACTCAAGGTTCTTGGGATTATATCAAGTAGTAAATTAAATGTCATCATCATAAACATGTACATTGGAAACACTTTAAATGGTACTAAATAAGACATCATCTAACCTGTGGCAAACATTAAACGTAACATTTTAAACTTCTCATTTGAAAACAAAATAAATTGTAATAGAACACATGTCTTCTTTTGAGTCTCTTTATTTGTTTTACTTCATTACAAAGAACTCTGTGATCCATATGAGGACACGATCTCTGAACTATCATATTAACAACAAAAAATTCAGGAACAGATATGGTCTTGTAGAGAAGTCCATATGGCTGGGAATTATAAAAGCTGGAATGCACAAATCAATTCTAAGCAATTTTGTGAGTAAGCAAAATACTGATATAGTTAATGTTTAATTTATTACTTTTTAAAAATAACATTGGTTGATAGCAAAAGTTGATGGATTGATTGATTGTGTGCTATCAAGATTTTGTCAACTCTTTGTGACTACACTGATACATGAATGAAGGCAAATATATGTATCCCAGGATAATGTTGTAGGATCCAATCTGTGTCAGTCACTGGGACTAGTCTTCTAAGCTTTTGGACTCATGCTGGAGCCCATCCTCAGGGAACTTCTCTCTCATCAGAATCCTGCTACATTGATATATTTTCTCCATGATGACCTATCCCTAACCTGGCCTTTTGGATTTTCCAATGGTGCACTCATCGCCACTGCAACTGAGTTCATCCGTTTTGCTGCTGGTTGTCCTCTTCTCATCTTGGTAAATACAGAATAGACATAAAGATAGCAAATAAGCTATTTTTCAGCTTATGGACATCAAAACCAATTGAACAATCTCTGATCTAATTCATGTTTTTAATTCTACCTAATTGCTTATAGTATGTTATTTAGCTTTGTACATCCTTTATGATTGCAAGATGTTTTCTCACAGATTTCATTCAGTTTGTATTCCCTGAAAATTTTGTTTTGTTTTATTTAATTTATTAATTAAATTTCTATGCCACCCATCTCCCCTACAAGGTGACTCTGGGCAGCTATAAGGTTAATAAGGTTCTCGTATCTATGCTTCTGAATATAATCCAGTTTCCAGTTCTTTTTCTCTAACATTACTCCCAACTTCAGCAAATGACTGGCTTATTTTAATAAGATTGAAACACTCCAATTTAAATAGACTCTTCACTCATCTCTCATATAAATTCTTGTGTCTATTGAAGAAAATCCCCATTTTCTACTTCTCTTATAAAAAGCAAGGAATGGCCTTTAATTTAAAATATAAGCATAAATTTAACAGTGCCAGGAAGAGCTACAGCACATAAAGTATTTGTTTCTTATTTATGTAGAAACAGAAAAATTCTGTAAAATCTTCACTTACCTAATCTTGCCAAGATGTTCTTGTTAAATTCAGAAAGCAGTCATTCAAAGGAGAGCTTCTTCATTCCAAACCAGTGGCCTATTTGTGCACACACAATGAACTTTGAATGCTATGATAATAAGAAAGCATTCATAATCTCTGTGAACATCTGACCAGGAAAGAAAAGTTTATCAGAACATTGGGGGTAAAGGTTCTTGGCAAAAGGATTGTGCTAATGGCATATTCAAAGTCACTACTTCACATTCCTCAGAATCTGATATAAAATAATTTAAAGGTGCAAGATTGCCACAGGAAAGAAAAAAGGGTACTTACATGCCACGTTGGTGCATGTGTCTACACAAGGCTACATATCTATGGAGATTCTCAGTCTCAAGGTGCTTTTTCTCAAGAGGTAGCTGGACTTTCTTGTTTTCCTTTGAAGACGTTTTGCTTCTCATCCAAGAAGCTTCTTCAGCTCTGCTTGTTCCCTCACCACTCATCCCAAAGTGCATCCCGAAATGTCTATGGAGATTCTCAGTCATCCAGGTCATGGTTGTCCCAAAGGTGCTTTTTCAAGAGGCAACTGGACTTTCTGGTTTTTCTTTGAAAGCGCTTAGCTTCTCATTTTGGATGAGAAAGTCCAGCTACCTCTTGAAAAAGCATCTTTGGTACAAGGCTACAGTTGGCAACAATCATTTAACTCAGAGGTTCCCAATCGTTTTCGGTTCGCGGCTCCCATAGCAATCCGACTTGCAACTGCGCATGTGCACTAGACGTTTCAGAAATGGCGCATCAGCGTTAGACCCAGCGGGCGGAATATTTCGCGGCGCCCTTATGACGATAGCGCGGCTCCCCAGGGAGCCGCGGCGCACAGTTTGGGAACCACTGATTTAACTTATATAGGAATAGAATAACAGAGTTGGAAGGGACTTTGGAGGCCTTTTAGTCCTACCCCCTGCTCGGGCAGGTAATCCTATATAATTTCAGAGAAATGAAAAGAGATTTGTCCAATCTCTTAAAAACTTCCAGTGTTGGAGCATTCACAACTTCTGGAAGCTATATATAAAATATCAATTAGAAAGATATAGTTTAGTAAACTTTTTACAGTAACAAAGTGTTTCTGTGTATAGGCATTTTATATATGTCTATAAATATGTAAAAAAAAGTCTATAAGTATGTAAATTTTTTATTAATACATGACCACATTTCATTATAACTGCCCATGTGCAATCGACACCTATTAAGCAACATGTTTTTCCTCTTTTTATTTTTTTCCCTGTTTAATGAAACCCAAACAAAATAACAGCAGTATCTGATTTCCTAACAGTATTGTGGGAATTGCTTTAGGCAGTAGCCTAATTCTGAATTCTCTTCCTCCTCAGGCCAACAAGAATAAAATGTAATACCAGTAGGTTGTATAGTCTAGAGGTGTCCTTGAAAAGCTATAATGATGTCAAATGATGTCAAAATGATGACACGAGTCATGGTATCATTGAGCAAATGAAATATTTCTGTAATCACATTATTCTATCTAGTACAAGAGTTTCCTCATTTTGATGATGATATCATGATGCATGGGACATCATTTGCACCTCCTTACCCCACTGTGGTTGCCCATAGAGTGACATTTACTGTACTTGGATGCAGATATCCTCCCATATTGATGTCGACAGCAATTAAATTATACTGTATTTATCCTGTTTGTTCTTGTAATGGCCCAGAGCAATTCTTCTTATTTCCTGAGTCTAGTTTTCACTGCATACACAGAAGGTTCTTGGGGATGAAGATGCTACATTGGCATTGATAGAATCCTAGATTTCAAAAAAGCCTTTAGTTACTGAATCCAACCTCTTTTCACTGCTGCTTAATCCAAATTAAAACATCTCAGGTCCTCCATCTGAACAAATCCCATAAAGAGCAATTCATCATTTTCCTATGTAAAGAATTCTACTGTTCAATTAGTCCTTCTGATCAGAGGTGTCCCCCCCATCTTTTTTAAAAGAATGTTTGACTGGAACCTGCCTTCCTGTAAAATAAATTATTGTACTGTTTCTTGCACTCTGAAATACTAGGAGACAGGCCTTGACATTCTCCTAATCTTTACCTTCAAGTGCTTATAACAGCTTTCATATCCCTTCTGATTTTTCTCAAGGCTATGTAGATCCAATTCCTTTGGGCTCATCTTGTCATCCAATTTTCTAGACTCCTGAGGTCAGCCACAATGTCTTTCATTGCATTTGTTCCAATTTCTCTGAATCTTTTTCCCCCAGGAATATTGGTCAGAACTGCATGGGGTCTGACCCATGCAGAATAATATGGAACAATTACTTCCTGTGAAAAGGAAACTATACTTTTTTCATGTATAGTTATAATCTAAACTTATATTTGCCCTCTCTGCAGCCACATCATACCATGTTCTTCAGTGCACACATACGCACACAGACTCAATGTAAAGGGACAAGAGAAACACATACCTAAAGCTGCAATATCTATACACCCGTCTAATTTGACTTTCATAGACATTGGGACATATAGGCAATGTATATGCATATGTATACAACTTGGTCAATACCTGGAAAAAAGTGCAATACACAAAGAAATAACATGTCATTTCATTACACAGAAGGAAATACCAATGTTTTCCCAAAAATAAGACTGGGCGGGGTGTGTGTGGAGCTGCCTGTGCCCCACACCAGCTTACCTCAGGGCCCCCGCAGCCAGGCCATCTAACCCCTGACACCTGCCTTGCCTCATGGCACCAGCACCAGTGCGCCGCTTGGCTTCCCCCTCTGCTGCGGCCATGAGCAAGCAGAAGAAGTGGGCCAGCAGCCATGTGGGCGCCTGCTGCACATGGCTGCTGGTACTGCCGCCGTGATGCAGGTATCATGGCATGGATGGCCTGGTTGCAGGGTAAGCCGGTGTGGGGCACGGACAGCTCTACCCCCCCTGCCCGGTCTTATTTTCGGGGAAACAACGGTATATTCTTCTGTGTAATGAAATAACATGTTATTTCTTTCTGTATTGCACTTTTTTCCAGGTATTGACCAAGTTGTATCCATAGGCACATACATTGCCTATGTCCCAATGCCTGTGAAAGTCAAACCAGGTGGGTGTATAAATATTGCAGCTTTAAGTGTGTGTTTCTCTTCTCCCTTTATGTTGGCTCTGTGTGAGTATGTGTACAATGAGGAGCATGGTATGAAGCTCCACCAGCACCCTGCCTCGCCTTGTGGCTGCGGCACCGTGAGGAACCAGATGAAATGGGGGAGCAGCTAGCTGTGCAGGCTCTTAAGTAGGGTTTATGGGGGGAGTGGGAGGCCTTATATTAGTCACACACATAAAACATGCTAGGTCTTATTTGTGGGATAGGTCTTATTTTCAGGGAAACAGGGTATAGACATGGCCTTCGGGCAATATGAAATAATTCCCAAACCAGGCCCCTTGTTCTTTTCCCATGTTTTTTATTCCTTTTATCCCAACAAGACTGTTGGAAATACTATTTTTTAAATTTGGGTCTGGGGGATGACATGAGTAAAAAAAACCCAAAATCAAATCTGAAAATGATATGTGAAGAAAAGTACTACTAGTAAAAATCTAACAATATATTCTTATGAGAGAGATAATTGGGCAGGTCTCAGAACGTCGTCTATCTGCCTTCATTCTGGTTTATCCAATGTATTGTTACTTGGTGAAGTGCTGTTTCTATGCACCTCTTTATCTTTGTTTTGTGATCTTCAGAAAGTTTTTTGTAAAGTCGCATTGGCTTCTTTTGCTATCTTCCATTGTTTTTTTCTTATTGGATTCCTCTCCTATCTCTCCCCCACCCCACACTGGAACTCTTTGCAGTTGTACTTTTAATACCCCCCTTTTAAAGGAACTTCATTATCTTAAACTTTTTTCCTCTTAACATTTTCTGCTATGATATACTATTTATTTTTTGCTCTGGGGTAGCAAAAATCTACTTTTTAAGAAAAGGGCTCAAGATATAAAATATTTTGTCAACTGCCTAATGTAATTGTCTTTCAAGAACCAATGAAGAAAAAAGAACTATCAGCTGTTCGGAGCAGTCACTATGAAGACAATGTGTAACTCCAAATAAACATTAATTAAAGTGGAATTTGAAAATCATGACATACAAAATGTGCTTTGCTGGATTAAAGACTTCAAGTAACTCCAACCATTTTGGCCAGTGATGATGTAATATGGGAAGGTATATCCCATCCTAGCGATGAAGCAAAATTTGTTATTTCTACAGGCGCTTACCAATAAAACATTAAAACTCAAGGTTCTCTAGAAAATGGCACAACCTCAGAGTGACACCCAATGAAACCAGCATGACTGTATTCGTGAACTAATAAATTCCTTTCTTTCAAGTAAATGAGTCATGTTGTTGCATTAGTGAATTTTTGAACCCTGGGTGTCAGTAGGAAATACGATTTGGTAATAAAACTATTATAGTGACTAATCACTATAAATACCAGCGACGCCTAGCACATTTATTGCCAATTATGAAATACCAGTTGTTTGATTTATATTGCCCTGTGTCCATTTTTCACAATACCTACATTTTCATGATTATCTCACTGAATTAGTATGTGAGTAGTATCAGTGGTGGGATTCAAGTAATTTAACAACTGGTTCTCTGCCCTAATGATTTCTTCCAACAACCAGTTTGCCAAACTGCTCAGAAAGTTAACAACCGGTTCTCCCGAAGTGGTGCAAACTGGTTGAATCCCACCACTGCAAATAATTAACTAATGGCTCTAGAGTCCTATTGCCCTATATATTTTTTCTGCTGCCACAATAGAAGTTACCAGTAGGAGGGCAATACCATCTACTGGTATAATTGGTAGAAGAAATTATTTCTATGTTCACATTTCTGATGTGATTGCTGCAAGCAGGCTGTTTCTTAAGTTATTTTTAAGACCAACAGATACAATTGCAAAAGAAAGTTTCTGTATGGGTTGTGAATGAAAATGGTAATAATAAAGAAAACAGTGAGAACTAATTTGTGGTGCTTCTTTCATTAGGAAATATTTTAGTTTAACAATTAAAATTCTAAAGCCAACTAAACTATTGTATATGGGTTCTCTCAATTTTCTTGGAAAAAACAAGTTTTTTGTTTTTACCAAATACAATATATATTTTTTTCGCCTTTGAGTCAATGTTGATTCCAATGTTGACAAGTCCCCACAGTTCTTGGCAATATTTTTGGAAGTGGTTCCTAGGGCTGACAAGAGTATGACTGGCTCAAGGTCACTTACCTGGTTTTCTGCTTCATGGTTTCTGGTTTCTAGCCAAATGCCTTAACCACTACACCAGACTGGTTTTTTAGGCACATATTTAAAACCTTTTAAAAGGTTTTAGGATACAATATGCTTTCATTCCAAAGCTGAATTGAAGTAAACGTTTTGAATTTTGAAATTTTCCATTATTCATCTAAAATCTAATTGAACTATTTCAGGCACTGAAAAACATCAGAGCAATCATGTCATTTTTTCAAATCTAAGGCTGAATTTATATCAATTCTAGGACATATAAAAACTGCAGTAGTCCAATGTTAATGCTATTTTAACCATCAGATGGCAGACCACTGCAGAAAAGATAACTTTTTGAATTGTTTTTAATACATAGAAATTCTTTTAAGTCCATTAGCAATGGGTGGGTGGGTGGGAACTAAAAAACACTGCCTTGTTGGAAAACTCTCTTTGAAAAGAGAGAATTACAATTGTTGAAACAATGCAACTGGTGCCCCTAAACAATAACAAAATTAGATCTCGAAGAATAGATTACATCCAAGATTGTTAGCAATAGTACAAAAATGAAGTAATCATATTTGAAAAAAGAAATTTCATATGGCCTCACCCCTAAAGCTGTAAGTAGAGAAACAGATATTGTGCTCAAACCCTGGAATTGTGCTATTGGTGATCTGGAGATTTCTAATTCAGTATCAAATCTTATATGAACAAAAGGCTATTACATGCCTTCTGTCTTCTCATATAAGTGCATAAAACTAGAAATACTGAATTTCTATTTAACCAAAGGGATTTTCATGCATATTTTAGAATCCTAAGAGTTGGAAAATCTTCTGTGGAGCTATAGTTGGATGGGTCATCTTAGGAATTAGCCAAAAATAGCCTATATATATATATATATATATATATATATATATATATATATATATATGAACTATTTATACTATATTTAGCAATCCGTTGAGGTTTCAACATGATTCAGGGGGAAAATATGTTTGGTAACTTTTTTGGCTGTTAGTAGTGTTGTAATGGAAGTGGTATATCATCCTGGAATATGTTGTGGAAAACACTTGGGAAACTCTTGTGGAGAGATACACAGAGAAGCAATTCTTAAAGAGGCCAGAAGTACAGAGCAGTGATAACCCTTCTTTCTAATAAACCTTTTCCTCCTTTGTACTATGCTTGAACCCTCCCCCTTCCTCTGAGAATCCAGTTGATTACTAAAGGCTATGATAGAAAAGGAGGCTGGATAATTCTTTGTCTCACTTTGTTTGATGCCATGGTCTTGCTGTTTTAAAGACAGTCATCAGTTTACAATGTAAATTTTTTCTTTCAGCAATAAGGAAGAAACCAGAGCAAATTTCACTTACCACAATCTTAAAAATGGCAGAATAATTTTAAAAAATGAGGACCTTTCGGAAATACAAGGTTTTCAGAAAAAGGGAGATAAGCAACAATTTTCATAGAATATCTACACTTGCTGTTGTTTCTGCTACAAGCCAGTAAAACATCCATGGTTCCATCAAAGTCAAACAACTCTGGCTAATCTAAAAAGCTGAACAGGTTGGACCTGACTAGTGTTTAGATAAGAGATCACCAGGAAATACCAGAGCTGTGGACATTAATGAGAACTTGAAAACACATCCTGGAAGGAAGCAGTAGAAAACTATGTCTGTAAAGAAAGCTATATGGACATGGCCCTAAAGTTGCTGGTTGCTAAGCTTGACTTGAAGACTCTTCTCCATGGACCATACAGACTTCAAAGTGGGAAAACATGCAAACATTTGTGCATGCACACACATGTGACTCTAAAAAAGAAAGACAAACTAAAATGGATTAAGTTAGCTTTTTTATTTTTGGCAATAAATAAAATTATATATTCTGTCTATTTGTGATTTACAGATAGAATTTTATCTCTTGATTTCTTTTTTCAGTGTCACAAGAATTTCAGTTTCCCTTTAAGGATTTTCCCCCTTGAAATAAACTGTATCTGCTAAATCTCAATAATACAAGAGTGAAAGATGATAAATTCCTTCCAGGCACCAGGCTCTTTAGTCCAATGTGGTCCTCCTGGCCATTTGCCTCTTATTGTCCTTTCTCAATAAATTAGCTCCTTCAAAAACCTTGAAATCCCCACCATTGCAAAACCAGCATTGGCCTATACCATCCCTCCTGACCGACGGGTTAATCTTAGTAACAGAACTGGAGCTAGATTGACAGTTTGGTGGAGTTTTCATTACGCAATCTACTAAAAAAAAGTTGAGATGATTACAGCTTCTTAATGACAATGCTCACAAAGCGGTTATAATGAAGATCCAAAAGTGATACCCTGTTCTAATCATACTTAGCTGTAAAGGTAACCCAGAAAAAAGGGTTTTCCTCAGTAAGCCATGGTTAAGCATACTATGGCTTAATGTAATGCCTAAATATAACATGGTTCCCTGACAAAGTATATGTTTTACAAACAGGAGATCTCATGTTAGCATCTCCACTTACAGGTATCTGAGGCAACAAGTTTGGAAATACCACTCATCAGTGCAGAAGAGACTGAAATGGCTGGACCAATCTGACTTCATATTTGTCACATATCCTGCCTTTCATTCAGAAGTTCAAGGCATCAACGCAACTGTACTTGATCATTGCTTAGAACAAGTTCATACCTGACAGTACAAAGGAAGAAGCAAGAGAATAGCAAACAAGATCCCTAGGATCATTACCCATCAAAAACTGGGAATACCAAAGAATGATCAATTTTGCCTTTCACATTAATAATGAATAATAACTCTGAGAAGAATTATCAAACCAGTTTACCTGCCCCGTATGTAACTCACTTTCAGTAAGTATACCTTTTATTTATGAACGGTAGCATTGCAAAGAATATTGTTAGGTGGTTAGCAAGTTTTATTTTTATAGAATTGAATTCTCAGAATGGGTATTTTTTTAAACTATATTTGTACAAAAAGTACCCTACAGATTTATAGCTAATTAAAAGGTATCAATTATCTCTAACCTATTAGGATCTGACCACAATATTTGGTGATAGCCTCCTCTTAAATGACTTTATAAAGTAAAAAATAAAATATACAGACACTCATTTTATCCTAACTTTTCAGCTATGATGTTAAATGGAACCTCCATGTCTGAGAAAGCATATCTCTAATCACCAAATGCTGAGAACAACAGGGAAAGGTACTGTAATGCATTCATATCCTGTTTATAGAATTTCTGAAGAATCTGTCTGGAAACAAAATGCTGAAACTTTGAATCTAATCCTGCAAAACTGATATTTTATATCTTATTTATAAAAAGGCTATATGGATAATTTCAACAATTACTCTGATCACAATTAAAACATCAACCAAAATAATTATTTCTTAATTAATTTCCCCAATTTTCTCACATGAAATTAATATTAAAACACTTATTTTTCCATACCATATTTTTCTTTTTCCCAGTGAACTATTTGTTCATAAATTTTAAATGAAACATGCTTTTAAATATTTGATTAAAACAACAAAGCTGCACTGAAATGCATTCTTTTAGGCTAAAAATGTAATCTAATCTAAGAAAGTGTTTGGAATATCATAAAAATATTTCAAACATATTTCAAATAGAAAAAAAACCCAATGTCTCTTGGAATAGAATTATTTAAAAGTTCTGCATTTTATTATTTAAATATTTGAATTTATTTTATACCTACCTAATTCTATTTCATCCATGTGACTGTATATTTAGTGGAAATATTTCTTCTTACCCATTTAATATTTGCAAAAAGAGATTTAAAAGGCACTTCTGACAAAATATTTTTGTGTAGAGGGTTTCTATATCTATTCATAAAAGTAATTGGTGCTCTACATTGCTGGTTCCTGTATGTTACAAAGTATATCACATCCAATTCATGTCTATTTTAAAAATAAGAAATAATTTCTATAAGGACACAAATGTGCATACATGGATATCCTGACTAATTATAGGTTCTCATTGCCAATTATGCTCTGTGCACTTTTTTAAAAAAAATGCAAAAGCGATTTTGTTACAGGACAAATTTAACATTTGATATGGCTCTGAAAATATTGGCAGATTAATATACTTTCAAGTGTACTAAAAGGATTCTTGCAAGTTTTTCTTTATGTAACAGTTTCCAACATTTTGTGTGTTTAACTTTTTCACAATTCATTTATCGCTCTATTCCACGCACATTTTTTCTATGGGATGGGGGTATCAAATGGATGGGCAAGTTACTAGGCAGTTCATATCCCTCCAATTTTATCTTGATGAGATGTTTCGCTAATGCAAATTCCTCTTCGTCTAACATGCCATCGTTATCACAGTCAGCAAGTTTCCAGATTTTCCCCAAGACACTGTTTGGCAGTTTGGAGGTCAGCATATCTTTCTTTGCATTGGCCCCAGAGATTCTACCATTGACCGGTGAGAGAGTGTAAAATATTTCATCATATGTGGGTTTATCTTTGGCAACGATCCATTCCTCTTCATCAGCTCCTTCCTTGGCACCTTCCCCGTAGCCATGGTCAAATGGTCCTGCTGTGGTGCCATCAAATGCCCCACCTTGAACCTTCTGTGTTGGCATGCTACGTTCTTCCTGTGTAATCAGAGTCATTAAATAAGCCACTTTATTGGCCAGCATGTTATCGACGGCTTCTATCAGTTTTGGTTTCAGTGAATGGAATTTAGTGAAGTCATAGTTCTCCAATTGTTCCTATGAAATGACAAAAACACATAACAATGACAAGTCGGAACCTTTTCAATAACTCCTTGAAGAAATTATTGATGCTTACCAAGATTGAAAAGGAGGAATACAGAATGTTGCAAACAATATTAAACAGTAAACAATATGCTTGGGAAAACAATATTTATCCAGCCTGGACAAACAGGATATAGGATGAAAATTTAAGTTCATTTCAGGAGTAGAAAAGCAACATATCTCTAGGTACAGAATTTCCATCAGCAGCAGTCAACATAATTAATTGAGCTTCAACTCAACAATTCCTATAGAATTATTAGGAAGCCAATTATACTTTCAACATTAGTAACTTCTCACCCCACTAATGCTATTCACGAATAAGAATCTGCACTTTAAAAGTATAAAATGCATGTAGTGTATACCTTGTGGAATTTTTCCCCCAACTCTTTAACAGCAGTGGCAATAAGCAGCATCTGAATTTTCTTTTGGGTAAATAAGCAAATTATTGCATCCAATCTGTATGCGCTTTGAGGTACAGGTGAACAGGAGGGGAAAGGAAAGGGGCTTACAGTGAAAAGGCAGCAGCATTCCAAGCCACTACCCTACTGTCTCTCCCGCAGGAATGCATTGTCACTGAAAAAATTTCTGGAAAGTTTTTCTTTGCAGCCCTCAGCCAGATCTGGGCTCTTTTGAACTCAATTTTATTTATTGTCTTTTCCTCTCTGATATAAAATTCCACTAGACCAGTGTTTTTTAAGTTTGGTAACTTTAAGAAATATGGACTTTAGCTCCCAGAATTTCCCAGCTAGCCTATACATCTGTACTAGAATAAAAAGACTGAAAAAAGTTTCAGGGCATTGGCATCTAGAATTCTCTTTTATCAGCAGGGCTGTAAGAAACATCTGCTATTTTCTTCTGGGAAAAGAGTAATGTGTTGCATTTCAGTGAGTGTTTCTGCTCTGTGTGTGCTTGTGTAGGAGTGCACAGGGAAGACCGGTAGTGGCTGCATACATTCCACTTAGGGACACAAGACCAGGAATATTCCAAACAACTACGTAACTGCTATTCCCAAGGGGATGCAATGGGGGAAAATACCTTGAATCCTTTTCTCTTGCTCTTCGAAACTCTTATTGAGTTTTTCCCCTTCCCCAATGAAATAAAAATAATTCAAATGTCCTTCCCCTAAAGTGAATGCAGGAAACTGATGTTTATAGTTGCTACTTTATTTAGCTTAGTATTGCTTGATGATTTGTAAGACTTTTCTGAAGTTTCAGACTTCTCCTCAGTCTTTTCTGGAAATGCCAAGATAAGGCCCTCTGTTTTACAGTCCATCTTTTCCTCTTTCCCAAGAGGGGCATTACACTTTCAACTGAAGTTTCCAAGTCTGCTTTTTATGACTGACTAAAAAGACATGATCACTTATTTATCATAGTTCTCAGCAAGGCCTATAAACCAGCGGTGAAATCCTCTAAAGTCTGCTACTGGTTCTGTAAATCTGCTACTGAGCGCACGCTTTGCATGTGCATGAGGCACACCCGCGCAGCACTAAAAAAGGAACGTTTTGAAGCCTTCTGAGTCTACAAAAGTAAGCAGAACAGCGAGGGGGGGGGAATCCGCTGTGCCACGTGATTTAGATTACCTAGAAAGCAGGAAATCAGATGGTTGTAGCTAATATAAATCGCGCGTCACAGCTGATCGTTGCCCAGCTGATAGTCAGAAATACTGGTTTGCCTGAACCGGTAGCATTTCACCTCTGCTATAAACCCTGAAATTGAAGCTATTTGTCAGTGCATCCAACAAATCTAAGACTTTAACTCTCTCTTAAATTAGAGCCAAAAATGTTAAACAGGCAATCAGATATATTAAAAAATTAATATTAATTTTAAATTAGGTATGTTGGCCATCCCGAGTTAAAAGACAGGATACAATCATCATCATCATCATCATCATCACCTTCCTATGTTTGCTTAAGAATCATAATATCATTACATTTTCAATAAGTGGCTTATGTTTCTCTCTCTCATAAGAGCTCATTTGCTTTGGCGCTTCTATCTCCCCTAGTCTGCAAAACAATATTAAAAGTCATCTTTTTTTTTTCTAAAAGCAGTATAGCTAGTTGAGGCAGTTAAAGGCAACACTGAATGCTGCGAAGACCATGAAGGTTTTTCAGTGTAAATATCCCAACCAGAAACACAATCTAACCAGATAAGATTGTTGAAAGCAAGTTGCAAAGCTAGGTGGGAATAGTTCTGTGAGAGGACAGAACATTTTTAATAAAGTGCATCATCATGATCATCATCACTATCATCTTCCCAAGGCCATAGGAAAAACTCGGCAAGTGGATAAAAGTGACAAATCAGTCTAAACATCTGGTTGACTGTGTGACTAACCTTACTTATTTATCTATGGCCTTGCATGGGGAGCTCAAAGAATCATGCAGCTGCGGAGCAGCTTTTGCCTTTTCAATTGATTTTTGCAAACCTCTAAAAACATTTGAGTTTTGGAATTTTAATACTAAGGTTTTAATTTTTACATACTGTTATATATTCTGACATTTTACTGTACGCTACCCAGAATCCCTCTTTGAGGGAGATGGGCAGTTCACAAATGTGAAAAATAAATATTCTTTTTAATCATAATATATATCCCAAAACAATTGAGGGGAATTAAAACTGAGGCTAGATGGAATTATTATCGTGTATGCAACTTTGAACAGATAAATTGTTGTTTGGTAGCATTTTTACCTATAATACGAGATACAATACCTGCATTTTCTTGATTTCAGGAAAATCTCCTGGTGAAATCTGATACTCCTGCTGTAGCTGACGATAAATTTCAGGTAATTTGTTGATCAATTCCTTCTTTTTATTTTCTTTTCCAAATACTGAAGGCATTTCCTTTTTCAAATAGCTGATTATGTAAGCATGCACCTAAAAAGAGTAATTTGTTTTTAAAAATATGTTTATGTATTCATTTATTTACATTTATCAATCAATACATGAAAATACATTTATTTACATGCATCTATGTATATTTCATGTAAATCAATTAAGCATACACGAATCCACAAAGGAACTTGTAAAGCTGAATCATAGGTGTTTAATGAAAATCTGACATTCCAAAATAGCACCAACATAGCTCTAAAAAGAATTAGCAACTTTAAAATATACAACACTGGAACCAGAATCTTATATCAAACTGAGGAATTTATTAAGTCAAGAAATTAGAATTATGCATAAAATACAATGGATATGAAACTGCAGCAAAATCCAGTAAAACAATATTTGTATTTCTGGAATAGTTTCTCCAGAGAATGAGATCTTAAGTATGTCTAGCAAATATTTATGTCTGATGATGTATGGAAGAATGGGTTACAAAAAGAATTAGCAAACTTAAGGACTATCCAACTTTTGAGAGGAAATGGGGAAAAAAGAAAGGTTTGAACTAATTCAAAATCAGAATTTGGAGCAACTTTTAAGAAAAGGAAAAATGCATGCTTTAGTTCAGACAGTTTGTTATGTTGAAAAACATAAAAACCATATATAAGAAATTACTTTAAGGATTAATAAGAAGCAACATGAATTAGTACAAAAGAATTCCTGGCCTTGTCTGCTCTTCAATATGGTGGAAGTTGGCTTAACTTCCACCAAAAAAGGGGGGCCTCAACCAAGGAAAAAGTATGGGGATCCCCTAGATGGCAGGAACGCTTTCCCTTCAAATCCTGGAACTCGCGACTGTAGGGCAAAAGCTGCATTGTTCTACTGTAGCCAAAAATCAGGACGACTCTGGTTGCTTTTCTCCCTCCCACCCAGTGGTGGGTTCCTCCCGGTTCCGCCCAGCTAGTAGCGGTGATGATATGATGTCACTGAACTGGTTCTGCCCCCCCGCATTATTCTTATCTTTTATTTGGCCCCACCCCACAATTTATTGCTGCCTCCTGAATCCCAGCTGATCGGCTAGAAGGGAAAAAAACTGTTTAAACACTTGCCGCAGGGCTTCAAAGGGCCGCCCTACAGCTGATCAGTGTTAAAAGGCAGTGTGATGGTAGACTGGTGCCTCCAAAAACAAATGAGTAGACCAGTGCCTGCAAAAATAAATGAGTAGACCGATGCCTGCAAAAATAAATGGGTAGACCAGTGCCTCCAAAAACAAATGAGTAGACCGGTACAGCTCTGGAAGCAGTTAAAAGCCTGGTAGACCAGTACCTCTGCTAAATCCTAAAGGATTGTCATGACTGTCAAGCCACACCCACAAAATAAGCCACGCCCACAGACCCGATAGTAAAAAAATTTAGAACCCACCCCTGCTCCCACCCCACCCAAGATTCACCCATTCTATTAAAAGGCAGAGGCTTCCAAGAACTGTAGCTCAGTTCTTTGGGTCACTTCATTACTCTGTGCACCTGAACTACAGTTCCAGAAACTAAATGCTTTTTAATAAAATGGGTGAAACTTAAAAGGTTTTGAGTTTTGAAATTAGGAACAGGCCTTTAATCCCTTCATCAGGAAATGATGTGTAAGTTAACAGGAAAGAATTGTTAAGGTAACAGAAATAAGTGTTTTTCCTTCTCTCTCTCTAGCTTCATAATCTTTTTCTATTCTTGACAGATAGGATCTCTATCATTATCCTAAACATTGTTTACTGAGATAACCACATTTGGAAATCTCAGCAGGATGTTGAGAATTATAGATTAATTAATGATGTTTGGAATTATAGATTAGGAATATATGTGCTTGTATATGCATATAACCTATTCTCTCTTTTAGCTAATACCTTATATATTACTTGACAACTACTTGTATGATTCCATGTTTAGACAATGTTTGCAATTTTACAAACGTTACCAGGCAAGGGTAGAACTATTAGAACTGTTAAAATAAGGCAATAAAGCCGAGGAACATCAATCTGAAAAGTATACTGTCAAGTTTCAGTAATGTTTATCTTGTGCCTTTGCCAAACTGGAATGGACTTTCCACTGCATGCTATTTTAAAAGCTTCTTACCCCATTGTGGATGGCCATGGATTGATACCTGCTGTAGTTGGATGTAGATAACCTCGCATGCTGATATTGACAACAATTAATCTATCTATAGATGCAACATGTATGCATGCATACATACAACAATGCTTTCAAAGAAAACGAATGAAATCATGTTCTAATTTTGAAACAAACAAGATGAAAGAGCTTCCACCTATTCTTAACAGCCAGGAAAATTACAGGAAAATGCCTGCAGCAGTCAGTACAAGTTTAAGGGGCCTTAATAATTATGTAAATAGGAGTTGCACAAGCACAGTGTCTGTTCAAAAACCTTTATGAAAGTTATTTATTTAAAACATTTATGTAGCCGCCCATCTTTTAACCAACTCTGTGCAGCTTCTAATGAAATATATAATTATATATAATCTACATAATTCCCCCTTGTGAGTCTATAATATTTCAGTTACGAGAAAGAATGAAACAGTGACTGGAATAATTAGCAACAGTCACAGCTTCTGTATTTAGAATTACAATGGAAAAAAGTCAAGACCACTAGACTGAAACTACAGCATTCTTTGAATATCATTACAAAGCATAATTAAAATTCCTCTCTATGAAAGGTAAATCTTATTTTTTTTTTACACCATGGTTTGTAAAGCCATTGGAATTTTGCTTTGGGTTTGTTTTTTTTTTTCACTTTAAAGGTATTGAAATTTCAGTTCACTGGCTACAAATTACACTTCTGCCTGTCTCCTGCTTGTACCATGACATCCAATATCGTCAAGCAGTTTATACCTGATACTGACAGAAAAATACAACCCCAGATATAAGAAAAGAAAAAGGACCAAGATAAAGAAATTAAAACTGAATTTGGATGCCTATATTTATATATACAAGTTTCTATATACAAGTTTACAATAATTTATACTATTTTTACATAAATCAAATCAATAAATTTTAAATGAATATTAAAATAATTTATATTTTATATATATCAAATTGATCCAACAGGTTCACACAAGTCAATTTCCTTCAATTTATACTGCTTCAGGTCCCGCAGTAATAAATGCTCCTAAACAAATCAAAGAAAATGAAAATAAATAAAATAAAATAAATTGTTTGTATTCCACTCCTTATTCATGATGTTAACATTTCCCTGGCTGCGTGCAAAAAAATTCCAGCATTTTTCATGTGTGGGAGCTCTAAGGTTAATTGAGCCACCTTTCTCCACAAAAGACCTAAAGCCCAGAAGCCAAGATGCAGCACCACACAGAAGATCCTGCAATCTGAGAAAAGTTTCATAAAATTGGATTAGAAGCTAAAATGACGTATTCTCAGGCCTTCTTGCCTAATTTTACTGGATGGTTTAGAGAGAGAAACCAAAGTTATCCAAGGTCAATGAATGAGTGGAATGTGGAATGAACCTTCTGAGTCCTGCATAACTGCTGCAACTTAAGATGGGGGGAGGGGGAGAAGAGAAAAAAAATTAAAACGTTTTAAATGCTGGGTCCTTGGTTATATTGGAATAGGAAATTTCCATAGCAGCCTAAGCAATTTGACTTCTTTCCTTAATAAAACAAATAAAAGGGCTTTTGGGTAAGGATCTATGGTGGACTAAATGTCCTTGAAAGAATGGAAACTGCAATGTGGTAGATCCTGGTTACTAGATAGTGCATTCTGTCTGGTCCAGTCTTTCTGGAGAAAAAGAAATCATGAGTTTGTCCACTTGCAGAAGGGAGGAAACTTGATTTTTATTCTTTCCCTTGCAATTAAGACACTTTTACTTTTGGGTTACAATATTACAATGGCAACCACCAGAAGAGTGGCAAAAACAGCAGAAAGGAGGAAAGGACCACTAGAGCAACTTGCAGAGAGTAGATTTCTTGCTTGGCATTTTCTGGCCACAGACGAATAATCCTTCCTTCCTTCCTTCCTTCCTTCCTTCCTTCCTTCCTTCCTTCCTTCCTTCCTTCCTTCCTTTCTCTTTCTTTCTTTCTTTCTTTCTTTCTTTCTTTCTTTCTTTCTTTCTTTCTTTCTTTCTTTCTTTCTTTCCTTCCTTCCTTCCTTCCTTCCTTCCTTCCTTCCTTCCTTCCTTTTTAAATTTGATTTATATGCCGCCCTTCTCCGGAGACTCAGGGCGGCTTACAATGCATTGTAATAAGAAATTCCTTAAAAGTTATTTTTTAAAAAAAAAAATTGCAGACACTCCTGGGTGCCATTAAAACCATAATTTTCTAATGGTAGAACAAAAGGAAAGGAAATATAAATGTAAATAAAGGTTTGATCTGTCAGGAGAAAAATATTTTAAAGAAAGAAAATAACACCTCCCAAAATTTCTACCATGGAAGACAATGGATTCCACTGACTATCAACACTCTAGTCTGCTAAGTTTCTATCTCTCCCACATGAAAAGTTAAATAATAATCATAATGACATTTCTGTGACTTTATATAGATGACCAATTATTGCGCTGCAGGTGAAAATGGCAAGTTAGCAAACCAGCCACATCAGTCAGCAGCTATATATTACACCCCATCTTACCTTTGCAAGCCGTGACCTCTTGATCAGATCATTCAGCTTTCTCACTGTTGCTTTTTGTGGAAGATTCTGAATGTCTTGGAACAGATCTTGTGCCTCTACCTCAAATAATTTTCGGTTCTCTGTGTTTTGGAGGGGCTGTGCCCAAAAAGAACCAATATAAACCCGCAATACCTCTGGAGTATTAATTACTTTGCCCAAGGACCACATGAGTGCACCATATACTCTCATTAACTGCTGGGTGTCCACTTGGTCAGCCTTATTCAACACCACCCGTATCTTGTCATCCTGACCCCGGAATGCCTTGATTGCTTCTGAGAATTCATCAGAAATATCAAGTTTATGGGCATCAAATAAAAGGATGATTCGATCAACCCGCTCAGCAAACCACTGCAGGACATGACAGAAGTCGTAACCTGAACAAAAAAGACAATAAATAGGAAAAGGTGATGAAATATGATTTTGCTCAGTTTTTCAACGTAACTCTTGTGGGATGAAGACATAATTTTGTAATGCTTGAATGAATAGATTTCAAATGCTACACTAGCAGCCAGTTCAGCTTCACTCTGCACTGCAAATGACTTTCATGAAGAGCTATTTAGAACGATGTTCACAGCTTTATGTTTCGGAACATGAACCTAAAGCAAATGCTAGTCATAATAAAAATGTAGAATTACACAGCTTGTCAAGAATACGGAGAATACCCACATATATAGTGGATCCCACAATTGTGTATCTTACTCCAAAGAATTAACTCCATAGTTACAGATAGGATTTTCCTATCTAAGTTAGATGACTTTCCTCTACAAGTGACAGAAATCAGAGCTAGCTCCGAACTTTATTAAACTTGGAAACACATCACAGCCCAGCATAGCAAAAATCTATTTTAATGGAGATGGTTATTCATACATTCTTCCATGCCAGTATTTTGGAGGTTAAATCTAGCTAAATTTGCTGAGATTGGTGCTATGCTTGAAAGGGGAAAAAGAAAACAAAAAAGGAACAGATTGTAAAACTGAGAAAGGGAAGAGAAAGAAAGGGGAAGAGACAGATTGTGGGAGATAAAAAGGCTAAAATGCCTTGGATCGGAGAAAAGATGGATCCTTTTGAGGTATTTTTGGCAGATACATTACAAACAGTCCCCGGGTGAAGAACATTCGACTCACAGACAACACACACTTATGAATAGATTGCTATAAAGCCTACGATATTAAGAATCTGAGTTAAATACAATGGTCCCTAATAACAAATGCATGCACTATTTTGTGACACCCATGAGAACATTGTGCAGCTTCAGCAATTCATCGGTTTAAAGAAGAAAAACTCTGTACAAATCTCCCTTGGTATCTGGTTCAAGGTAAAGGTAAAATATACACTATATACCCGTGATGGTGAACCTATGGCATGCGTGCCGGAAGTGGCACGCAGAGCTATCTCTCCAGGCACGTGAGCCATCGCCTGTTGCTCTTCTGGGTTCCAGCGTGCTGGCCAGCTGGTCTTCACGTGCAGGAGCAGATGCTCTTCTGATTTCCGGCATACGCATGCGCACTGGCCAGCTGGTCTTCCGGTTTCTGGCATGCGTGAAGACCAGCTGGCTGGTGCGCATGCATGTTCCAAAAAAACGGAAGATCATCTTCCTGGTGCGTGCATGCGCAATGGGCGGCTGTTTTCTGGTTTCCAGCACACACACACTCAGTGCCGAAAAGGTTCGCCAACACTGCTATATATTAAGATAAATATTTGACAAATGAACACTAAGTAAGAACCATATGTACCTGTTCTGACTTACCTACAAATTAGATTTAAAGAAAGACTTAGGAACTGATCTCATTCATAATCTGGGGGAATTTATATATGCTAATTTCTGAAATTCTTAAGTACTGAACCTAAAATCTTCAGCACATAACACATATGATTCATTGTTCTGTTAGCAGAACATAATTTTCTGTTTCTTTTCAATTAGCAGCATTACAAAAAAGAAAACAAAACACCAAAAAGCAGCATATGCTAGAAGCATGTGCTCAGGGAGATATCAGTTAAATATTAATTATTTTTTTGCAGGCGGGTACACTTCAGAACCAATCATGCAAAAGCACTTCAAAAATCTGAAATCGCTGTAGAGTAGTAGAGAAATCAGATATGGTTTCATGGATGCTCACTGTTATTACTATGGTTTAATAATTCAAATATAATGATGTACTTTATGATTAGACACCTTAAACACAATTTTACTACAAATGTAAAGAATATTACAGTAATGTCATAAATAAAAAATAATAATCAAATAAAGCAGTCAGCCTTACTTGATTAAGGATTGACTATAGTGTCACTTTAGAATCAGTGCAACGTGTCCTAAGTAGGTGAATATTGTACAGTCATATCAAAACTAAATTACAAAACTTACAAATTGTTATTGGTTTGATATTCTCAAAGTTGTATACAAGAACAGTTCCTTTAATTCTACGCTATTTATAGTCTTATTAATAAGTCAATGCCATAAATAATCAGTTTTCTCTAATTTGTGCCTTCCATGTGTTGGAATTATAGCTTCCTAAATCTTTGGTCACTGTGGTGAGAACTGTAGATCTGACATATGTGGAAGGCTGCAGTTTTGAGTAAGATATGATAATAGTTTAATATATTAATAAAACAATTTTGACAAAATATTTTTAATGACTTGGATTAATAAATGTAATAGTAGAGACTCAATATGATAAAGTTATGCATATTGCATTTTACATTAAGCATTATAAATGCTTCACATATGTTATTTGGTTCTAACTTTTTACAGTCAGTTGAAATTTTTCTCTTATTTATTTCAAAGTCAATTACATTTTAATATAATGAACATTATAAACAAAGAAAAATGTTGCAATCCTTCAATTCAGAGATAGTAATACAAGGGAGCATAAAACATGGATTTAATAATATGTTTAGCAGATTGTAGCTTAGAACACTGAAGGAACATCTAGGAACATGACTGGATAAACAGGGCTTGGTATGTTCAATGTCTCTTCTATTATTTGAATTATTTTATTTTTTTTAAGAAATAATCCTAAATCTATTTTTTTATTCTGTCTGTTGTAAGTGCCTGCTGCCAAAGAAAGAGGGCATATATTTTCATATAAAAAAGAGGAAACTCACCTCTACTGATGCGTTGTTTCTCCCCTGAAAGAATGCCAGGGCTATCTATGATGCTGATGCTCTTCAGAACCTGATTGGGTAATTGAGCACACATGAACCTACATGGAAAAGGAAAAACTTTGATTACAGAAGACTTGGGAAAAGCCTTTTTATTTAACAGTACTGTTAAGCAATGCCAATTCATAACCGTATTACACAACTATGCCATGTAATCTAGGTGATGTACAATATTTTAAAATACAGTAAAAAGCAAAATAGAATGTACTGTATTTTGGATATGACAGCTTTTTTCCATTTGGAATGATTCTCAATATTTTAAATATATTTTCTGCAGTCTTTTTTACTAGGCTACCAAAAAAGAGTTTTACAAAATCAAGTAAGGAACAATGCAATTAAATTTTATTTTAAAAATCATTCATATTGTCCTCCTTGTGCGTTTATTGGGTGGCTAAAAAAAGACAAGTTTATGAGAAAACTGTGTCCTTTATACCAACTAAACAATCACACTGTGTTTTATATTTTCTGGATGCCAAGAATGTAGTAGTGACAGGTTTTACATGAAAAACAAGAACTGCAGTTATGTATAGAGACAGCACTGTAATACACTTAAGCTGTTGTGAGAATTATGGGCAATAAGAAAAGAGATAAGAGATTTTTCGGTAGTGTATAAACAAGCTCTTTGGATTCTAAACTAAATTTTTTTGTAGCAGTTTGTCTTTTTAAGAAAGCTGCAGAAACATAGTTCACTGCATTATCCCACACTTCTTGTTGGGCTACCAATGAAATAAGAATTAGCATTTAAAAAAAAAATCTGGGCTGATAAATACACCACTAGAGAACAATATTTTGATTGTGCTACATTAGGAAAAAAGCCAATTAAAGTTCTTTTCAGAAAAAAAAAGTTTCAAGAACGAAAAAACTCACAAAACTGACCTGGCTTTGCTATCTGGCCTGGGGGGATCAGAGGATTGTGTAGAGCCCATAAAATGGTTGTACTGTTCTTGAATGGCTGAGCATTCCCAGTGATTGCTCTGCGTGGCTTTTAATTGATTTTAACATTTGCAATATATCCCTGTGGCTATTTTAATGTTTTTATTTTTTTGTATGTATAATATATCATTATAATGCGAATGTTAAAATCAATTAAAAGCCATGCAGAGCTTGGTGTGTGTACCACACACACACACACACTGCCCAGAGTCATGAATATGAAAAAATTAAAACAAAACAACAACAACAACTGGAAAGGGACTTTTTACGTTTATTTACAGAACCAAATATATTTTTTTCCCTTCTTCCCTTCCATTTTACTCAAGCCATAGAGGCAGAACAGGGATTTAGGCTCTTTAAGATCAAGGCAAGAAAAACTGGAAATCGTGAACCTGAGCACCAGAATACTGATGAAGTAAGGCAAGGAAGAATTTACCAGTTTTTTATTCTTTTTATGAGAGCAGAATTGGAGCTTGCGGACTCTGGAAAGAGTGAGGCGAAGAGTGGCTCTAATTTTAGGAATGAGAATTATATGAAAAACAACCTTATAAATCTGTAGCTCACACAGTGCCTTATTCCTTCAATAGCTGTTTTGGTTGTTGTTGTTTTTTACAAAAAAAGTTTGCTGAAGTTATCAAAGTATTTCCAGGAGTGAAAATATGGACTTGAACCTGGATTTCTCCAATCCTAGTCCAATAGCTTTTTGTCCCTTTAAAAAGGCTAAAAAACTCTTTTAAAATGTGCAGATTATATTCTACAACCCGAAAAACACTACTACATCGTCTGTCTCCTAACTTCTTGCTTTTTTATACTTCAGTTCCCCTTACATGACTCTTGAAGATGGTAAAATTCCATTATTCTAAGTTGTCATCAATTTTATTAGCTTTTGCTTAAAATGTTACTGGTCTACATTTGTTACACAATTATATAGACTTATTTATATGAGCCTATAAAACAAAGGAATTTATGACTCATTTGGAAATGTCTGTATCTGTATATGTCATGCTGGTTGGAAGACAGAGACTAGAAACGGCCCACAGAAGTTTGGTTACTCAGCAGTATAAAATGTTATTAGATATATGCATAAATTACTGCACAGCCTTTCCTTACCTATTCAAGAACGCATTTCCAAAACGGCTGAGTTTGCGGAATGGCTTTTTGGGATCCACCACAAGAGCGTTTCCTGGAGTACTCCCTTCAGTATCTCCATACATGACAGCAATAAAAGAATCTGTAGTTGGTTCAGGGCCGATTCGCATCCCTGGAAAATCTTGCTCCAAGAGGTACCTAATCGCGATGCAAAATATAATAAAACAATATTAAAAACAAACTGAGAATAAAGTATTAAGGTCTATTCTTCTAAGGAAAAGCTAGGATATAAATAAATGAACCCACCCTGAATATAGATTTCCACAAACCCTAAATTTAAAGGCTTTTTGCTAAATTACTAGTCAGATTAATGACTTTGTATCTGACTTTTTTCATTTTTATCTGCATCACCAAATTCATCATCAGTGTCTCTTCCCTTTCCTGTTCATCTTAATAATAAGCCAACTCCTGATGTCTTACATCCTTTTCCACTTTTTATTTGAAATAAATAGACATGGGGGAGAAATGTTTTCAACCATAGCATTCAATTTGTTTCTGTATACTGCAGATCAGGGAACAAATGACTTTTAACCTTACTAATGCATAAAATACATACTCAAATGTTCAGGTTTACGAATTAGGTTTTCTACCTGTATAGCTGCTTTCTTGGCTTCATAAAATAAGACCAAGTGACCATGTTTGGCAAATTGTGTTAGTGCAAGAAAATAAAGAATATAAAAGGATTGCTTGGCAGATCTTTTCTCAAATGCTTATTACTTTAAGAGATTACATAAATACCAGCCTTTTAACAGCTGTAATAAAAACTAAAATAATCTAATTCTGATAAGTCAAGCAGCATTATTTCCATTTTTCCTCAATCTTGTGTAATTCACATGACAGCAATTTCCTCCCTAGCCACATCCCAGAGACAATTACATAGAAGTATGCCATTATCTTTTTTCCTGCTGTAGCCACAGAGGAGACAAAGCCAGAATAAGCGATACTGAACAGATAATGCTGCATGACATTCTATTGTAGTACTGAGATCATGCATTCCTATAGTTCTCAACCAGCATTTGAAGAAGTCCAGGCTGGGAAAATCTATTCTATTATATATTTCCAAGAAAATGAATAGTTACAGATTAAGGTACATTATACAGATAAATCAGGTTTTTTTAAAAAATATTTCATGCCAAACCAGTGGTGCCAAAATCATGCCCAAAAATGCTTTTAAAAGTTAAAAAAAAAGCCTCTAATGATCACATGGCTCAACTGGGCATTGGGGGGGGGGGCAGGGATTTTTGCTACCAGTTCTCTGAAACAGCTGCTGCCATCGCTACTGGATTGGGTAATCCAGTCCGAACTGGGAGCATTTCACCTCTGTGCCAAACCCATTCTATGCTGACACCTTGAGTGGGACTTAGATCTTCATCTACTTCAACACATGGAAACCATAGCTGGGGTGCCTTTATACATCTTTGAGTGATATACTAATTCTTTTCTAAGCAGAAGGATATGACTCATGTCCTCATTATCTCCACACTAGATTATTGCAATGTGCCATAGTTGGGATTGCTCTTGAAAACTACGGCAGATGTAGACTGCAAGCTGATGGGTGCTAGCTCATTTGGCACCTATTTTGCAGTGTTGTATTGGTTTCCAACAGACTTCTAAGTTTTATTTATTTACTTTATTTGTATGCTGGTTCATTCCTAAGAACTTTAGATATTTAATCATCAAGATCAATGTAGAATAAAAAGCAACTCTCTGAAAAATAAATAAATCCACTCATAATGTAAAAGAAATTGACATGAAAACAATAAAGAGAAAATATACAAAATGATTGAATCATTTGGCTCACAAAATCAAAGCCATTCTCTCTTGAATTGATTATTATAAAGGATAATTTAAGATCCTGTATTTTCTTTTGAAGAAGGATATGCCTGTTTTCTTACTTTAGGAATTGGCTCTTGTTCATCTTGTAATTTATTAAGATACTGAGAGCCCTATTTCACATATTATATCTAGTATGGTATTATATCTAGTATGGTCCAGTACATCCTACACTGATGCCCTTGATTTTATTACTCAAATGCAGAGAACAATGGGGGGGGGCTGTCCATTACCGTATCCAAATATCTCTTAAATGAAATTGTTGTCACTACAGTAATTTAGACGGTCATGCAAAGTACATAAATTGATGCACATGAAATAAGAATGTAGTAATGCAACTACACTGATATAAGTTGACATAAATGACATAAATATTTAAATTGTCTGAGACATTTGCAAAAAACAGTTTTATTCTTTGTTTCAGCATGAAGCCCAAGAGTAACATTTTGTCCTTTTCATTCAAATCTGTTGAATGAAGGGCCAGAGAATCAAGATTTTATTGTATCCCAAACATCATCACAGCTAAATTGACTAAGCTATAGTGTTTTCACACAGTCATGAAACAAAATAAATGATGAAAGAAAAACCAAGCTGATGATATGAATGTGAAGAAGGAAAAGTTTAGAAGAGACTAGAGAAGGGAAGAGGAGAAGGCTAGCACAACAGGCATCAGAAAGCAATGAAAATGTGAACATAATTTTACACAAAGAACTTCTTTAGCACCAGCTGTGTTTGTGGTTCACACTGACTTTATTTGTATTTTGCTATTGGTTGTTTTACTAGTTACTGACTCAATCCTTTTAAAGTATATGCAACATAAATCACAGACCTGTCTTCAACATGCCCATATTAGAGAGCAATATAGCACAGAAGCTTCATAATACAAATTAAAATAAATATTGTTTCAGTATGGAAATGCTTCACTGGCCTAAATAGATTGTGTTATAGGATTACCATTCCACTCCAACAATTGTCTAGACCTGCAGACCCAAAGCAAACAGAGAGGATAAGGGATAAACAAACTGCTCCATGCAAGAAGTGTTTCATGCATGGTACAGTTGATTTAGTAGCCTTTAAATATACTTGTTTCAAATATTTTGGTCTATATATCGAACAACACTGGGCGCTTCTGTTTTGAGTCTGGACTGAAATGCTGTTCTTGCAGACAGAAGTGGTTATGAAAGAGGTAAAAGTGGAAGAAAGTTAACCCTGAGGGGTTTTGAAATGCTGTTTTTGCAGACAGTAGTCGTTATGAAGGAGGTTAACAGTGGGAGAAAATCAACCCTGAGGGGTTTCGTTGATGGTATGTGTACATACTGGTGGTACAAGCTTTGCTCTACTCAACCCCTAAAATCATTCCCAAATCTCTGAATTTTTTTCCTGCCCAAACACAGAACAACAAAAGTATCCCTAGTTTTGTTTCTGTTGAACTGCAGCTGATTTGGAATAGTCAGCCAGAAGTTCTGGAATGCAAAGGTTCATTTTGAATGTGAAATAAAGTATACTGTGTCTTCCGTGCACAACCTTTCATTAGAACTCTGCTCAGTTACAAAGCTGACTAACTATTTTTGTTGTACAAGCATAAAAGGAGAGCGGATGTTTGCTGAAGAGTAAGAATCCTGTCTGAAGTAAAATTTGTGACATGAGGCTTAGAAGGAAGTCTCATCTTAATAAAAACAGGAAGAAAAGCAATCATAGCAGAAATACAGTAAATGGGAGTCATTAAGGGTACATACTGTATGTATATAGCCTCAATTGCCTTCTCAGCCAAGAAGGCTAATACATATATTGATATACAACTATAGAAAAGATTGATAATGTGGGCAACAGATGAAATGATGTATACTAATGAACCAACCCAATAATCTTTCTCCATTTCATGAAAATATTTGTGACATGGAGAAATTCACTGCTATTAACCTTTCTAAAGAAAACAGTCTATACAATTCTGTTAGGATCAAGCAATCTGCACTGATACAGCTGGGAAAAATGTATCAATATATACAACTATTATGAAAAGACAAAGTCTTAGCTCACCAACTCAAACAAGATGAAATACACATTTGGCTTAACTATTAAAGAACATTTAATTGTTTATATCGTATAAAATACAGAACAATTAAAACTCGGGACCACATGTTTTCTGAATAATTTTTTATCCCAGAGCTATAACTGCACTCAACAATGAACTAAAGGGCCACCATCAGTGAGCTGTTGGACAGCATTACTTGGTCTGTTGTGCGGATGTTTGGGTGGTTTAGGGGTGGGAAATTTGTGGTGGATGGGGTGTATTTGGGGATTGTTATGTGTGTTGAACCTGGTCTTTGAGTGTTAAGTGAATTTCGTTGTATGGATATACTATGTATACACGTACAATAACAATAAAGTTTTATTATTATATACAATAAAGCACTGCGCCTCACATTCCTTACCTCCTTTTTCATCTTTCCTTCATAGTTTTGTCTATGGATACATATTCTAATGCAGTGGTAAGCTCCTTATGAAAAGTTAAACTATCTCCTTATTCTTCACTTGAGGCATACTGGAAACTATTACTGAATCAACTTTTTGAACAATTGGCTATTATAGACCTTCCTGGATGTTTATCCATCCCTCTTTCAACCTGTTTCTGACATATTTTTCAAATTCAGTATTTAAAACTGGACAATCTAGTCACTATGTACAACTGATAATCCATTCTTTGTGATATTAAGCATAACATTTTTTTTGATGAGGCTTGTTTAGGACATGAACTTGAGTCACTGAATTTTTGTGCTCTAGTAAAGTGACAAATTCCAAGAACTGATGGCAAAATCCAGGTGCTCAAACCATCACTTCTTCCTGCTCAGTTCTGCAAGATTTCATTTCATGTTCTATACACAAAGGAATTGAAAAAATTCCTGGATGACTAAGTCTTCATTGACAAATGTTCACCGAGTTTTGCTGGTTTTCCAGCTCTTATATTTTTTGGAACATGCCATCCTACTTGGTAACAATTACCCAAATTTTGAGAGGGGGGAAAATGATTATTATTATTTTTGCCTCCCTCTCCTAGCTATCACATTTCTATCTAAATTCAAGAAACATACCTGGACAATATTGCATGTTCAATGGGATTCTTTTCAAAATGTTAACTAGTGTAATATAGCTGCAAATCTGCTTACAAATATATTTAGAAATGATGTATCCTCATTATTTAAAATGAATAATTGACTGCCAATTTATTTATAGACATGTCAAAAATGCTATTTTTCATTTTCAAAGCCAATATTTACATTTACAGCTATAATAGGTAAATTTTAATATTTTTGCGGTAAGCTATATGCATAGTTTTGAACTCATCTTTCCTCAAAATGGTAACATATCTAAAACACATAAATCAAGCAGAAATGATTAAAAGGTGGTACAATATATTTAATTTGTGCATCACAAATAGATGAATAGGAAATGCCTGAAGAAGACTGGGAAAATCATACTGAGCATACAAAACACTTGTGACTAGGAGAATGAAAAGACAACTAGCACTATTGGATAGAGGATTTTAATAGAATGAAGGAACTGATAAGCTGAAATAGAAAATTACCTCAGGCTGTTGTGAGAAACTGATATAGGGAGCTTTCTCGGGCAACCAAATAAATTTGTCTTACACCGAAAATATTCTAGAGTTGGAAAGTACTCATAAGAAAGAGGTTGCTAAACAATAGTGATTTGGAAGGTGATTGTGGTCATGTACAGAGAGAATCGCAAAAGGAAGCTCTGAGGGCAAAGAGACCTGTACTGCAAATAATCTAAGTAGCAGGGATACTGTAAAAAGTAAAAGTGTGAGACAAAGTCAACAACTAGAAAAATCAATGGTTGGATGTGATCAACCAAGAAGATACATTAAGCACGAGCACCTCTAAACATCAGCCTCTCCTTTGAAACAGCTACACTTAAAGAGAGATCACTTAACAATATGTTCGAGTGTATTCAGTACATGAGTCCTTGGTTAACAACAATTCGTTCAGCGACCATTCAAAGTCATGACAATGAAGAACAAGGAGACTTATGGCCAGTCCTCAAAAATTGCAGCCTTATCAGCATCTCAAATAAAATTCCTTCTCTCCCAGTTCCAACAGTGCCAAATTATCTAATTCTCTTTCCAGTTTATAATTTCTATTTTACCCTCCATAATATCTGCTTAATACGTTTTACATCTCTAGAAACTTGATTTATAGAGATTTCCATCTTCTCAACTTTTTCATCTCCTCTTTCAAAAAAAAAAAACTTTATAAGTTTTTCATTCATTCTTTTTCCAAAAGCTGTCGATGTAGCATCAATTGATTCAGAACTTATAGCTGAATTTCTGAAACATTTTCTGAAGCAAATCTGGTGTAATTCCTCTTTCTACAGGTTACTCTATCTTTTTTGCCGTTTTTATCACTTTTCTGGTGGTTACCATTGTAATATTGCAATCCAAAAGTGAAAGTGTTTCAATTGCAAACAAAAGAATAAAAGGCAAGGTATCCCCTTTTTTCCTGTTTTGTCTTCCTGTGCCCTTAATACTGATGCCTCAATGCATTCTAATGGCATTGGTATTCTAATATTTATATTAAAAAGTAACCATTAGATTTTAAGAGAACTAATAAAATTTATTCTTCATTTTGAAAATGACTAGGTGGAAGAATAAAATATATTTAGCAGAAAACCCCAAACACACACATTGACAGAATCAATTTTGCAATCTGAAATTAGGAAAATTAGTACTGTATCACAATTTGAATACATCTGAAATTAATTCAGATTTAGCCTGTTGAGGTTTTTTTTTCTTTTTAAAGCACACAATTCTGTGAAAAACTATAGTACGAAACTTCAACCACAGACTCTTTAAAACTGCATGAGATGATTCCTATAACACCCACTGCAAAAGAAACCAGAGCCTTCAGTTCAGTCAACATCAGTCTCACTGCTCTTTAGACTTAAGCCAATTCACCTTCCAATAGTATCTGTAAATCCAAATATAAACAAGTGGCAGTATATATTTCCAAAGAAAAAACAATGACTCTTTAGGCAATTTAAATTCTACCAACTAGCTCTGCTGAATATTTACTTCACTAACAGCTTATGAAATGAATGTGTCAACTTGGGAGTTAACAAACCCTTCTTATCTTGAAGTTAAGTATAGAACTTGCTAGGCTTTCTACGGGGTATAAAACTAAACTTGTAGAAAGAAAAAGGAAGGAAAGCATTTAAAAGCGGAAGCATTTTAACAGGGCTTCAATTCCTATAAAACCCATAAAATCCATTCTATCTGGGACATGAAGTTCAAAGCATGGAGACCACCATGCTGAAAACTACTATATTTAGTATCAGTCCTTTAAATGAGGACACACAATGAGAGGAGGACAAATGATTGTAATGCGTATTTATCACAGGAAAAGGAAGCACTAGAGTCATACAGATAACATAGAAAAGGTAAAAACTGCTCCCCTGAGGCATTGGTATTACAATTACTAGAAATCCCAAAGGTGCTTTTCCAAAAGGCAATTGGACTCTCTTCTCCAGCTCTCTTTTGGAAAAGTTCCTTTGGGACAACCATGACCTGGATGTCTGAGAATTTCCATAGACAATTACTAGAAATCTGGAATTAAAGCCCAAGTGCCTGAAGAAGCCATTCATGAAATTTTTGATTGTATATATAAAGACAAAATGACACAAAGAATTGTGATGCTAAATTATTTTCCTAAACTTTAATTTAATTTGTAATTTAATATTGAGCTTTTGTGCTATAGAGCCTGGAATTTAGCAAAGAGATTATTTTATAGAAAAATTTTCTTCTTGATGTTAAGAAAATAATTCAGAATATAAGTCTTAGTTGGTTCTGAAGTTTGTATATTTTTAAAAAATGAAAAGATGAAGCAACATTTCCACACAGGCTAAATTTAATGACTACCTAAAGGACTGTATTAATTCCATATTGATACAAATGAATATCTTGTGGATCTTTCTTCTTTATACTGTCATATTTATAGCTAAATTTTAATCAGTATTATATATGTAAGGTATTTTCAATTGCATACCTACCATTGTTGTTTGTGTGAAACATAGCTTCCTTTCCAATTATTTATATTTCATTATGTGGATGAGATAATTGAACAATTCTCTGTGGAAGTTATTAATGGCAAATTAAATATTGAAAAGGGTAAATTGAAGGTGGCCAGTAATAAATGCTATATGTAATGTATCATTGGGAGGTTTACATATATGTGCGTGCAATATTGCCAGAATGAAAGATAATGAAACTCTAGATTCCTTTAAGGCCTAGCATTAGGACTTTAAAAGGAGAGCATTAAAAGATTTTAACTTAAGGCTACTTGGAAAGATAATTAAGAGTAAAAAGCAATTAAAAATATTACTCAGCTATCTTGAGACATTGATCCAGATGGAAATGTATACTAGAAATAAATTCATGTTGATGTTTAGAGCAATGTAACACTAAAAAAGTTATATCTGACTAGCTATCTTCAATACATTCTCAATAAGGCTATAAATGGAAAATCATCACATTTGACACACCTCTATATGTACATTACTCACACCCTGTGCTACCAAAAATTCTTACCCTGAAACTTATCTTAAATTTATATAGCCAAACATTTACCAGTTACAGTCTACATAGCAGGCTGCAAAGCCTGACCTTCAGAGATCATATAATGTTCAATATTATGGAGGTTTTGGGGTTTTGGTTTCCTTATTTTTAACTTTTATTATGCATGAAGTAATATAGTAACCATTTCTTTAAAATGTATACTTTTCTGTGTACAAAGTCATATGCCACATAACATTTTCTTCATTCAGCTGTGGGAAAGATGCCCATTCAATTTATAAAACATTACAAATACTAGTAGATCATCTAGATAAATGCCCCTAGACAGAAACACTACCATAACAATCTAATCCTATTAAAGTTAAATGCCTCCAAAGGGCATATCCATTCACAAAGGGTGGTCTCGAGTTGCACAAAGCCATAATAGGATTTGCAAATCACATTTTACAGTTGAGAATGTCATGTAAAGGCACCCAAGGCTAGTTAGTTAAGGAAACTGTAGTCAAAACAAGCCCGGGCTTACTGCAATAGATGATGTCACAGGGGAACACTTTATTGTTTATTCCCTTGGTAATGTTCATATACCTGACCACGCATTAAGCTATTACTGATAAATTTTGATATTTGAATCCATCATCTTCTTGGCCTAGTCATCGTGTTTAATATCGCAGTTGGGATGGGGCAAGTGGAAGTCAAATAGAAAATTTGGTAGGTGTTGGACCATCCTTCACATACATGGTTTTCAGCTTAGCAAGGGAAGATAAACATTGCGGGTGAACCCATCACCTCCTCCGGACCCAAATCCCACCAGGTGAGGAGGGAAGAGAGGTGCGGCAGAGAGCTTACTCTTGGGCTCTTCCGAGAGTTACGGGCGGCTATTTATGCCTGAAACAGCAGGAAGGCAACTCCCTGGCCCGGGCAAAACGCGCCATAATCGCTCCAGGAGGAAGCCGCGAGCGCGTTTTTGTTTTTGTTTTTTTTTACCTGATAAAAGTGGTCTTCCCGGTGCTGTACTGACCCACGAGGAGCACCATGGGCTTGTTGTCGAAGTCCGCATTCTCCAGGGCGGGCGAGTGGAACTCATGAAAGCGGTAATGCTCCTCCAGCGGAAGCAGCTTCTTCGCGTAAAGCTCTTTCAAACCGCCGGTCACCGTCTCCACCACGTCCTCGTTTTCGCCGGGCTTTTGGCCCCCGCTTTGCTTCAACCAACTGAACATGCCGATGGTCGCTGCCGGCGGCCGGTCCCCCAACCGCTCGCTAGCTCACTCGTGTTCCCGCCTGGACTGCCACCAAGACTGAAAGGCCGACCCGGCAAGTGGTGAACCCCGCCCTTCCTGCTTCGCTCTGCGGTGGCCTAGCTGAAGGGGAGGGACGTCCCGGGGCGGAGGCTGGAAACGCCACGGCGCTTTGCTCCGTCTGTCTGTCTCTCTTCCTCCTTCTCCTCCTCCTCTTCCTCCTCCCTTCTGGAAAGCGGATCCGAAGGCGATTGAATAAACCACGAATTTTCTAGCATATCATAATTTTGTAGCAAAGGGGCGTGCATAAGCGCACCGGCGTGCCTACCGTCCCTCTCCGAATGTTTTCTTTTATTCGCATCCTTTTCATGTATTTATAATTATGTTTACACTTGTATCTGTCATAAAATACATGCTTGACGAAATAAATAAAATAAAAATAAAACTATCAGGTGATAAGAGCCAGCCCCCCCCCCCCCCGGGCGTTTAGGTTATGGTTCGGTGGGGCTTGAAACCAGGAAATTAGGTCAATTGAATTAAACCGTAAATTTAATTTATTAGGCATCCAAGTGGAAAGAAGGGTGCGCTCTCCTTCTCAAAAGTAGGATTGGCTACATTAGCATTCCCCGGACTATCCGGATATACCGGGGGGGGGGGGGGGGAGGTCAATTGGTAGCTTTGCTGCTTCTGCTCAGTGACCCGCGAAAGGGCGACCAGAGGTTCTCTGGAAGTGCCAGCTCCTCCTGTCACATTTAGTAGAAGCGGAGGAAAGGAATCTCAGGTACTCTTTTGGAGCCCAGCTGTCTGAAAGTCTTGGGGAGTGTCGGTCTGAGAAAGGGCGGAGCAAACCAGCCTCTTGAAGGGTATCAAGATTGACATCAATCCAAGTGGGAATTAGGTGACCAATAATGTCACCTTTCAAAGTCTCCCGAGTCTTGCGAAATTATCAAGAATCAAGAGGGAAACGGGAGCTGAACTAAAATGGTATAAAAAGTACTTCCTGTCATCCTAAATAATCCAACTTTTTTTTATTATTATTTTGAGGCTCCTATTATTATTATTATTATGAGGCTGCCAAATATTATACTCCATAATAATAATATAACCCCATAATAATAATATAACTCAATAATAATAATAATAATAATAATAATAATAATAATAAACTTTATTGTCATTGTATGTGTATACACAGTATACACATACAATGAAATTTACTTAACACCCAAAGACCAGGTCTCACACACACAATTCCCAAACACACTCCCACCCACCACAATTCCCCGCCCCTAAACCACCCAGACATCCACACAACAGATTATGGTGTAAGGATAGATAATTTAGAATAGTCCACTTTGGTTAATAGCTAATCTTCAGTTACTGGCAATTATGGCATGTAAGGTGGACCTGATTTTGAATTTTACTGTGGCTTCAATAATTATTAAACTATTATTCATGTCTCTTGTCAATTTTGTGTGCATGCCTATGTTTCTGTAATTCACAGACATATTTGTAACTAATTTTTGTTAACTTTAATGTATATTTTTCTGTAAATTTTTTGTGTGACACTGGGCCTGTAGTTAGTTTATAGATGAATATATCACATGGTTAATCTACGGGTGTCAAACTTGCGACATCACATCATTATGTGATGTATCGTGACTTTTTTCCCCTTTGCTAAACCAGGGGTGGGCATGGCCAATGTGTGATGGCCCATGGGCTGTGAGTTTGACACCTCTGATTTACTGTATATTCATGGGTAAAGTAGATACTGTAAACACAGCTTAATTCGATCCGTATAGCATGGCATTTTAGATCCCAATATTAGGTAATTTGCTACATATATTTAACATCACTTCTGAAGTGTTTAAAATAATTATATTAAGAACATTATAATAATTTGTATAGTATGCATACAATCTGGAGTTTTTTATGCCCCTTCTTTTATGCCCCATTAGTTTAGAATATCTAGAGACTGTTCCACAAGGAAATACAATAGAAAATACTATTACAAGGAAACAAAATGCTTTCTTATTTCCTCTGCATTTTTATAAAGGGAATGTGAGCTATGGTTATGAATGTTAGCGTGTTAGTGCTCATTATATTACTACTAAAAGCAACACACCTTATGAAAATTACAGAAAATGAAACCTTTCCAATTTAAAGGCTGAAGGCTGTGCCAGTGGCGTTTTCTACCTATTCATTAGGAATGTGTAACCTTTAGGTTCCAATACTTCGGGTTGGGCCTCCACCTCAGTTTACATACTTCCATTCATTATTCTCCTCTCCTTGTTAACATATAATCATCTTTGCTGAGATGAAAGGGAAGAGAGACAACCACCTACTTTTTTTTTTTACCAGTGAAATTATATTTCCTAAAGCATTTAATAAATGGATCTAGGCAGAGAGGCTGAAAGAGGAAGAATTTACTTCCTTAAAATTTTTCCCATGTATCATTTTTTATACAATGGCAAAATAAGTGGAAACTAGCTAGTGCTATTACTATTTAGTGACAGGATCACATCTATTTTTATTTATTTATTTTTTATTTATTGAATTTATATTGCCGCCTATTCGGACATGGCTACTCAAGGCGGCTTACAGAATATAAAACCTCATTTAAAACAATAAAACTAATAAAAAAAGATCAACAAATTAATATAATAAAATCACCCCCCCATCCCCCACCCACCCCCACCCTGGTGACAGCAGATCACATGAGCCATTTAATGGGCTCCATCCCGCTCTGGGTTCCCCAGGCCCGCTGGCAGAACCAGGTCTTAAGTGCCTTCTGGAAGAGTGTTAGAGTTGGGGCCATTCTAATCTCTGGGGGAATGATGTTCCAGAGAGAGGGAGCCACCATGGGAAGGCCCTTCTTCTGGGTCCCACCAGGTGTATCTCCCTAGGGGATGGGACCTGCAACATTCCCTGCCTCTCTGCTCTGATGGGTCGGGTAAATGTGACCGGCAAGAGATGGACCCTCAGATACCTTGGTCCCAAGCCATGAAGGGCTTTAAAGGTGACAACCAACATCTTGAATTGCACCTGGAAGCAAATCGTCAGCCAATGCAGCTCCGCAGGAGAAGTGATACATGTGCACACCGGGGTCTGCACAAAACCATGCGGGCCGCTGCATTTTGCACCCACTGGAGCTTCTGGATGCTCTTCAAGGGCAGCCCCATGTAGAGCGCATTGCTTATGTACTTATTTACTAGACTTAATTTGGTGGCTACATCCATATATTGGAAATATATGTTGCTTGATTCCGCAAAAGGCTCCCAAAAGAGGCTGGGCTTCACTTACTTTCTCTACTATATAAATCTGTGAGGACAAGAGTTCAGAACAAAAGAAAGAAGCAAACAGAGCCTGCCTTAAAATGTCCAAACTGAAGATGGACAGTCTCTTGCAATTCATGTTCTATGATAAATCTTGGATGCCTTCTGAAATCCAGTATTTTATTAAAGCATGTAATATGTAAGTGGTTTATTTAGACAGAGAGAAAAGAGCATGGCTGATGTCAGTTCAAACAGTAACTCTGCATTTTTTTTTCTAAAAGGCTTGGCTGAAAGTGCCTGACGAGCACAGCTGCTATCAACCCAAATGGTCCTCTTTGCTCCAAAAAGTCAGTGTTACAGTGGCCTGATAAGCCCTACCTAATTTCCATCACCCACTCAATAAACATTAGAACCAAGCAGCTTTGCCAAGGCACAAACCCTTTCCCACATAATGAGCTTTGAATAGCAAAACCATTCTGGACCTCCCAGGAATGATGTTGGCTCTCACGGAGCAGATTCGGTAGCCCAGCCTTACCACACAGTCATCCACATTGATATTTTTAGTTGACCATTTGGCTATGCCCAAACTTTGGAGGGATGCAATTGCATCTGGAGCAGTCTGGTTTAATTATACTCTGGCCTTTTCAAGGATGTGCCTAGGATAAGTCATAGATACTGTAAAAGGAGCTGGCTGAGAGTTTTTGTGTGTGAGGAACTAGTAGGAGGAGCAAAAATGATGAACTAAATGATAGAGCAACTTTATCAACCATAGTTACTACTGCTACTATAAGCTAGCAAGGCTTACTAGATCCTAAACAAGTGGCACACTAAGCATTATTGGTGCTTGAAACTTGAACTCAACTTGACACAGCCATTCTCCTTAGAGGTATTTGAAACGTATTAGCAACTATACTTTATAGCTTGAAGGTAGACTCTGAAATTCCAAAGTGGATAAAAAAAATCCTGACAGAGATAACAGTTGGGTCTCATATTAATATTGGAGAACCTAATGGGCCAGAAAGGGCTAAGTAAATATTCAGTTCAACTAATATTCAAACACATTTCAAGGTAAACCAAAGCGCAAGTACATATCTGGTCAAATGAGTAATATAAATCCTAGTTCAGATACACTAGACAACCCATTATCCATTGAGTCATCATATCAGAGATATTCCCTTACTAAATAGACAACAGAATCAGCATAGGTAGGCAAAAATGCTATGGGAGCAGGAGCAACTTCCGATTTCCTGCCAGCTTCCCCATTGAATTTACTTGTGCAAAGCTGTCAGGAAGCACCAAAAACTCTTCCCTTCCTCCCTGGAAGGACATTCTGAAGAAGCTTTTGCTCAGTGTACTTTGTTCTCAGTATCTCAGAACAATCCACTCACAATTCCTTTTTGCAACAAACTTTTTCTCTTTAGAAGTTTGGCTTAATTGTTTTTAGAAGGAAAATTCTCATTACAATCCTCCCCATATGCAAAATTTCAGAGCTTGCACACTTTTTGGTTTAACATTTAGTACCATCTGTATTGCTGCCATTAGGTGAGAAGATCCAAAGCTGCTTCCATTTTTCTTAGAGCTCAGCTGAAGAGAACCACCCTCGGTTGAAAGACTAAACTAAACATAAATTAGGGAGTGTTAATGGTTTCAGCCTGAATGGTAACAGCCTATCATAATTATCTTCCCCATGGAAATTTTGGAAAGAGAAGAGCTGTTTGTAAGATTTACACAACCATCCTCCCCAAGTCATAAAAGGAAGTAAGATGACTTCTATTTTCCTCCAGTGAAGGAAGGACAAATCACTCTATAATCACCAGAAGCAAAGCACTTTTCAGTTCCTTCTCTGATCAGAACAAGGAAGTCCCAGTGAAGAGAAGGGGAAGGTTTTATGTTCCACTTGCCATTGGCAGCAGAAACACACCAAAATTGCTTTTAGTTTCATAAAGTGTTTCCCTCTTATGTGGCTACAGTTCAATTCCATTATTTTGATAGTTGCTGAAATTAGCTAAGCAACAGAGAAAAAGAAGACAGCACTACTGAAACCAGAATAGAAAAAAGAAAGAAAAATGTTGCAGGGTAGATTAATCCTATAATTAAAGATATTACAAGCTAGTCGAAATTAGAGATAATACAAGCCATTGGAAGTGAAAATCTGTCTTGTGTTTAGCTTTTTAAAATTTGTCAACAGAGATTAGAACTGACACTTCTTGTAGAACTTCGTTTTTCTTGCTTTGATATGTTTTTTTCTGAAAACTATTACACTGTGCCTACCTGCAAGGTTTACACTTACTAATTCTGCAATGAGGGTATGCAGAATCATCTAGTATGGTTTGATGGAAATTTTTGAAAATGTTAACATTCTGTCTATGAATTCTGCATAAATGTCAATGTTGGATTGTTTTACAAAGGAAACTTTACACTTCATTTTTTAAATTTTATTTTTTATTAATATTGGGAAAAGTGACTTGTATGGATATTTAGCTTATCTCTCTTTAGTGAGGAAACACATATTCCTAGGCCCTGAGTGTGTGTGTGTGTTATATTGGCTTAGTGGAGTATGTGAACATAGTTTTTGTGATTTGTAAAGTAAAGTTTATGAATCATTTATTCATCTGACCATGAATAAACAAATCCTGACTTAATGCATGTAGTATGACTCTACTCTAGACTCTACTCTATCTCTCCCTCTTTATGATTGGTTGATGTTTGATAGTTTTGGTTGCTTGCATGCTGGCAGGGAAGGAAAGAGCCCAAATTATAATATTGCAACATGAAAATAATTCCAACCAATAAAACCAACTGAATTTAAGTAGCATGTTTGCAGTTGCCTCCTGCATTTTACATTTTAAACTGACATCATTATTTATTTATCAGCAACTGGTTCCAGATTCTTAAAAATTGTTTCTCACCACTCATATGGCACCAGACCAAAATAACTTTTAGGAAAGACATTCTCATATATTCTTCATACCTTTCTTTGTTACAGAAACAAAGAAAAAAAATACACATTAGAAATGGAAGTGTTTCAGAGAGAAAACCGTTTTTTGGATAAAGCCTATAAACATCAACATTACAAGGCAAAAACAACATTTCTCACAGGGCATTTTTTGTGGTTGTTTAGAGGATCTTCCAAATTTATCAGTGTAGAAAGTTCTGTATCCATGTTTTACTCTGTCACTGTGCCTCTGTTGCCAAAAGACAACTAGAATTCATTAAAAGAGCATTTCAGGTTTTACAATTTATTTATTTTCATAAAAGCAGCATTTTTTTCCTTCATGGCCAGGATCTTAAATATTTTTTTATTTTATTTTATCTTACTTTCCTTCTGGAATGAAATGCTTTGTTTTGTGGTGCAGGAAAAACTGAGGTGCCCTCTCCCCCAAAAGTTTTAGAACTCAGTATATTGGAATACTTATATATACTCTTTATATATACTTGTATATAGTATACTCTTCTTCTGCTGTTTTTTCCGTTCCACGGCTAACCGTAAAGCATCAATCAAAGTACTTTTGTTATTTTGGATGTTGTACTGGCTCAGTTTTACCAGTTTCTCAAAATCCTCTTCTGAATATTTCAAAGCATTAATGTTATAAGGTCCACAGGTACTAGTCAGATCAATATCACCATCATTCATCTCTTCAGGACTACGCTTCACACCTATGATTTTTCAAAATAAAAGGAGGGAAAAAACAACCCAGATTGGTCGGATGCAGAAAATATTGGAGATTAGTCAGTTTATTTTAGCATATGTTTTCCCCTGATTTAAATTGCATTAGATACACAAATTGCTGCACTTTGACTGCAGATATATATGAGCATGGCAAACTAATCTAGCAGGAAAAAAGATTTTCTTAGTGAGAGAAAAAGAAAGATTTAAGGATTCATTCTAATGAAGAAATTTTTAGCAATTTTTCATTTGAGAGACCACTAAAATGCATATCAGATAAATTTGCTCAAGGCTAATTTATGGGAATACCATCACTGAGATAGATTTAAAACTGCTGTCTCTATATTTCAACCATGGAAAGAAATAATTACTTTGCAGGTGAACAAGAGACTCAGGACACCTCAGATTGGTCCTTGAGAACTGAGAAAACAACACAGATAATTTACTTGTCTTCTGAAGTTGTCTTCGAATCCTCTACTTCCTGTACTAATGTATAAGAGACCTATTGGTTACCATCACTGTTTTCAACGTATTCTTTACCAGATCTTACACCACAAACACGGACAAGGCTAAATAAAAAAATTGGACATAACTAGCAGAAAAAATATATTGCATCCAATTTAATTACTTAAAACAGTGGTAATAAATAGTTGCCTTGTTTTTTATTCTATCACATTAAATCTTAAAGTTAAAAAAGGAAATAGAACTTTTGAGGGTTTCCCCTAGCTGCAAAACATTTTATTGGAGAGAAAGGGAAAGCACATTTTTTGTATCCTCACTTTTCACAGTTTGCAAATCAACTGTTCCCTTTAATCCTGAGACCAAATTCTTTTTCTCTTTTGTATTCCATGATTCCTGGATCTCACATTTGGTTCAAACACAACACTAGACATAATTAAAGGGAGTGGGGCGAAGTAAAAAAAAAACATTCACACACACTTACCAGGTTCTTTATAATTTTGGAAGGTATTACAAACCAGGGGATAAAGAAGAACTAATGGAATATTTGGACCTTCTTGACCTAGCAAATAGCATTCCTTTACATCTTTTTCATCTTGTTCCTGTGGAATCATTCTGGGAAAAGGAATTCCTTGTTCTGAGAAATAATTTGAGGCCATTTGCAGAGGCTGTATTGGGGGAGGGGGGAACAGTCAAACAAGCTTTTATAAGTACTTTGTTTTTTAAATAAAAAGTATTAAAACCGTATCATAGTTGTCTCACAAGGATTCTTATGAGCTACAGTTGGCTTAGTATCTCAATTATAAACGAACGAACAAGATATGAAAGAACACAAAAGATGCTGATTGTTTCTTTTTAATGAAGAGAAATGGGTTCTCCACAAAACCTATTTTGCTCCTTAATCCTGTCCCCCAAATAGAAAAAAGACCCACCAGATTGAATATTTTGCTTTGTGCATTCCAATAATGTCTCTCTGAATTAGGGGTTTTCCTTTAAAATGTAGACAAGACAAGGCCCTACTGATTTTAGGTCCTGATCCTGGTCATTTAGAGGGCAGCTGTCAGCATAATATGTACAATGCGATGTGGCCTTAGAATTGAGGTGTATTGTGTACGTCTGCATACTGGGTAGATTGAAATGTGATTGAATTCTATACCCATTTCTCAGTCTTTATTCAAAGCGCTCTAAAATACCAGTAGATTGGGAGCAAACCAGATCTCAGGGAGAAGCTCATTTCAGAGGGCAGGCCTTGCAATAGAGGTGTGCTCTTGGGGTTCTGATAGATGGCACTATTTAGTCAAAGGAATGCACAGCACATCATCCCTGTCAAATCAAATGCGCTAGGCAGATAATATGGGAGGTAGATGGTTCCTCATGTAACACGGAGAACATAATAATTGTGGGGAAAGATGCCCTGATTTAACATCCAGTCATTTTCTGGGCCAGTTAGCATCCTTTGAATAGCAACTTCGTTGGGCCTATCTTTTATCCCAGAATCTTTTTTGTGTGTTGTGTAAACCAGAGGACAAAAGGGGGCACTAGAAGTCAAGAAACTAAGATAGCTTAAACTCTGATTCCATAAGATCAGCAAGGCAAAATTTCTTATTTATTAAAGGTGGCAAATAAAGGTTTCAGTAAGTTAATTGGCCCAATTGACAGTGTATCTGTCAACAGTGCTGAAAGTTTTTTTTAAAATCAATTTCTCACTTTCATGTGAGAAATGTCATGTGGTAGAAGAGGAAGCAGCTGCAAGAATAAGATTCTGTAAGAAAAAGATTCCTGCTGAAGAGAAAACTGAGTTCTGACAGTCAACTTCCTCTTCGCATCAGAAAACAACACAACTTATAAGCACAATTGCTGGGAATAGAGTATCATGTTTCTCACCCGTAATTGTGAACCCGAGCTATAATTTAAATGTATGAAGACGTCCACTTTTCTCTCCGGCCTCATAAGTGGGGGATAGCTGGTATCGAGGGCAAATGCATTATCCACCAGATACAGATGCTCTTCAGCTCCAGTTAGCTGGTTAGGAAAATTGTCAAGATCACTATCTAAATGAAATATATTTATGGTTAAAAGCAGGCCTAAGAAGAGTTTAAAAACTAGACACGATCATGTAACTGCAGCTCAAGAGGGACAATAATGTAAGTTTTCTTCTATGCAGTGGACAACTAGGCTTCTCTTTTCCAAATATCTGCCTTTCAGTAATTTGATAAAAGAATCTGTTTCATCTATCAATCTAGCTTTTGTAAACAAACAGCAAAGTCTCCAGTACATACTAAGAGTATCACTGGAGTACAAGCTCTCCAAAAGGATCTTTAATTAAAAGGAAACTATACCTTTCCACTTTGCAAATCCACTCTCTAAATATTCGTTGTGCATTGGGCAACCTCTCAGAAAATTGGGGACCAATGACACAGCAGGTCGCCACATAATAACATCTTCCAAAATGCTGGCAAGGCTGCCTGGAGGATATTGGACTCGAACAGGTAGTTTATATGCTTTTGGACAGCACATAAGTTCTTCTGCAGACAAAATAATATACATTTTAATGCATGCAGGGTTTTTTTCACAGCCATACCTATAATAACTTATTGGTATGGGACACTTGAAATGTGAATAGAGTAGAGTAGAGTAGAGTAGAGTAGAGTAGAGTAGAGTAGAGTGGAATCTTTATTGTCACTTTAAATGTACATTAGTCAGCTTACATTAAAATGAAGTTATCTTTTGCATTCAGCACTCAAAAGATAACCATTATGCATATAGCCACACACACACATATGACACAGAAAAACATCACAGTCTAGTGATGACTGGCTGACTTCTTCTGGACTTTTTACTAATTCACTTTTCTCTCTTATCTGGCCAAATTTTAAATAATCAAAAATAATTTACACAAGGGTTTCATTGCCCCAAAGGCTCTCTGACACACCCATTTTAATTTTTTTTAAAAGCAGAATACTGCACAGGTATAACTTAGCATTTTGCTTTCAGCAATGGGATCTTGATGAGCTATGATATTTGTTTGCATGGGAAAAAAAGTTTTTTCCTATACCACCTGCATCACCAAAGTTATGTGTTGCAAGTACAGGATTCATTGAGCCGTTTCTATGAAACCTGTCTGATCTGTAGGTATGAAATGTATTTATTTATTCAAATTATTGGCCACCCATCTTACCGCAGGGTAACTCTGGGTGGCTTACAATATTAAAAAATAAAACTATATAAATAAAATGCTACAAAAGTATATAAAAATACAATAGCTAAAAGATGGGGAGAGAGGGAGTAGGATGAACAGCAGGGAGGTAGGTTCTGATATTAATCTTGTAGCCACCCCCAACATGAAACCCATAGAAAACAACTGTATTTATTTATTAAATTTGTACGTTGCCCATTTTATCTAAATGACACTAAGTGACACATACTGAAAGTGCTGGCCCACCTAATGTTATTTTTGGCAGCTACTGATAACTACTCTCTTACATTTTTTCAATTGCACTGAAGGCTTCAGGGACTGAAGTGGGGACCTTCTTCAAATAAACATTTGTTTTCCTACAGCTCTTGTAATGTATTTTATACAAAGGGAGTGTAGAGAACGGGCACTTTTACTACATGAGAAAAGGAACACAGCATGACAGGACAGGGACTTCCCAGGACCATTTCAAACAGATAACCTGATTGGTGGTTTTGAAAGCCAATCAAATGACCAGCAAGACTGGGTCAAACCTTGCCTTTTCTGTTTCCTCACCAGAAGTCAAGATAGTTTCAGTCCTGATACCAAAACGAAAATGGCTTTTTTATAATTATTATTATTAATTCTGTGTATTTTGTACCAGTATCTTAAACTATAAAATATTTATCAGATAAAAATACAGGAAGGATATAACTTCAGTCCATATTATCAAACACAGCAGAAGAAGATCTAAAAGCAACTTACCAATTTCAGTTATTCGGTCTCGTGTCCAGATCTGCCAAAAATCTTCTGAATTGGTAGCCAGGAACCAGCCATCCATAATGTTCACAGAAAACACACTACTCCAGATTCCTGCAAGAGGCAAGACAGGAGTGTTTCTGTGAGATCTTAAAAACAATTGTGATGAAATGATTCTTTTCCTTTTCTACTTCATTGTTTCATAAAATAATTGTTATATTTTATATTAGTGAATCATTTGGCCATGGTTACGTACACTGCCATGTTGTTTTAAGGATTAACCCAGAATGTTGTGGGTCACACTCCAGCTGTGAACTGATCTGTGCCTCAGGCAGGATTTTACGCCCTAGACTAGTGCATAGTGCCGTGATGGCGAACCTATGGCATGCATGCCCGAAGTGGCACGTGGAGCCATGTCGCCTGGCAGGTGTGGCGTCACCCGTTCCTCTTCCGGGTTTCTGGTGCACGTGACAATCAGCTGGCCTTGTGTGTGCAGCAGTGCTGGAAACTGGAAGAGCTGGTGTTCCATTTTCCTGCATCAGCATGCGTGCCGGCCAGCTGATTGGCATGTGTGCATGCACGGCAGTAACAGGAAAACCTGCTGCCCCCTGGACAGCTCCTTTTCCTAGTCGCAGCCCTGATGAGCGTGCAAGAAGTGCTCCCTTTTCAGCACTTGGTGCCACCTGCACATATGCTGTGCTCCCTTCTCATCGGTATAGGTAAAGTAAATTTTTTATTTTATTTAATCTAAGTATTTATTAATTTTTAAATTTACTTCTCATGTAAAGTATCTTTTTACACATTGCCTTAAAAATGTGCATTGTCTTTGGTTTGGGAACATATTCAATTTATTTACTGTATCTTATTTCTTACGGGAAAAATTTCTTTGGTACTCATCAATTTTGGTACTCATCATGTCTTCCAGAACCAGAGATACCACTGCATTTGGTAAATTTCAGTGTGAGACTACATTTTAATTAACAATTCAGTTACCTTCTAAAAAGCAGATACGTGATTCTGGGATTTTCTTCATCAAACGACCCATGAAGAATTCGCTACCAAAGTGTTCAGCACGAATGTAGGCACCATATTTTTGGAATCCAACTTCATATGGTGTGAATTCCAACCATTCTAAAAACGGAGGCATAAGAGCATAATATCCCAAAAATGTTATTCATAACATTTTATATTATGTTTTTAATTATTTATTTAATAGGTTTAAGTATCTGCCCATCATGATATAATTCTATGAATGTATTCAATGTATACATTTAATAGGAGTTATCTTTAACACATGTCGTACATCAGAGAACTGGAGAGAAGCAACCCTAAATATTGGTAAGCAGTAAAGTAGTAGACAATTCCACATTTCCAAACTTTGCTAGAATATGCTGATCAGGGCTGGAGAAGTTTGCATGGGCTGAGAGGTGGGGATCCTGGGGGAAAAAAAAGCTTTGTGGTTTAATTCTATACCTTCCTGTTGAAACAAACTGAAGCGCGTCAAGTATTCTAGATCCTTAGTATCCAAATATTCCTGGAATATTTGATTTAGAGAAGCAATACCATCAGTAGGTTGACCAATGCCCACTGAACTTTTTAAAGCACCTTATACAGTATAGGGGATGTCTTTATAAGTGGAACTTTTTTTTTCTTACAGTGGGGGACTTTTGCATCATCCAAACTGCTTCAACCAACTAATCTAGGCTTCTTTTTAAAATCTGTAAACGTGCTTTTAAATTTATTGAGTCTTATGTAGCTATTTATTTATTTATCTATCTTTGGTGCCTTTGAGTCAGTCTTGACAAGGCCTTGCAGTTTTTTTGACAAGGTTTCTTCAGAAGTGGTTTGCCATTGCCTCCTTCCTAGGATTGAGAGAATGTGACTGGCCTAAGGCCTAATTCTTTCTGAATTGGATATTTGCAGCTTTTGGTTATGCAGATCTCCAAATGTAAGTGCAAGTTACAATTACCTCTGAACCCTCGATTACTTAGTTTCTCTTTCACATTGAGGCAAAGATATATAGGTAGAGGATTCTGTCCATCAGTTAGGGCGTGCTGCTGATCTGAAAGTTTGTGAGGGTTTTCCTTGTTTGTGAAAGAAACAAGAACATAGTTATTGTAGCTGCAAAAGACAAAAAAATCTCACTTAGCATTTGAAACCTTATTGAGGTGCTTCTTTGAACTGAAGCCCACCAAACATTTCACAGTATGCTAGAATATTTAAAATAATTTTCTATTAATTTGTTCATGCAAAAATTGGACTAAATATACTGAAATACAGACACGTAATCCAAAGTGAATAAGATTTAAGGATATAGTAAGCTTTCTGAACTGGAATTGTGCTTATATTATTAACATTCATTTTTTTAGAAGCTTGAAACTAATTGTTTGGCAGAAGTAATCACAGCAGATTTGTAGCCCTGTTAATGTTTATTCCACATAAAGAGGTTCTACATAATAGAGCCCTGGTGGTGCAGTGGTTAGAATGCAGTATTGAGGCTAACTTGGTTTACAGTTTGGAGTTCAATCCTGACTGGCTCAAGGTTGACTCAGCCTTCCATACTTCTGAGGTCGATAAAATGAGGAACCATACTGTTGGGAGCAATATGCTTACACTGTAAATTGCTTACAGTGTAAATTGCTTACATATGAACACCTTTCATATGCGCTGTCTCCAATGTATTCTTGGCATCACCTGGCAGGACAAAGTTCCAAATAGCGCAGTCTTGGAACATGCTGGAATTTTTAGCATGTATACACTATTGAAACAGCGATGTCTACGCTGGCTGGGGCATGTCATGAGAATGGCTGATGGTCGGGTTCCGAAAGATCTCCTGTATGGAGAATTAGTGCAGGAAAAGTGCCTCCGAGGGAGACCACAGCTGTGATATAAGGATATCTGCAAGAGGGACCTAAAAGCTCTGGGAATGGACATGAACAACTGGGAAACCTTGACCTCCGATCGTTCAGCTTGGAGGCAAAAGATGCAGCATGGCCGCCTCCAATTCGAAGAGACACTTGTACAGCAGGCTGAGGCAAAGAGGCAGCCCAGGAACCAGCAAAATCTGGGGGCTGGACAGGGGACAGAATGTATCTGCCCTCAGTGTGGAAGGGATTGCCACTCTCGAATTGGCCTTTTTAGTCACACTAGATGCTGTTTTAGGACCTCTTTCCAGACCACGATACCATAGTCTCTTGAGACTGAAGGATGACAATAAATAAAATTGCTTAGAAAAGTCTAAGTGCTATTGCTATAATCAACAATATAAATATAATAAATCTGTTGGTCAAACCACTGATTAATCAAATTTAACATGAACCAGGCATTCATTTAAAAAAAACAAAAATAAAAAAAATAGTATAATACCTCACTGTGTAGCATAGCTTCAATGATCAATCCCCATAAATCTGTGAAAGATACACTGTACCCTTCTTGATTACGTTGCCACAGTTCCTTTGCATAGTACTTCAGCTTTTCTGGGGCAAAACTGGCCACAAACTTGTTTTTTGTCACGTGGTTTTGCACATCCCTGAGTGACTTTTCTAAATCATTTTGGGACCAGTTGGGATCCTGATACAAGCGTGACATTGTCCTGGAAAGGAACACAGGCACATTTAGGAACTGAAAAGCAGCAGAACATTAAACCTATGAATCGCCTTCGGAGGACTAGAAGGGATCTCAGAAGCCATTTGATCCACCCTCCTGCTCCAGGTTAATAAAACTTTATCATATTGATTCAGGAACATCTCATTGGATTACGTGAAGCTTACCATGTTGTGCCAGACAATCCAGTGAGATAGGACACACAGTCCAAAGCACCTAATTTCTGCAATGTCAGTAGGTGAGCATACATCGCAGTAAGTGCTCTGATCCCACCGCCTGTTGTCATGATTGCCACCACTGGCACCTGAACACAGGGAAAACATAATTGTTTATCAAAACAGGTAATATATAATCATTGTGAGATGATTCTTTTCAATCACAACACTTTAAATACATATTCCTATGAAACATGCTCAAGGACCTGGCATACTTTAGAAAACCTGGTAGAACCCTTATTCAAAAGAAGGCTGTCTAGGGAGTCAGAGACAAAAATAAATCATTTAAAGGTAGTCCTTGAGTTATGACCACAACTGAGCCCAAAATTTATGCTGCTAAGTGAAACATTTGTTAAATGAGTTTTGCCCCATTTTAAGACCTATCTTGCCACGGTTGTTAAGTGAATCATTGCAGTTGTTAAGTTAGTAACACGCTTGTTATGTGAACCTGGCTTCACATTCCCCATTGGCTTTGCTTTTCAGAAGGCCGCAAAAGGGGATCACCTGACTTTGGGACAATGCAACCATCATAAATATAAGTCAGTTGCAAAGCATCTGAATTTTGATCATGTGACCACGGGGATGCCGTAACGGTTGTAAGTGTGAAAAACGGTCATAAGTATTTTTCAGTGCTGTTGAAAATCGAGGACTGCCTGTAATGGGAGAAGCTGATAGAGCATCTTATGCTAGGTTAATAAGCCTATAAAGTCAAGATGTAGAGCAGGAATGCCAAATGTATGATGCTTATGGACATCATACAGCTTGCCAAGATTCCTGCCGTGACCTCAGTTTCCCCAAATGTTTTGAGCTCAAACATTTCACTTTAAAATATAATATGAGGAAGGGATGTAGGGGGTTGGAGAATAAAATGACTTCTGTAACTCTTGCATTCCTACCTTTGTCCCTGATGGGATTCTGCCATTGTTCACTTTTAGATTGACATGCTGGGCAAAGCTTAATGCTGCCCTTGAGCTAATGGAGGCTGTATGTTCTTGTTTTAGAATGTCTCATACTATGGAATGATGCAGTTCATCCAGGAACCTGAGGAAAAGTAATGGGGCTGTGTGTCTCTTACTGTTACAAGACTAATAAAGTTAGCCTGATTATGAAGTTGTATAGAATGAGAGTAAGAATATTTACATTATAAATTAATATTAAGCCGCCTTGAAAGAGGCGGTGGTGAGGCCTCTCCTCAAGAAGCTTCCCTGGACCCGGCAGTGTTGGCTAATTATCGTCCAGTCTCCAACCTTCGCTTTGTTGCGAAGGTTGTTGAGAGTGTGGTAGCATGACAGCTCCCTCAGTACCTGGATTAATCGGTTTATCTGGATCCGTTCCAGTTGGGCTTCAGACCTGGGTACAGCACAGAGACGGCATCGGTTGCATTGGTTGATGATCTCTGGAGGGCTCGGGACAGGGCTTGCTCCTCTGTCCTGGTCCTATTAGACCTCTCAGCAGCTTTTGATACCATCGACCATGGTATCATGCTGCACTGGTTGGAAGAGTTAGGGGTGGGGGGCACCGTGTTCTCCTTTCTCTCCAACCAGTCACAGTCTGTGTTGGCAGGGGGCAGAGGTCGACCCCAAGGCCCCTTGTATGTGGGGTGCCACAGGGGTCAGTCCTCTTGCCCCTTTTGTTCAACATTTATGTGAAGCCGCTGGGTGAGATCATCCGTGGTTTCGGGGAGAAGTACCATCAGTACGCTGATGATACTCAGCTCTACATCTCCACACCAGATCACCCCAATGATGCCCTTGAAGTGATGTCCCAGTGCCTGGAGGCTGTACAGATCTGGATGGGGAGAAACAGACTCAGGCTCAACCCATCCAAGTCCGAGTGGCTATGGTTTCCAACATCCCAATATAGTCAGTTGGTGCCATCACTGACTATTGGGGGCGAGTCGTTGGCCCCCATGGAGAGGGCTCGCAACTTGGGTGTCCTCCTGGACTCACGGCTGTCTTTAGAAGAGCACTTGATGGCTAGTGGCCGGGAGGACTTTTTATCAGGTCCACCTGATTCGCCAGTTGTGTCCCTTTCTGGATCAGGACTCGTTAAGTATGGTCACTCATGCCCTTGTCACATCCCGCCTGGATTACTACAATGCTCTCTACATGGGGCTCCCCTTGAGGAGCACCCGGAGGCTCCAGGTGGTCCAGAATGCGGCTGCGCGGGTGGTTATGGGGGCGATGTGGTGCTCCCATGTGACTCCCCTCCTGTGCGAGTTTCACTGGCTCCTGGTGGTCTTCCAGGTGTGCTTCAAGGTTTTGGTTACCACCTTTAGAGCGCTCCATGGCTTAGGACCGGGGTATCTACAAGACCGCCTTCTGCCACCAGTAGCCTCTCACGGACCACTACGCTCCCATAGAGAGGGGCTTCTCAGGGTGCTGTTGGTCAAACAGTGTTGACTGGTGGCCCCCAGGGGGGAGAGCCTTCTATGTGGGGGCACCTGCCATCTGGAACGAGCTCCCCCCGGAGATACGGAGGATTCTGGATCTGCGCACTTTCCACCGTGCCCTCAAAACATTTTTATTCCAGCAGGCTGGCCTGGCCTAACTTCCTTTTTAAATTGCTTTTTAAATTGCTTTTTAAATTTGTCTTATAAATTGGGGTGTTTTAAGTTTGTCTTTGGGCCAAAGTGTTTAATGTATTTTTAAATGGTTTTTTAACATTTGTACTATGTGTATTTTATCTTTTGGCTGTTCGGAAGTAGGGCAGTATATAAATGTAAATAATAATAATAATAATAATAATAATAATAATAATAATAATAATAACAACAACAACAACAACAACAACACAGAAGTAGTCTCTGGACCTTCAACTCATCAAATCCTACTTTCTGACCTTCTGGTTTGAACATGGAGCTACAAATCAGGCCTGAGTTTGACATCACCTCCCTGCATTGGCAATAATAAGGGAGTGGTCTGTTATAAATAGCCCAGACATGAGGGGAAAAAATAACCCAGGAAGGGTTAAGGAAGAACATGAAACTGCATATGACAGCTTCAGTCCATTTAAAGAAACGAAGCTTGAAAGTTACAAGCATTAAACACTATAATCTGTTTGTTTCCCAATTAGTAAACTGCTCACAGAAGAATTTCCATCGATATAAAAACTGAATTCTTAACCTCATCTTCCTGCAGATCATCCTCAAGCTGGAGAATCTTTTTGAAAGCAGCAGCAGTCACTTTCTTCCGTTTTTCCAGGAAAGCCTCTTCTTCTGGACAAAGATCAAACCCTAAGCGTACATCTAGGTCTGATGTGCTGGAACACAAATATTTATCAATAAAGGAGAATATTTGTAACTCAGGGTTGAAATGAGCGGTCCTTGGTGCTCTGTGAGCCTGCTTGTTTTCTTGCAGACATTTCGTTACCCAAACTAGATAACATCATTAGTGCATTTGGAGAACGTCTGCAAGAAAACAAGCAGGCTCATGGAACACCAAGGATCCCACAAATATTTATCCTGGATCATAACTTATGTCAGAAGGAAGTTTACTCCATAAATAGATCCCAGTTACACAGGAATATATTCAACACTGCTCTGCAAAAAGCTACAGCCCTGCCCAGATCTCTTCTTGTGCAAACTTTTCTGCTGCAGCATTGTGACACATCATATGGAAGTAGGCAGATCTACTCTTAATGCGATAGCATTCCTCCTCAAAAATGTACACTCCCTTGCCTGATGTAATGGCGTGATATTGGCTTTTGGTCCCAACAATTGAAACCAAGATATTTATCTTGCTAGATCATACCCACATCCTCAGAGGATGAAAACTCAAAGCCATTCCATCCTAAGTTTAGAAAGTTAGGTTCATTAGCAAGAAGACTTCCTTCCACCTACACCAGAGGTCTGCAACCTTAAATACTCAAAGAGCCGTTTGACCCATTTCCCACAGAAAAGAAAGCACCGGAAGCCACAAAACCCTTCCCATGCCTGTCTATTTCTCGAGCGGCCACAAAACTAGCATATGTAGTTGAATTAAACATTCTGTTTTCTTCTGAAACTTTTCTTTTCTTGGATTTATCCATGGTTGGCCTACTGGGGATTGAATAGCTCAATAAACTGCGTACCGGCGGATATCACACATTGGCGGTTGTGACACATATTTTGAGTGACGGAGCCACAGCAGAGGGGGTGAAAGAGCCACATGTGGCTCCAGAGCCACAGGTTGCTGACCCCTGACCTATACCCAGGAAGTAGAGTGTAATCTTGAAAGAGACTTATACTTCTCAACCTTAGGAACAAATTCAATAAAACTAAACCCTTTTTATTAGCAAACTGCAGTGAAAAGGTATTAATTTGGGATCACACTGTCGATAGCAAGCATATTTTTAGAAATACGTTTTTAAACTGTCCAGCAGTTGAGAGCACCTAACCATCTCAGGCAGATCTCAAAAAACTAAGCAAGGCTAGACCTATTACTTGGATAGGAAGCCACCCAGAAAGTATCAGCACTGGAAAGTCAAATAAATACAATAAGACAGAAACAGATGGCAAATTAATTCTGTAATGATGACAAGAAAACAACATGTATATAACAACATAGTCAACAGGTTGACTCCCGGGAGAGTTTGTTTTAAAAATATCCAGGACATCAGTAGTTAAATGTATAGAAGGCAGGAAAAGCATCTTACCAGTTCTGTGCTGTGAAGTATAAATTAAATTCTTTATCCTGAAAATCAAGAATGCACAGTACTAATTACTATTAATACTATCTTTACTGAAATCTCCCTACATTTCTTACAAAGATGAGAAAAAAGAATATGTGTTGCAAACGAGACTTGTATGTGCTGGTACCAATGTTAAAGTTAAAGACAGGGCATTAAAACTATGCAGATCAGTGGTGGGTTTCAATTTTTTTTACTACCGGTTCTGTGGGTGTGGCTTGGTGGGCGTGACATGGCTTGGTGGGTGTGGCATGGTGGGCATGGCAGGGGGAAGAATACTGTAAAATCTCCATTCCCACCCCAATCCAGGGGAAGGTTACTGCAAAATCCCCATTTCTTTCTGATCAGCTGAGACTTGGGAGGCAGAGAATAGATGGGGGTGGAGCCAGTCAGAATTTTTACTACTGGTTCTCCGAACTACTCAAAGTTTCTGCTACCGGTTCTCCAGAACTGGTCAGAACCTGCTGAAACCCACCTCTGATGCAAATGTTTGGATCTTATTAATTGAATTCACAACATCATGGAGATATTAGTTGCATGTAGGATCTTAAAAAATCGCACAGTTTTATGCGAAATGCCACAGAGGATTGTCATGAAGGCAGCTCTTTGTCCCTGTTTTATATGGACATTTTTCTAAAGAAGCTTCAGAATTCCTCACTAATTCATTGTTGCTGAGTTCACATACAATTCTGGCAAAGCCACTTTTTTTTCACCCATGGTTTCTTGGATAAATCATATGGCAGTAGCCTGATTCATAGGTGACCTGAGGTCGTAATGGTCTTAATGGCTGGCAAAGCTAAAATCTAACCAATTAAATTTGTGGCTTAATATTAAGTTAATATTAGCTTATCCCTGTAGTGTATGATATAGAAACAGTGCTACTTTGCCCTTAGGATTGACATGCCACAGCTGTTTTGTAATATTATCATATACTTTTTCCCCAATAGGGAAAAGAATATACTCAGAGGATGGGTGTGATATTTCAACTCCTGGGAAACATGCCTAAATGTTGCCCACACAGGAGAGGATCTCAGGTGCACTGCCTACTTTTACTGAAAAGCTATTACAAACAATTAAAGTACTCAGAACCACATGTCATTAAAAAAGTGACTCATGTAATGGCAAAGCTGCACCCCCACAATGGCTTTTCTTAAATGTGAAAAATTAAAGCATCGAAGTCTACATATTGTATGCGATGGCACTTAGCAATCAGCATCAATATAAATATCAGTATTAGTATCAGTATCAGTTGGAAGGGAGCTTGGAGGTCTTCTAGTCTGATCCCCTGCTCAAGCAGGAGATTTATACATACCCCATATTTGTGGCACAAATTTTGTTTTTGGAGTTATAGCTCCTGTTGGTATCAATTAAGAACATCCTGCATTCAATCTGCTTTTTCCATTTTAGTGACTAGAACCAGGGGCTGACTAATGTCAATAATGCCCTAAGCACAGCCCAACAGTGGTGCCCCTTGGGCTCTTCTATTGCTTAGCTAACAAGATACCAGTATTACGACTCAGTATGTATTGAAAATTAAAATCAAGCAATATACAGTATTATGTCAGATCCACTGTTTCATTTTTCCAGTAGTGATTTCTTTTTTTATATAGAAAAGGTTACAGAGACTCTAACTGGTATGTAGGTGGGAATGGTATCCTTGTTGTACTGCACAATAACCAAAATATTTCATGTTTGAAATGAAACAGAGCAAGTGAACCAGGCAGCACCATTTATACTGGCACAAGTCATAAAATACTACTTTAAACATGTTGCAGAGGGAGATAGGTGAAGATTGTCTTCCTTATAGTCTAGGATGACTAAAAGATGACATCAGGCATTTCTTCAAATGGGACATAGCCAACTTTGGATAAACCTGTCTTTCAGATCAGTCATAAGCCATGGGTTATGTGTAACAATTTAAAATATAATTGGTTGGTATCATACAACTCAAGGCTATAGTAAAACAATATATTAGACATGGCATCCAGGAAGATAAGGTGTCTGCTGATTTGTTATTTGCCATCCGTCAAGTTTCCTGTCCTATCTATTTTTAATTCTGAGTTTCTTTACATACTTATGTAATTATGTTATTCCCTTTCAGGGAAAGCAACAAGTAAGGAGTAAGAAATACAAAGCCAAAGGAATTAAAGGCATGAGATATTAAAATGTTAAGGAAATATAGTTAATTGTAATCCTTAAAATGTTGGTTTTTCAAATGTGTTGAATGCTGTGCATCAGCACGTTTTAAGAAGTAGGAAAAATGCTTGGTGAAACAATGAAGTGAAAAAGACCGGGGATAAGTAAAATGCAAAAAAGAGGATGATTATTTTGGATGAACATAAGGTTTTGTATAATGTGTATAAAGAGAGAACAAGTTAGTTGCAAGGAATATAGTTGAAGAGATCAAGGAATGCTTAAGATAAAAAGACAGAGAGAAAATGCAGAGTGAGTTTGATGGAAATAAAATAATTGTTTTGGAAGTGAGTGAAAAGGGCTGAATGAGGAGCTTCTGGCAGAGGGAACAGAATTAAAAATATCATTGATGGAACCTTTAAATGGCACCCAAATACTATGGTGAATCTACTTGATCATTGTAGGATATAATAACAGAATCTTGTAACTCTGATAAGAGTTTCCCTATGCCCAGTGGTGGGATTCAAGTAATTTAACAACCGATTCTCTGCCCTAATGATTTCTTCCAACAACTAGTTTGCCAAACTGTTCAGAAAGTTAACAACCGGTTCTCCCAAAGTGGTGTGAACTGGCTGAATCCCACCACTGCCTATGCCCTCTCTGATTCCAAACAGAATCAACTTGCATTTCTTTCTCAAACTCTTCTTCCTGAATGTTTACTTAACATTGAAGAGGAATGCAAAGCACTGTGCTGGAGAGATAGCTGGATAAGAGTGGAAAGTTTATAGATGGTGCTATTGACTCTTTTGAGATTGATTTATTCTAATTTGGAAGCTGCCTGACTCCATGGGAGGAGGTATCCAAATTAAAGTGACAATAAAAGAGAACACAGACAGCCAAAGGAACAATGCTAAGTGTGAAGGGCTCCACAAACACCCTATCCCCAAGCCTGTGGGAATAACCAGATTTTAAATAATTTTTGGAATGTTTTAAGAGTGGAAGCCATATGAATCTCTGCAAGGATATCTTTCCATTAGGAGAAAGAAGAAAAATCATCCCCTGCTCCTAAGAGGCATCTGGACCATGAGTTTGCAGCAGGGATGGGTTCCACTTACCTTTACTACCAGTTCACAACAGGACCGCGCGCTCATGCGCAGAAGCTTCCTGATGACGTCGGGGTCAGTGGGTGGAGCCTCCTGCCGGTTTTACTACCAGTTCTAGAGAACCGGTCCAAACCGGGGGCAACCCACCACTGGCTTGCAGCCATTTAATGCCCAGCACAATGCGGACACATAAGAAAGCTCTGACACAAAGCGGCAATAATCCTGTATGATCATATATTGTCAGTTGCAATGTTGTACTATACAACTTCACCACTTTGAAGCACCTCCACAAGCATAGGTTTCTCTAATGGCTGTATGGGTCCATTTAACCTGTTGCACCAAAGTCTCACCTATGAGATCAATACTTCCTTTAACTTCAATCACCCATCAATTAACACAACATTGGAACAGTTTTTTTCTGGTAGGCCTTGCCTCATCAATTCATCTGTTAGCTCATCAGGAAGTACTCAAAAGTCCTCCTCAATCAGAGCCAGATCTTTTCACCCCACATCTCTGGCATATAGTATTGTAAAATCCAATATGTACTTACATATTCTGTAGTTGCTCCATTTCATCCTATGAGCCTCTTGATTTACTGCTTTCTCCTAGCTAAATTGTCAAATGTAGAGCTAAATTGTCAGCTCTAAATTTTTGTTAGTAATTATCTTGTAATAGTGATTGTCCTCAGTGAGAGGTATGGGTCACTTTGTTACACTTTCCCTTACCAGTTTCAGAACAAAAGTCACTCTGGAACAATCTGTGGGAAATTCTACTGATTGACTCAGCATAAAAAACAACCTGGGCTCCTTCAAATTTCTCCATCAAACTCCACGACAGCAAAGAAATATTAGTTGGGCCATAGGTTATTGAATCATTTTTGGCCTAGGCAAGCCAGAAATGTCCCAAATATGTTAGTTATATCATGGCATTGGGCAAATTTGTTATTTGTATATCCACTTGCTGTTGATGTTGTAACAATACTTCAGCAAGGTGTTTTTTTTGCTGGGTTATGGACCTGATACCATCTTCACAATCAAAAACAAGAATGGATGCCGCTCTTAATAGAGAGTCGTGAAGCATTTAAGAATTGTGTCAGCCCTTTGATATAGAGGTCAGGTAAGGAAACAGATACCACAACTAGTCTCTAGAGGACTACTTTAAAAACGAAACAGTGAGTGTCTGCCACTCGTATCCGTCTGTTTTATTAACATATGCATATTTTGTGATTGGCCACATCCACTCTAGCATTATGTGAAAGTGTCATAACCTGCTCTCAAAATTCCAAATATGTCCCCCTCAAAGGTGATGAATCCTGTATTAATTCCATATTACTCCTTACTGTGCTACATCAACTAGACTAGTACCTTATTTCTGCATTTTTAGTGTATTCCTTACCGGTTTTTATTGGGGAGGAAGGTGTTAGGGTAGGAATGTTTGACTTATTTTTTTTTCCCCATGGAAGAGTATCTTGAATCTCTGATGAAACCTGATTTACATTCATTGTGATATCATCCAGTAAGAGCTGTGTCATGCTATTTTGATTCAAGGGAAAATAACTTCAGGGGTAAACATAAGATGGGTATAATGGTACCAAACTAGGAAGGGCATGGAAATTACCGGAGGTTAATTCAAAGTAACTTGAGGTTTGCTAACTTTAATATCCCAGGAAGTGATTCAGTTGCATGCTATTTTATTTGCTCCCTGGGAAATTTATTGAAGGGCCCTTTAAAAAAAAGGTGGGGGGGCGATCTGAAAATTAGGCATGTACTCACCTCTTTGATTATTTCCTGATTTAAGGGAAATGAATGTACAGGCAAGGTCAACTTTCTGGTTTTGGCAGAATCAATTCCACATGACATACAGGAGCACTGGAAATAAAGATGCTTTTTTAAAAACAAACAAACAAACAAACTTTTAAACTTTTTAAATACCCCTCCCAACAAAATGATTACACAAAATTATCCAGATTACTACCATGCTCAGCTATGACATACAAAAGAGAGAAACGATCTCTTTCCTGGAAGAAGAATGTTCAGTTCTGCTGGATTATACTTGGCATAATGGAAAAAGGAAGGTTCGGTGCATTGCAGCTTTTTGGCAGAAGTTAATGAAATGTTCTGAGTTTCTTCAAAGGATCCTTTCAAGGTACATTTAACATCTTGTTCTAAAAAGAGAGCGCAAAGCAAAAAAATTGTAGTATGCAAATTAATATCAATGCCACCTATAGACATGAATTATATAATTCATTACGATCTTCTTTTTTAAAAAAACACTATTAATTGCGTTGCACATTGCTGGAAAACATGATCTGGATACGTATAAATAAAGGATATAAATATTGTGATATAAATATTGATGTGCAGCAGCTTGGGATCAGTGTGGCTTACTCCCAGAGAGAGGTCCACAGAAATCAAACTTATTTCTCAACCAAATAAACCTAGAATGCCTTGAAATTCCCTCATGGCCATTCTTCTTTCCAAAAAATGATTGGCTTTATGCTGATCTTGAGCAATGTACATTCTAGTCATGCAAATTTCTATTCCTGGCTATTTTGTTATTTTGACTCAGTTCCATTTTAATAGAATAACAGAGTTAGTAGGGACCTTGGAAATCTTCTAGTCCAACCCCTTGCTCAAGCAGAAAACCCTATACCAGTGATGGCTAACCTTTTCTGGACCGAGTGCCCAAAGTGTGTGCAAATGTGTGCGCACGTGCCCGAACCCCCAAAATGTAATGTGTGCGCCCCCTGTGCACATGCCCGACCCCCTGCATGGACCTCAGCCCCCCATGCATGCATGAGTGACCCTCCTACATGCACCCCCCTGCATGTGGCCATGCCCCCCCACTCTCTGCCCCCTGCGCATGTGAGGCAGTGACCCAAAGACCAGCTGGTCAGCGGGAGGCGTGTGCACATGTGTAGCAGAGCTGAACTGTGGCAACAGCTCATGTGCCATTAGAGAGGGCACTGTGTGCCACCTCTGGCACTCATGCCATAGGATCGCCATCATGGCCCTATACCATTTCAGTAGTGGTGAAATGTAAAATTTGTTACTACTGGTTCTGTGGGCGTGGCTTGGTGGGGGGGTAATGTGACTGGGTGGGTGTGGCCAACTTTTTTTTTTTAGTTTTAAAAGCATTTTTTCTACAACCTCTTCAGCCAAAGAGGTTGCAGAAAAAAAAGCTTTTAAAAGCCTTTGATGATCAGGCAACTCAGCTGGGATCTTCAGAGGCTTTTAAAAGCATTTTTTTCTACAGCCTCTTCGGCCGAAGAGGTTGTAGAAAAAATGCTTTTCAAACTAAAAAAATAGCCTCTGATGATCACGCAGTTCAGCTGGTTTTGGGGGGGGGGTGTGTGTGCAGGGATTTTTGCTAGTGGTTCTCTGAACCACCTGCCACCATCGCTACCGGATCAGGCGATCCGGTCTGAACTGGGAACATTTCACCTTTGCATTTCAGACAAATGATTATCCAATCTCTTCTTAGAAACCTCCAGTGTTGGAGCACCCACAACTTCTGGAGGTAAGTCATTCCACTGATTAGTTGTTCTAATTTCCCCTTAGTTCTAGGTTGGTTCTCTCCCTGATTAGTTTCACCCATTGCTTCTTGTCCTGCCTTCAGGTGCTTTGGATAATAGGTTGATCGCTTCTCCGTTGTGGCAGCCCTTTAGATATTGGAATACTGCTATTATGTCACCCTCTAGTCCTTCTTTTCATTAAACTACCCAATTTTGAGATACTACAATAAACATTAAAGTATCAATGTTTCTAAAAATGAATTTGAAAGGAAAATAATTTTTTGTTTGGGTATAAATTCTCATGACATTGAACTTGACCTGATCTGGCCCACTTTTTCAATCTTCAGTCAGATATTCAGAGCCCAGTGCACTGAATATAGCAGTAGTGTAATCGGGGTCAACAAATGCCTGAATAGAAATTCCAGCAATTATACATAAAGCCTTTGGAATGCGATACCTGAACCTTTAATCATTTGTTTATGAAGGTTGTAATGCAATATAGCCTCACGTTTAGAATGCTTTTTCTTTTTCTTCCGCTTCTTCCTGTCTACCTGAAACTCCAAGCAGCAGAATTCACGACACTGCAACGAAAGGAATTTCCTCACATTTTCCATCTCTGAGAAAGCGGTACAAGCAGTGAACTTTATTTCTTAGACCAAATGCTGTAAATTTTGTTCTGATGTACTGCTTTAACCAACTGAATGATACTATATAATTTTGGACGGTATATCAAGTTTATAAATTAATTAGCAAGCAATTAAAACATATATAAACTGAAGAGGAACAGTTTAAAATTAGATATTGCTGGTAGAGGGCCTGCTTTTACCTATTGTGGCCAACATCATCCTCAAAACCTCCTTTTTAATATTATCTGCTCTCATAGGCAGAATTATAGTTTCTTATTTCCATATTTACATAGATGAGCAGTCTGATTAATTGAATCAGTAATTTGTTAGTAGATTATACTAAATAACACAAATAACACTTATAAACACCCATGGACAAATTCTGAAATTAACACCCCTAAGAATAAATTGGTTAGCCATAGGAGTTCCAGCTGAATATTTTTCAAAGGGCAGATTTTGAAAGGGTAGTCCAAAAAACACACACAGGATGTTCATGCTTGGACAACCATTAACAAGGATGGGCAAAACTCTGGAGTGACTTATGCCAGCAGAGGCTGGATTAAACCATATGTGGCTACCAGAAAGCTATGGTTCTACTTCCACTTAATGTTTATTCAGCAAATACAATTACAGTCCTAGTCTTGATGAAATGACAATTATCTATGTAGAAGTGAAAGCTAACCAACATCCCATGGCTGTAGAAGAGGAGACAAAGGGTCCAGAAGATGAAGCAATACAGTTAGTGTAAAGAAGCAGCTTTGAGGAAGTGCTTTGTTTCATCCTTCATTATAACTAAGCACTGCTTCAGATATCTCCATAGTTCCAATATTTAACAGAATAAGCCTCTTCTGTTTTAGTCTGTATCCATGTGAACAAGCAATTTCAACCATTTGTTTATTAATGTATAAAGAGATGTGGGCATTTTAAGAAAGGATTGAATCAATTCATGTGGCAAACCAATTCAAATTCTCATGTAGGCATTCTGAATTTAACTATTGCCAATGAAGTGCCCTCCACAATTTAGTACAATTTTAATGCACCAGAAAAGATAAATTACAAAGTATATGAATCAAAAAATGTCTGGTTAGAAATTCCATAATCATGTCAATTGCTGTAATTTGTTTTCTTATAATTAAATTTAATCAAGTTTCCTTTTTATTTTGATGTCACTCACTTCCTTTCTAGCCTCTGCCTACTTTTAGAAAGTGGACAAGGCATGTTTTTCAATAACAAAGGGGATTCTTGGCCAACCAAAGATTGCACAATCCTGTTCTAAGTTGAGCAGGTTCATATTTTTCTAATTGGAAAATAAAGGATTAAAGAAACAAATATATAAATAAAAATTACCACCACTGCTCCATTTGTAGCTATTATTTCATGTGGACCCTCTCTGGAAAACAGAAATATGGATATAACATTACAATTTGAGAAGACACAATGATTCAATATGAGCTATAGCTTAGCAGTTACAGCTATATTAGCCTATATATTTCAAGGAAAATTGTATTTCTTAATGTCAATGCCTTCACGATTCACAGTAATACACCTTCCAGTATGCCAAGCAGCTATAAGCCAGGCACTAGTTAAATTAGTTCCTATGAATTTCCAAGGAAATTCTGACTTCTAATAATTAAAATCTTCTAGCAGATTCAACTCAAAAGGAAAAACAAGCATCATTCAAAGCCATTCCTGAAAAGACCTGGTATTGAAATCCTGCCTTGGTGTTTGAAGGCTGTTAGAGTCTGGATAGGGAAAACCATCAAAGCTTACTCTCAGAAAGATGAATGAATATGGGTTTTGAAGCCAACTGACTCTTGACTCCATCTTTCATTTTAAATAGGTTGCACTCAATAGTGGGTTTCAATTTTGGCTGCCACCAGTTTGCTTGTGGGTGCGTGTGTACTCGCAATGATGCAGAGACGTCCGGGCGGGTGGGCAGAGCCTGCCGCCGCCACCGCTACCGGTTCACCCGATCTGGGGCGAACCGGTAGCAACCCACCACTGTTTGCACTCCTCTGGATGGACATCATTCATGGTTTGAGAATCCTCATTGACAAGAACAACAGGTGGAGATGTGGTCAAGAGGTTTAATATAATTATATCAGGTGCACCAGCTGCCACAGAAAAAATTGCTGACAGTTCTTGCTTTTATAATTTTCCATCTGAATTATTGTAATCCTCCATATCTGAGGCTGTCATTGAAAGCTATTTTGAAGCTCCAGCTGGTCTAGGTAGTTATGGGTGTGTTGAGGTTTGTCCATGTGCATATTTTTAGCAGGAACTTCAATGGCTGCCACTTAACTTCCAGATGCTATTCAAGGTGCTAGTTGTCTCCTTTAAAATTCCGCATAGGTTAGGTCTTGGATAACTCTGACATCACTCGCTTGGTGTGGAATATACTTATCCAATGAAGGCTTAAGCAAGAAGGCTTGCTAAGTATTCTTCTGTCAAGAAAATATCTTCAGGGATCTTGTACTCAAGGCTTCTTGGTGATGGCCCCTTTATTGATCCAAGATACAAGGATTGCTCCTCCCTTACTAAATCTTGAGTATCTGAATCTTCCAGAGGCATTAGTGAGATGAGACATTAAATATTGTAGGAGATGGACAACTTGTGATCCAATGAGAGCTCATGCTGTTGCATGGTTGCTGCTCTTTAAGGTCTGTACAAGAGCTGAAAGCAAGCAAGCAAGCAAGGAAGGAAGCAAGCAAACTTTAACAAGGTTGTTTTCTGATTTCCTCCCCAATTTGCAGGAACCATAATAGAGAAAGTTAACTTCTAAAAATTGGATTTGAATTGAGACTCATGCAGTTGTTATGCAAGAAACAATCACTTCAATCCATGACAATTGTTTTCATTTCTTCACTTATTGGGCCAGAGAAGAGTTATTATTTGAATGACATAATTTTGATTTTTTTATGGACAGCAAGTGAAAAAAAATGAGTTGCTCTGCTATTTATACAATATTGCATTTGTATTGTTATGGGCTTTCCAATAATTTATTTCAATGTTATTTGGGTTACTCACATATTCTCCAAAGTAAATTCAACTTCCATTTCTTCATTTTCCTGAAAATTAAAATGTAATGCATATGACAGACACTTGGCAAGTAACCAGTAACCTCCCTTCACCTATCACATGAGAATTTTTCTCAAGTCCCATTTTATTACAGTAAAAAGACATGCTCGCTTAACACAAGTACACAAGTACATTCAATTACTCTTCTTTAGAACAATATTGTTGTTCCCCTTATCTGCATAGTTAATGGCTTACTAATAATTAGATCACCTTTTTTGCAAAATTCAATATTCAAACTAATTATTTGCTGTAATCTAATAGCCTGAAGTAATTAAATCCAGTTCTTAAAACAACAGATTCTGGTCTTGATTAAATTTCAGTCAAAATGTAACAAAAACTTTGGTTGATGTTGTGGTTTTCATAGAAAAAAAAAACAGAAAACCCTCCTTTAAAACTTAAGGTCAAAGTAGACATTGTGTTTTTGGCAGTTTGAGTCAAAGTGGAAGAATCTTTCCGGACCAGTCCAAAAACCTATATAATATAGCATTCAATTACATAGTAGTCATTTGGAAGTCCCAAAGTTGCTTTTTTCAAGAGGCAACTGGACTTTATGTTTTTCTTTGAAGAGGTTCCACTTCTCATCCAAGAAGAAGCTTCTTCAGCTTCAAAGAAAAAACAGAAAGCCCAGTTGCTTCTTCAAAAAGCACCTTTGGGACAACCATGATCTGGATGACTGATAGATATCTAGGCATTTAGAATTATGCCAGACAATCCAGATGTTTTACATGGTCTTGTGTCTCCTCAAAAGGTTCAGTTTTTGAGGGACTTTTTTGCCCACTCTACTGGCCTACAAAGCCCAGAAAATCACTAGAGAGGAACCGAGAGAAACAGTATCTCTGCATATTTTTGTTGAGATAGTTGTCCAGATGTTTTCTATTCAAATACAAGACTGGTAATTTTTTATTGATTTAGCACATGACATCTACAGAGATCATGCACTCACTGATATACAAATTTAGTTTAAATAATGCATCAGAAATCTTTCTCTCTCTTGCTCTCTCTCCAATGATATATGGACAGTGCTATACAGGAGCAAAATATTAGATTAATATAAAGCTATAATAAAATCACCATAATATGGAGCCATGGAATTGCAATGGAATAGATGTTATAATTTAATATCTAAGGAAGCCAACTATCTAATTGCTTCTGGTGAGGATGTGGACAGGTGCCTTGAAATTTCCTAAGGAGATATTCTTGAACTTATTATATGTCTTATAGTTTGCTATAGTTTGTTCCAATGCATCACAGTGGCATTGCAGGTTCTTGGCCATTCCCCACATGGTCTGTCTTGATTCTATTCAGGTGGCTCCATATTTTTGGGGGCAACTACATTCCTGGAAGTGGTTTTGTTGCATCTATGTAATCTGTTTGGTTATGGTTATTAAAAGTTGCCCATGGGGTATGAAGTATAATTACCCCCACAGTGGCATACCCTGGGCAACATTCTGCCTTAATAGAGTGGCTAAAAGTCTACAGACACATCAACCAAACTGGATATTGCATCCCCTACAGTCAAAAATATAGAGACAGAAATTAAAATTGAAGGTATATCATGGCATGCAGATGTGAGACTGAGGAGGCTGGCCTGAAAGAAGTCTACATACATAGGGTGAGATAGGATGGTTTGGTTAGGGAGGGAGGGAGAGAGGGAGGGAGAGAGGGAGGGAGGGAGGGAAGGAAGGAAGGAAGGAAGGAAGGAAGGAAGGAAGAAAGAAAGAAAGAAAGAAAGAAAGAAAGAAAGAAAGAAAGAAAG
>WNWU01000001.1:40242025-40253011 GCA_012654045.1 Ptyas mucosa | reverse complement strand
AAGAAAGAAAGAAAGAAAGAAAGAAAGAAAGAAAGAAAGAAAGAAAGAAAGAAAGAAAGAAAGAAAGATAGATAGATTGTGGGACCCTTCAGACAAGCTTTCTTTTTCCTCTTGGAAGTTGCCAGTGAAACTTTTTAAGACTGATTGGAAGGACAGCCAATACTACTTTAAACTGACCTCCCCCCAAAACCCGCCAAAATTCCATGGGTGTGGATGAGGGGGAGGGGAAAGCAAAACAAAGAAAGCTGAGTCAGTATATGAAAAGAAAATGTGTGTTATATGTGAGTGTGCCAATAGGACTGTCCATAAAGGTTTTGTGAGTCCATATATAACAGTTATTCTTTTTTCCTTTTATTTCCTCTTTAATTATATTCTTTCTTGAGGTAATAGTAGCACTGTATTTCTGTAGAATGTATTGCATATTGTCAGTTCCAAGAGATTCTGGAGATATAAATGAATTCTGACTAAAGTACCATATAAACTACAGAATGGGGGAAAAGCAAATGGTTATCTTGCATTCTATATACATAGAAAGTTGAAAGAGAGATTCAGTGTTGATCTTTAGAATATTTCTGCCTTTTCAAGGCTAAAGTATGACAAAGTAGATACAGTGATATTTGCCACTATTGCACATGATAACAATATAGTCTGGATTGGGTTTGGTTAAGAAGTCCAGGTTACTTCTATGTTCTCTCATTATGTTTCTGATTCTGTTTATCCCTTTCCTTCTGTAGTTACAGAATTAAACAGAAAGCAGATACAAAGGCATCTGTTTACTTTCTATGGAAATATAGTGGCTCTTACCCAAGATAGGATGAGAAAGAAAGAGAGAGACAGAAGGAGGGAGAGAGAGGAGGGGGGGATGAGAATGGTACCTTGGTACTTAACTGCTTTGAAACTTATCAAATTTGGTACTCGGCATATTTTGACATGAACATTTTGTCCTGGTACTCATTGTTTGTTTGGTACTCAATGCACAAGCTAGAACTTGTCTGTGTCAGCTGCCTTGTGACTCACTATATTATTGCTTATGTGAAAAATTTGTTTGGTACTCATTGTTTTTGGTACTCATCGCCCCTCCAAGAACTAATTACGGATGCATACCAAGGTATCAGTGTGTGTGTGTGTGTGTGTGTGTTCCTTGTAACTAAACCATTTTAGTCCTTCAGTAGTTCCTCATAAAAGGGACAGTATGTCTTTATTATATCTAGTCTAGATCAGCCTTCCATGTCTCAATGCCTGACTTGATTTTCCATAATTCCCATCCAACAGAAACGGTTTGAATTTATTCACACTCACCAGGCGATCCAATTCAAATTTGACCATTATTGATTCTCCAAGTGGGATTTTAGCTACATCAAAGTAAATTACACGGTTGTCGTCATTTCGATAGAAATCTTCATCGCATATTGTCAGTTCCAAAACATTCTGAAGACAGAAATGAATTCTGTTATGACTGAAGTACAACATCACAGAACAGGGAAAAGGCAAATGTTTATTTTGTTCTGCCTTAGATGGCAAAATACTGTGAGCCCAAATCATACACTCACTCAGAGAAATGAGAGTAACACTGTATACACATTCTCTCTTTCTCTCATGTGTTCCTTTTCTTCCTCCCCAGTGCCCTTTATCCTAGTCCAAGCCTTTGTGGTTGGTTGGTTTTCACAAAAAACGGCACTTTGGGAAAAGGGAATATCAAATTTTAGGCCTTGGAAGCATATTGAGTTATTAGTTATTTACCTAGAAATCTGAAATATAGGAGCTTTGTAAAAAAATATTTACACAGCCAATTTCTCCAAGTTTTTTTGGCTGGTCCTTTAATTCTTTAACCAGCATGATAACAGCTGACTGATGGAAATGTGTGTGGAAGTCCAATATTGAAAATGGCAAAAATGAAGATATAAGAAGAGGAAATGGTAAGAAAATGCCATCTTCTAGCAATGCCCTTCCAAAGGAAACTAGTGTTGGATAAATACTGTGAGACCAAATTGTAGACTTACTCAGAGTAGTGAGAGTAACAAAATAATATCTATAAAATCAAATATTTTAAATAAATAAAAATAAATAAAATTTATTTTTTAGCTCTAAAATTTTTAGCTCTCATCAGCCAGCCATACCCTTACTCGGATTCGAACTTGGGCTTCCTGCATGTTAGGCAGTTGTATTAACCACTGAACCACAAATTCTCCTCCCTTCATCAGCTTGAGCCAGGGGAAAGATTAAGTGTTTTGCCGAGACACCTGGTCTACCCCAACATGTGGGAGGGGGCATTCTGCTCCCTTTCGCCTTTCAGCTCCAATCCAGGAGCCCTCAAGCAGTCGCATTCATGACAAACCATTTTATACCAAATATATATTTTGCTGATAAAGAAATAAAGGGAGACTAGTATAGATCTATTTCAAGCTTTTTAGCTCTCATCAGCCAGCCATACTCTTACTCAAATTCGAACTTGTGGCTCAGTGGTTAATACAACTGCCTAACATGCAGGCAGCCCAAGTTCGAATCCGAGTAAGGGTATGGCTGGCTGATGAGAGCTAAAAAGCTTGAAATAGATCTATACTAGTCTCCCTTTATTTCTTTATCAGCAAAACATATATTTGGTATAAAATGGTTTGTCATGAATGCGACTGCTTGAGGGCTCCTGATTTGGAGCTGAAAGGTGAAAGGGAGCAGAATGCCCCCTCCCACATGTTGGGGTAGACCAGGTGTCTCGGCAAAACACACACACACACACACACACACACACATATAATCTTGCTATACAGCGGAAGCATTGTTCTTTGTAAAAGCTCATTGGATTGGAAGGATTACCTTGACATTGACTAATTATATAATATAAAATAAATGAGACTGAGAGAAAGAATTGGATGAGAAATAAAGTTCAGATAGTACAACAATAAACAAATGCTATTATCTATTAACAAATGCTATTATAAAAGCTCATTTAGAAGGGCAGAAATATTGACATCTTACCTTGACTTGACTCTGGATCCTGAAATAAAATATTTCATTCCATATTGGATCTTTGCAGTTTGTAACTGTTTTGGTTCGAAATTTTTCCAGTGAGGAAGTAGGAAGCCACAAGGTCACATAGCAATCAGATTCACTGACTGTATGTAAGAATAAAAAATGAGTTATGGTCAGAAATGATTAACCACACGTAGAAGGGGAATGGTTAGGGAATATTGCTGAGATGGAATGCCTTGAGATCTTCTGCAGATTTTTGCAGGAGTTCCCAGTAAATCAAGCCAATAATGCAAAGGCATTGCATAAAGTTCAGACAGTAATAAATCTTTAACTCTTGAGACTGTGACTATGTACAAAACTCTTGTGGAAAGAAGATTTTTTTTCTTTGTGACATTCTCATTTTCTGCATGTGAAGGTTCCCATTACATCCAACACAGAGGAGCATTCCAAAACTGGATTATAATACAAAACTGAGCAGTCATGATGGCTGATTGCAGTTCTCTAGGTTGTGTTTTAAAGAAAAGTAGGCCTCTGTCGAAGAGATGGCTTGGGCAACCCAAAACAACCATCAGTGATAAACACTTCCATTTACACAGGTGCCACATTTAATGATAAGAGGTTTTTTTGGCACAAGAGAAGCAGTAAAATCCCCTTTACCAAAAATGGACAAATGGAACCTGGATATCTGTTGGGGATGCTCTAATTTGATTCCTGTTCTAAAGCAGGGAGTTGGTTTTGATGACCTCAACAGCTTGCTTATATTCAGTTTATTACTTGCAAACAAATGGTTCTTGAATGGAAGTGAAAAGTTTTCTGCAAATGATTGAAAAAAATCTATGTAAATGCCTTATTGATTTGTCCTCTCCAATACACAAAAGCAGCAGACGTGAATGCAACATGTTCTTTCCATAGCAAACCTATATACATGCCCCCCCCCCCATGCATGAATGTCTTAGCTTAGCTGATTTAAATATGCTGCTGAGATTATTACAAAAGAGATGGAATAACATCTATAATAGCGAGAATATAAACAGTGGACAAGCTTGTTGGACTTGAGTGTTCAGATCCCAAAATTGTGGGAGTTTATATAGCTATAGAATATTTAAATCTGTCGTGAGGCCTGCTAAGTTGCTCATAACATACCTAGATCATTCTGTGGAAAGAAAGAAACTACGTGTCCTCTTCCCAAAGAAATAATATTTGGTTCCTGATTTAGCCAAGAGAATGTTTCAAGGTAGCTAGCTCAATTTGCTGTTAGATCAAAACACTTTTTTAAAAAATCTGAAACACTGATGCTATAGTAGCCTTTTCAGAGATGTAAACTTATAAATTATTGTATATATCTTGAAATAACACCCAATTCCTTCCAACTGTTGTGTAATTCCGATTTCCTCAAAGCTATATGTCATGTTGGCTATGGTTGAAAGGAGATGTTTGGAAGTGTCTGAGAGGGAAGGGAGGAGAGAGGCCATGCTGGGAAGATTGGGTAAAATTGGGCTGATGAAAATGCACACTAGAAGCTAGCTGTTGAGGGGTGAAAGAGAGAGCGGATCCACATGCAGTAACCGTGCCCATCTTGCTTTGTAGATGTGGTTCTATCCAAACCCAAAATAACCAAATTTAACTGGTTTCACTTTTACTAAATCCAAAATTATTTCAGAAAGTTTCCAGATCATTACAGTTTATTCTTGGTTTGAAACAAAAGCATTTTTCATTTTGGAGATATTCCTATGTCTAGTTAAACAGTTTTGCTGCGTTTTCTCTGATGCTGACCTATACAAAACAGGGAGAACACCCCCACCCCCCACCCCCCACTATGTCTGAGTCATCAGAAACTGCTTCTGTTTTCAGTAGAAAAATGCTGGCATGGGCACACAGTAAATGCTTGGGGAAATGATTCACTGACGTGAAATGTACCTAGGAAGAATTTTTTTAGAAGGCTCTTGGAAATATTGAAAATAAAGCTGGATGTGTGCATGTGAAAGTTAGCACAAAAGTCTCACTTCTCTTGTTATCAACTGGACTATTGCGAATTCTATTTCTCTTCATCAGAACTGTGAGTGTTTATACAGATGCTCACAGAAAAATATCACTCTGCTACATGTCTTATAACACCTCAGTGTTACTCTTGATGGGTGAATTTTCTTGGGAAAATCAAGAATTTCAATTGGAAAATAATCCAACCAGAAAACTGTGGATTAATATTAATCAGACAAGGAATGAGTATATTACAAGTACAAATTACCATTAAGTAGTACAAGGAAGAGCCAATCCCCCCCCCTTTTTTTTTAGTTTTCAGAAATGATTCTGAGGAAAGAGGGAAGATAGAGAGCAACTTCTCCTCAGGGTTTACATTCAGAGGATTTAGACTAGAGTGAAACTTTATTTAAATGGATTATTGGGGAGAGGTGTGCTATTATTCACAAATATCATTACATACGGTTATTGTAACAATTTCTGTCATTTGCATGATTACATCATTATGAAGAATTCACATCAATGGTAATGATATCATTATGCAAATGAAGTAACAATGGCACATCTGATGTAACTTGTGTTAACAATATTAGCATATATAAATCTTGTGAAGCAGAAACTCATTGCATTAATTGCAGAGTCCAATGAAGTGAGATCTACAAATCAAGATTTCAATGTACTATGATTTATTTAGTTTCTTTCTCCTTCCCACAGAACTATAATGTAATGCTTGTGGAAGCTAAGTCAACACTATATCAATAATATATCAATTTCTTCAAAAGATGAATAGTCTTTTTTAGATACTGTGAGATCAGCAATGTCATGGATGGCTGATACTACTAATTCAGTTTTATTCCTTGCTTAAAATAGTTCTTTTTTTAAAAAAAAGTTTCTTGAAAAGATTCCTCAACTTGGTTCCATCTAGATATAGATATAGATATAGATATAGATATAGATATAGATAGATATAGATATAGATATAGATATAGATATAGATATAGATATAGATATAGATATAGATATAGATATAGATATAGATATAGATATAGATATAGATATAGATATAGGAACCCTGGTGGTGCAGTGGTTAAAATGTAGTATTTCAGGCATCTCTGCCTACAGCCTGGAGTTCAATCCTGATGGGGCTCAAGATTAACTCAGCCTTCCATCCTTCCGAAGTTGATGAGGACCCAGATTTTTTTTGGGGGGGGGGTAATATGCTGACGTTGTAAACCATCTAGACAGTGCTGTAAAGCATTATGGGATGGTATATAAGCCTAAATACTATTGCTATTAATTATGTCTGGGATTATAACTCCCAGAATTATGATTGAGGATTCATCTAATCCAGTATAATTAGAGGATACAAGTACCAGGAAAGCAAAGCAGATACCAGCATATATGTCATTATTTATATTAATAGGTGAAGAACATTAGATCATTCCCATCATGATTGTTAATGTGGGAAGGAACCATAATCCATATCCATGTATGTTAAATGTGCCTTTTAAGCCAAAAGGGCCATTTTAATTGCAATTTCTTATTAATGCTTTCCATTTTTCTAGATTATAATCTTAACAGATTTTTTGGGGTGTGTGAAGAAAATTGCCTTCAAATTTGTAAATTCACGGAATACTTGGTCCTTTTCTTGGAGGAACAGAATATACTTCAAAGAGGAGAAGAAAAGGGAAAGGACCAAGCAACAGACATTGCATTCTGCACTAATAGCCATGCCATTAACATTCATTCATATGTACAATGCTGACCGTGCCAGCATACCATTAGTTTGGTCTACTCTATTTCTCATCCTGGAACACTAATGAGAAGTTACCATAACTGCTACCTCTTTATACTCTCCTTCCTGTACCACTAAATTGTGATTTTCTGGTTTTCTTTTTCTTCATAATCTAGTAACAGCCCTCTGGTTTAAACAATCCCACATAGGACTCTTTATAAATCACTGCCTTCTACCATTTGTCTGGCAGGATAGTTTTCCAATCCATACTGTCATTCAAGAAAGAAAGAAAGAAAAAATCTTTTAAAAATCTTTTTAAAAATACATTGGCATGTCAGTTACGGCACCTTTAAGGCTGCAATCATTTTCCATATTTAGTGTAAAGTTAAACTACCAAGTTACTGTTGTTTGCTTGTCTCTTTAATTAAATGACTCCATCAGTTTATCTGTAACTTGCTGCTGAACACATCTATATTTGCAGAAGACACAAATCATGGATTAGAAATAATCACCAGCCCTGATGTTTATAGTAGTATACAGGAAAAAACACAACCAATATTCAAAGCCACAATATTTCTTGCACTATGGCAACCAGGTAGTAACATTTTCTCCTTTTGTAGAACGGGAGAGGGGATTCACAGGATTTTCCTAAGTGATAATCGAAGCACAACAAAGGGACAAGCCATAATCACATGAATTTTTTACCCCAAGTGCAACTCACCTTGTAAAACGACAAAAAAAAAATCTGAGACCAAGCACAGAGTTTGAACATGCATCCACCTGAGAGCTCGCAAGCAGCAATGTCAAAAAATAACAGATGAGTTATTTTCCTATTTTCCTACTCTTCACCTGAATTCCAACATAAACTCCTAAACACTGATTGGTGTTGCTCAATATACTCAAGGCTAGTCCTTCTAAGGCAGTGATGGCAAACCTTTTTGCCTTTGCATGCTCCCCGCCCCGTGCATGCTCATGTGACCCTCCATCCCCCCCACTCCTGGCATACGATTGCCCTTTTCTCTCTCTCCCCCAAGCTCCAGAGCCAACTTCCAGACCATTTCCTGCCTCCAGAAGGCTTCTGGGGGAGTGGGGAAGCCCGTTTTTGCCCTCCCCAGGCTCCTAGAAAGACTCTGGAGGCTGAGGAAGAGCAAAAAAACAGGCCTTCCGGTCCCACCAGAAGTTGGCAAATGGGCCTTTCCCACCCCACCCCCCAGGGCTTCCGGAGGCAGAAAACAGTCTGTTTTCCTACTTCCAGTGGGCCCAGAAGGCCCAAAAACCATCTGGCCAGCGTGCGCATGTGCGCCGGAGCTGAGCTCGTGTGTCCTCCAATATGGCTATGTGTGCCATCTGTAGCACGCGTGCCATAGGTTCACCATCACAGTTCTAAGGTTTTGTCTACTCGTATATTTATTTAGTGCATACATTTGTATCCTGTATACTTTATAGACAGCGATGGGTTTCAGATATTATTACCACTGGTTCGCCATGTGCTTGGTTGCTTTGCACATGTGCGCACCTTCCGCATCAGTGCCCAGCCTTCTGCACATGCACTTTACTTGCGCATGTGATTTCCGCGCATGCACCTGGTCTAGAAAACATAGCTAAATAGGACGGCATAGCGCCAGGGCAGGTGAGTGGGCCCACCTGCGATCTCCACTACCGGTTCGGGCAAACTGGACTGAACTGGCTGAATACCGCCTCTGTTTATATATTATAAGAAACTTACAGCACACAATTAAAACACATAAACATATAAAAAATGATCAAACACCATACCCCTTTCTCCCACTGCACTTGATATTCACCATCCATCCCAAAGTCTCAGTGAAAGAGAACAGCTTTCTCTATCTTACAAAAATTAGCTAGAAGGGGCCAATCCTAAATGGGGGTGGGGGTGAGGAGGGCAAACTGTTCCTGAACAAAGGACTGCCATCAAGAAGGCTTAATTTTGAACTTCTTCCCCTTCTTCAGGGGTGTCAAAGTCACATCGTCATGGCAGCGTCACGTGATGTATTGGGATTTCCCCCCCCCTTAACTAAACTGGGGATGGACATGGCCAGCGCGTGATGCATCCATCTCGCAGGCTAGGATTTTGACAGCGCTGCTCTACAGTTAAGGAATGAGTTGCAGCCACTTCCTGTGCTTGAGGTTTCTGGGCTGCAGCCAAGATGCCGTTGTTGGTTTGCTGCTCTATTAATAATATCAATAGCAGTTTATCTGCCCATTATGGAAAAATGGTTCCTGATTTGAAGGCCCATAGGCCTACAGCCCAACGCGATATGACTGCAGCATGTTTCATGAAAATGTGATGTGTGTGAAAAGGACAAATGGTTTCTTCCAATTTTCTTTAACCTTTAAAAAAGCCCTACGTGCTTGCATAGTCACATGGTCAGTCCAGGGGGGGGGGGAAGTTTCCTTGAAAAGATGCTGTAGGTATATTATCCTTTTTAAAAGAAAGAAGTCAGTTGGAGGAGCTACTTCAGCCACACGATTTTTTTTAAAAAATAAGCACAATTCTTCAGCTAATCCATAGATATTTCTTCTCCCCAAGCCAGCTGGGTTTCCCTTGTGGCCTCATTCATCCCATCATTGACTCCTTTGGGGGCAAAATCACCAAATCTGTTTTTAAAAGAATTCCCTACTCTAAATATTCTGCTACTTGTATTATGCTCTAGCCAAACTCAATTTCATTGGGGGCTGCATCAGGGTTGTGTTTGATCTCGGGGGGGGGGGGGGCTCAACATCACTCATGTCAGGGGCACCTGTGGTGGCCCAAGCACTCTGCCAGTGAAAACGGGCTCCTGAGCTCTGTTTTTGGCTGCAACAACCTCCTGCAACCCTCTGCCAGTGAAAACGGAGCTTGGAGGGCTGCAAGTAACCCTCCCAAGCTCCATTTTTCTCTGGCAGAGGCACCACAGGCCAGTCCTTAGCTGTTTCCAAGGTGGCCCCACAGGCCAGATCTAAGCACCCCACCAGCTGGATCCAGCCCACGGGCCTTGAGTTTGACACCCTTGCTTTAGCCTCTCGTTTTTATTTTGTTCTTTCTAGTAATACCTTGATTAGCCGATAATTACATTATATCTACATTTACATTAAAACAGACATATGGTAATACAGATAGTCCTCAACTTAACAACAATTCATTTAGCAATCATTAGAAGTTACAACGGCACTGAAAAAAGTGATTTATGAACATTTTTCACACTTAGGACCATTGCAGTATCTCCATGATCATGGGATTTACATTCGGATGCTTGACAACTGGTTCATATTTATGACGGTTGCAGTGTCCTGGGGTCAAGCAAAGTCAATGGGGAAGTTAGATTCACTTAACAACACCTGCAGTGATTCACTTAACAACTGTGGCAAGGAAGGTTGTAAAATGGGGCAAAACTCGCTTAATAAATGTCTCACTTAGTAACAGAAATTTTGAGCTCAATTGTGGTCATAAGTCAAGGACTACCTGTACTTGTTGGATATATCAATCTGGGCTTAATAAGAAATAAACAAACAAACAGAGGATAATTTTCTGTATCAGCTGAAGTAACTATGTAGGTCACCACAACAGAAGAATGCAAGAAGAAAAAAACAAAACAGGTAGAGGCAGTTATATCTCAATGAATAATTTGCAAAACAATACACCTAACTTAATTAGGGGAAATGTTTCAACAATAAAACCTATGAACTTATAATATAAGCCCTGAAAGGAAATTAAACTATTTTGCTTATGTATTTATGCTAACATTCTACCTTGACTTTCCTTTTCAAATGTAGCACTCATAACAAATAAACAAAATTCAGCCAACTGTATCAAAGTTAAAACCACATTATTAAGTCATGAAATAAATAATTAAACACCTCCGTAAAATCCGCTCAAGGCATTTTATAAGGTAACATAAGTGGCTAATAGAACCAGCAAAATGATCAGAATTAAAATAACAGATCCATTCACAACATTTAAGCTCTATGAGACACAATACTGACCATAGTCAATAAAAGAAAAAAAAGAGAGAGATAAACATAAGCAATCACTGAGACTTAATTCAAAAGAGCAAGAGAACAAAAGGAAGGTTTTAGTGTACTAGAAGGCCAGCAAGGGCAAAAATCACGATTACATTGGGAACAAAGGACATATGCACACAAAAGTCCCTCCACACTGCCAGCAAACATACAGTATATCACAAGGCTGTTAACAGATCTTATGGAAGTCACTTGAGGAAGAAAATGTTCCCCAGCTTACTTGAGTTCAGCCTTCCAGCTCTGTTCTGTTCTGTTCTGTTCTGTTCTGTTCTGTTCTGTTCTGTTCT
>WNWU01000001.1:40219751-40242015 GCA_012654045.1 Ptyas mucosa | reverse complement strand
TTCTATTCTATTCTATTCTATTCTATTCTATTCTATTCTATTCTATTCTATTCTATTCTATTCTATTCTATTCTATTCTATTCTTTTAAAATAATAACTAGAACCTTGAATTTGTTTGCAGAAATTAATGGCTATCAAACACCATTGATACATAAAATATTCCAACTAATTCAGTCTAATTTTTTTTCTAATTTTGGACACAATTTCTTGTACCAGCTGATGTATCAAAATACTGTGATGAGAAAGGTAGCCATTTACAGAGGTTATTTACAGTAATTGAAATACAGGTAATGTATCTTCCATTACTTCCACAACTGATTATGTAAGAAATGGACACAACTGGGGCAAAATACTAATTGAACAATCCAATCATCTAGAAAAGTTGGGTCTAGCCAGATCTAGGAAGATTCAGACCTACTCAAATCAGACTGATATCCTGTCCTTGGATTATATATTTTCTAACCAATCAGGCTTCTGACCATCCAGATTTATTTTCAGTTTTTAAAAATTTTTATCCAACCCCTCACTAATTTTGAAGAGCCAAATTTTCTGTATTTCCCCAAGTAACATGAAACAAAGATAAATAGCTGAATTTCATAAACGTATTTATGAAACTGTTTGTATTCTTATTGATAAACCATGAAGTGTCAAAATAGGGTTACCATATTTGGATTGACAAAATCTGGATGACCTTGAAATTGTAGCAAGGAGCTATAAAAACCAACATGTTTGCAATAACTAAGTATATTTGTGTAAATCCAATTAATGGGTGCTTTTATACAGACCACAGATTTTCATAACTTCTATTTATTGGTGAAATGAATTATAGGTAATATTGTAGCAGACAAGGCAAAAATGTTAGCACATACATATCCCATTTGGAAGTGGGACAAGTAAAAAATTGTCCATGTAATGTCACAAAGCAAAGTATCCTTTTGACTTTGTGTATTACTATCAGATAAAATCTAAGTCACAGGACTTGTACTATAATATCATAATGCATATTTTGTAACTTTATATGCCCCCCTTATATTCTCATGAGTTTATTTATTTATATAGAGGTCAACCAACTCCAAAGGATTCTGAGCAGCTTGAATGTTTTTAAATGAGAAACGATATCGAATTAAGAAGCAGATCATGCATGTCCAGAAAAAAAAACCCCATACATAACAACAAAAGAACAACTATAGAAACCCAACAGCCACCCTGCCCAAGATGTGAGAAAACAGCCAGGTTTTCTAGGCATACATCATCATTGCTTCACAAAGCCTTCATTAAGCCACTTCACTAATTATGGCTTGATTGACAACACTATTTAAGTATACCATCGGTTGACATGATGAGGAAATGCAAATGGTTGGTACATTTTAGAAGACTGAGAACTCCTTTATATTCTTGCTGCCATTATTTGGAGTATGACTGGAGCTTAGTTCAAGGAAGTCTAAACGTATAGCAATTAACTTGGCTAATGTATGAATCAAGCTTGAAATAACAGTTAGGAAATATTGGCTGAGTGAAAGAAGCTTCCCCCATCACTATTGTTATGACAGGTGACTGAAACTCTTTGGAACAATGCTGATAATATTTGGAAATTCATAGTGTGGATAAGCTTATTACATGCATGCTCAAACCACAGGTTGAATTTCAGGTAAGGTAAAGTGCTATAGCTATAATGTGTACTCACTGGTGAGTTTGATTTAAGTTGTTTATCCTTTTGGCTTCCTAGAAGAGGAAGTAAGACTGAGCTGAAAATAAGCCAGTATCTCTTCTGCTTTATCTCTATACTTTAATGTAGACATGCGGAGGTTAAAATGGGTCAGTGAAAGGTAGAAACATACAGTTTTTCCCATGTCAGATGGCTCTGATTCTGTTCAAATTCCTACATGATTTATCTAAACTCTCCCTCTCCCTCTCCCTCTCCCTCTCCCTCCCTCTCCCTCTCCCTCTCTCTCTCTCTCTCTCTCTCTCTCTCTCTGTCTCTCTCTCTCTGTGTGTGTGTGTATGTAGTGTTTATTGGCCATGAACTGCCAGGTTCGTTGAGATACTATCTGGTAGGAATGCTGACTAGCAAATAGGCTGGCACATAGGGAAATTCCTTATTCTTGGTTTAAGATAAATCAATCTCAGAGTGTCTTCTCACGGCTAAATTAGATGCTATCCACCTGAGTCCCTGAGCCAGCAGAAAACTATACAGACATAGAAATTTGCTGTTCCCACTGGCGATCTCTTTTCAGGTGTGATGTAGCAAAATTATTCTGTCATTCCTGTTCCAGCATACAGCCAAAGATATTATTACTATCCAACAGTATGTATTTCAATTTATTTAATAACAATCTCTCCCTTGTTCTTTTCATATGAAAAGAAGCTAGGCCTTTACACTTGTAGCGTTAGTTCAATAAGCCTCAGTTTCTCATTCTTATAGTCTTCTATGTTTTAAATCAGTCAATCAGAATAGAGCTGGAAGGAACCTTGGAGGTCTTCCAGTCCAACCCTCTGCTCAAGCAGGAGACCCTATAACATTTCAAACAAATGATTGTCCAGTCTTTTCTTAAAAACCTCCAGTGATGAAGCACCCACAACTTCTGGAGGCAAGCTGTTCCACTGGTTAACTTGATCTTGCTGATCCAAGACACTTGGAGATCTGGTGGGTACAATATGCCAATTTGGGGGTCCAATTTGAAATAATCAATATTTTCTACTCCACAAAACAAAATGCTCCTAGAAGAGAGTGCTCAGGGACTGGAGAGGAAGGGGTGCACTTACCACAGCCAAAAATAACCACCTGGAGCTGGGCTGACCCCATGGCTTGATCAAAGAATAATCACTGAAACATGTCTAATTGTATCTGTGAGAGTAGCATGCTTGAGTTGAAGCACAAATTTGCAGACAAGAGTTTTCCCTGGCATCTTTGGATATGACAGCAAAGATTCTTATCAAAAACCTGGCAAACTGCTGCCAATGTACTCAGATCTTACTGTGTATCAATTACAAGTGATCTGATAAGCTGCTGCAATTATAAAATTGTAACATTTGGATGAACCTTGGAGTTCTTTATATGTTCTGTATATGTTTGATACATGCTTTTAAAAGGCTTCTTGTATATTTAGCACGATAGCTAAATTTAGCTGACCAACTGGCCCCCATCTTCACCCGCATCTTTAATAAATCACTAGAGATATGCTAGGTTCCTTCTTGCTTCAAATGCTCTACTATCATCCCAGTGCCGAAGAAACCCTCTATCAAGGAACTGAATGACTTCAGACCGGTTGCTCTAACATCTGTAGTTATAAAGACCTTTGAAAGGCTAGTGCTTGGCCACCTGAGAAATATCATGGATCCGCTGTTAAACCCCTTGCAATTTGCTTCCTGAGCAACTAGATCGACAGATGATGCGGTTAATATGACTCTGCACTACATCCTACAACATCTTGACTCTCCAAAGACCTATGCAAGGGTCCTCTTTGTAGACTTCAGCTCAGCATTCAATACCATCATTCCAGATATTCTTCTAACTAAACTAAATCAGCTAGCTGTACCTGATCACACTTGTAAATGGATCATAAGCTTCCTAACAGACAGGAAGCATCAGGTGAAGCCAGGCAAAATCACATCAGGTACCTGCACAATTAGCACAGCCCCCCCCCCAGCTGTGTGCTTTCTCCACTACTCTTCTTTCTATACATCAATGACTTCATCTCAAAAGATCCCTCTGTTAAAATACTGAAGTTTGCAGATGATACAACAGTGATTGGTCTCATTCAAGACAACAATGAATCTGCATACAGATGGGAGGTTGAACAACTAGCCTTGTGGTGCAACCGGAACAATCTTGAACTAAATACACTCAAAACCATAGAAATGATGGTGGATTTTAGAAGAAAACCTCCTATACTACCACCTCTTATAATACTAGACAACACAGTATCAACAGTAGAGTCCTTCAGGTTTCTAGGTTCTATCATATCTCAAGACTTAAAATGGACACCTAACATCAAAAACGTCATCAAAAAAGCACAACAAAGAATGTTCTTTCTGCACCAACTCAGAAAGCTCAAACTGCCCAAAGAGCTGCTGATTCAGTTCTACAGTGGAATTATTGAGTCTGTAATCTGCACCTCCATAACTGTCTGGTTTGGCTCTGCAGCCAAACAAGACAGACACAGACTTCAATGGATAATTAGAACTGCAGAAAAAACAATTGCTATCAACCTGCCTTTCATTGAGAATCCGTATACTGCACGAGTCAAAAAGAGGGCTGTGAAAATACCTACAGACCCCCTCACATCCTGGACATAAATTGTTTCAACTTCTACCCTCAAAATGACACTATAGAGCACTGCACACCAGAACAACTAGACACAAGGACAGTTTTTCCCCGAATGCCATCACTCTGCTTAACAACTAATTCCCACAACACTGTCAAATAATTTACTGACATATACCATATTTTCAGTATATCATGAAACCATGATCAGGAATGAAAATACTCACACCAATCTTCTCGATGGAGATTCCTCATTCGAATAATTCTTACAGTTAAGATATAACATGGTGACTCCATACTCTGCAAAAAAGGAAGGAAGGAAGAAATAAAAAATACAAGGATGGACTCTTCAACTGATAAATGTAATTCTTCTGAGTTATAATTAGAAATGCTGGTGAAGTTACCTGGACTTTGGTCTGGAAAAAGCAACTATTTTCATTTGGAAACCCCCTATCACAAACTCCAGATAGATACATTTTAGTGCTTTCCCCACTTGCACAAACATGTCATGGCAACATCTTTATCTGCTGTGTCCCCATGATGTTACCTTGTCTTCAGCCCATGCATGACACAGCCTTAAGTTGTTTTTAGGTGTGAAGAACTGGGTTGTTTTCCATCTTTTTTTGAAAAGCTGTTTAAAAGCTGTTTAAAATGGCTACCTCAAAGAAAAGTGATTGGTAATGACCTGAAACATGACCAGGATAGGGACTGGCATCATGGACAGCACGTTTCAGACCAATATACTCTGCTGACTCAAGGATGCATGAATAACTTTCAACTCAGTAGAGTTTAGGAACAATGTGATATTATTGTGATTAGGCATAACAAATTGGTGGTGGTGGTGAGGAAATTGAATGAAAGAGGAATGTAGGAAATGAAGAATGAAAAATGCCTTGTGTTATACAAGTTAATTAGCACTTAGTTGTTTCCAAAATGCAGCTTCTCTCTTATTTAATGTAAGCATTATTGTTGCTAAATGTTAGAAGGGTCATAAACTCTAACTGGATAACCAAGATAAAAAAAATGGATCATACAACAAATCAACCCAGAGTTTTTATTGGGGGGACAAATACCAGGCTCAAATGACACATTATGCAAAGACCTAACCCTTGGAAAAGAGGTTCCTCCCAAGATTCAAATGGCCCCCATCCTACTAGCATTTCAAAGGACCCTGAGATTGTGGCTCTTCATCCAGGCCTTTGGTGAGGATAACTGATGTCCCTTTCTTCCTGTTCCCCACCAGCTTTGTTTTCTTTGTCATCTTTGTTTTTGTTATCTTTTATTAGCTTTGTATTTTTTATATTATTCTTTGTTTTTAAATGATTTTAACAACTGAATATCAGTTTTCTGGGAGTAAGCTAGCATAATCATTAAATATATTGTTATTGGTCGCATGGTCAGCCAGAGGTTTAGACTAGATTTGGCATTTTGAATCCTTCCAATGGGCAGATGTTGTTTTTTGATGTGTTAAGGGTGTAAGCTGTTCCAAATAAAGCTATCTTTTGCAATTGACTGACAGTGATTTTGTCAGTGTCAGTGGTGTTCAACATGTGGTTCAGTTGTTTTGGGATTATACCTAAAACACCTATGACTATTGTCACTATCTTCACTTTCTTTGCCCACAGTTGTTCTACTTTAATTTGCAGTTCTTTGTCTTCTGTGATTTTCTCCAGTTCTTCCTCTTCTGTGATTTTCTCCAGTTCTTTCTCTTCTATTCCACTGTATCGAAGTACTGCAATGTCCCACTATCCAGATTTTTTTTTCTTCTTATCAATAATTGTTAAGTCTGTGGTGTTATGTGGCAGGCCCTTGTCTGTCTGAATACTAAAGTCCCCAAAACATTTTAGCTTTATTTTCTATTACTTTGTCTATTTTGAGGACTCACCAGTTCTTGCCTGCAGGCAAATCATATTTCTTGCAGATATTCCGATGCACTTTGCCAAGCCTTTGTTTGTAGTCAGTTTGTGCAATCTTCCTGCAGCTGCTAGCTAGGTGGTCCTGTTCTGCCCCAGCTATGGATCCCAGAGAATGCAGCACACACAAACTATAAACAAAACTCAATTTCTTCCAAACGTAGTTTTTTTTTACAAATGCAGGCTGTTAACTAAAACGTCCTTAACAACCTGCCAGAAATTCCACAGAAAGATAAAGTCTTACGAGAGTTGGCAAAAAGCCCAGAAGCAAGGTTTGCAAAGAAAATCCAAATTCAATGATCATCGAGTGAACATGCGTTGTTCCTTGCAGCTTTTTAGAAGCTGCATGCAAACTTAAATAGGCTAAGGGAGTGGCCAATTAGCCCCAAGTCTTACTCTCAAAGACACCTCCTCCTGAGTAACCACTCCTGCCTTTTGGCAGCTCTGCGTGCCTATGCATTGAGAAGAGGCTCCTCCACTTCATCCTCTGCACTTAAAGGAGCTTCTGGAGGTTCTGAAGGCCCTGACTGAATCCCTGCCTCTGGCACCACATCTACTTCAGCCTCCTTGCTGTCCGACTCGAGCGCCAGCTGCACAGGCAGCTGGCGCAACAGCACAACAGCCTCCTCATTGTTGGGATTAGCAACAATCTGCGCAGGCTGCTGGCGGGCCACAACAGGTCCATGGTTTCTTCAGCTTCTTTGCCGAGGTGGTGTTTGCTTCTGTTATTGTCTTCTCAATTCTGGCTTTATATGCATTTGTTCCTTAGGCTCGTCTTGTACAGCCATAATTACCCAGTTGTCTTCAACTTTCCTGCTCTTAGCCAATGGCAGGCCTTGTTGTTATCTAGCTCAATACTTAAAATGTATATTGAAAATGTGGGCAACATGAAGAGTCATTTTATCATGCTTAGATTTATAGAAGAACCAGAAATTTCTGTGTTAAAATACATCTGATGATACAAAGAATTTTAAAGATCAGCATTCAACTGAAACCAGAATTTTCTTTGCTGTGGTTAGTGAACAATCAATTAGAAAAGAGACATAGATTGCACACACACACACAAAGGAAGACTCTGATGTTCTCATAATGGAGGAATGGTTGTCAAAGATATAGAATACAATTCCTGACACTGTTGCATTTGAAAGTGCATCCAGGAAGTGAACATGGAAGGAAGGAAAAGGTGTTGAATCACAATTCCTAATCATTGCAGAACTAGGATCCACTTTGGACAAAGGTTGTTGGTTGCAGTTAAGTAAAAATATCAATCAATCAATCAATCAATCAATCAATCAGAATAGAGCTGGAAGGGATCTTGGAAATCTTCTAGTCCAACCCCCTGCTCAAGCAGGAGACCCTATACCATATCTTCAAGACCGCCTGCTGCTACCGATGACCTCCCACTGACCTGTGTGCTCTCACAGAGAGGGCCTCCTCGGGGTGCCATCAGCCAAGCAATGTAGATTGGTGGCCCCCAGAGGGAGGGCCTTTTCTGTGGGGGCACCTACCCTCTGGAATCAGCTGCCCCCAGAGATAAGGAGAATCCAAGACCTCGGTGCCTTCCGCCGTACCCTTAAAACTTTCTTATTTCAGCAAGCTGGGTTGGCTTAACAAATTCTTTTAATAATTTTAATTGGTTTGTTATTTTTTTTAACTATGGGGCCAAACACATATATATCTTTTTAACTGTATTTTAATGTTTGTATTTATGTTTTTTATTCTGGCTGTACACCGCCCTGAGTCCTCTGGGAGAAGGGCAGTATATAAATCTGATATAAAATAAAAATAAAAAATAAATTTGAGACAAGTGGCTGTCCGGTCTCTTACAAACCTCCAGTGATGAAGTACTCACAAGTTCAAAAGGCAAGTCATTCCACTGGTTAATAGTTGTCACTGTTGGGAAATTTCTCCTTAACTCCAGGTTGCTTCTCTTTTGGTGCTTTGGAAAATAAGTTGATCCCTCTTGTTTGTGGCAGCCCCTCAAATGTTGGAATACTGCTATCATGTCAGTATTCCAGTATTTGAGGGACTGCCACAAACAAGAGGGGGGGTCAACTTATAAAAACATATCTTCCTTAAATGGACTATTAGAATTCTTCAATCTGACCAACAGATTTTTTTTATTGCATTCATGAAATTTTAATATTTATGTATGCCTAACTTCCATAGAAATGGCAATCTCTCACAACCTCAAGTCATATTGAAATTAATAAAAGTGGGAAATGCTTGGGGGGGGGGGAGTTGTTTTATTTATGAGTTTAAACTTCAGTCAACTTCAACTTCTCCTTTGATGCCTAGAACAATCCAATATCGGCATCCCAAGATCTACAGAAAGAAAAGAGGGCAAAATCTCCCCCAGTCACTAGTGTTGCAGCAGGAGTTGGTGTGTGTGTGTAAAGCATTGAGAGCATAAACCAGTGGTTCTTAGCAGTGGTGAAATTCAAACATTTTTACTAACAGTTCTGTGGGTGTGGCTTGGTGGGTGTGGCATGGTTTGGTGGGCATGGCAGAGGAAGGATAATGCAAAATCTCCATTTTCACCCCACTCCAGGGGAAGGATACTGCAAAATCCCCATTCCCACCCCACTCTGGGGCCAGCCAGAGGTGGTATTTGCCAGTTCTCCGAACTGCTGAAAATTTCCACTACCGGTTCTCCAGAACCTGTCAGAACCTGCTGGATTTCACTCCTGGTTCTTAGGCTAGAAAGGACTGTTAAGTCAGCATAGTTCAAATGGCTTCCAATACCATAAAGAGAATAGACAAGTAACTGTTGCTTTGGACAGGCAAGAGGACAAAGTCTAGAATTCCATCCTGAATCATTAATCTTTCTATATATTTTGAATTTTGTCTCTTGCCATAGGAAGCTTGCTATATCTGTGGCTTCATTCCTGTCTGCAGGAAACAAAGTAGTTGGAGTTGTGATTGAAAGTCTTCCATGGAACCATTTCCTGATTAAGAGGCTAAGTGCTTGGATAGCTGAATTTTTTTTAAAAAATTGATTTATATGCCGCCCTTCTCCGGAGACTCAGGGCGGCTTACAATGTGTTAAGCAATAGCCTTCATACTTTTGTATATTTATACAAAGTCAGTTTATTGCCCCCACAATCTGGGTCCTCATTTCACCTACCTTAGAAAGGATGGAAGGCTGAGTCAACCTTGAGATTAGAACTTGCAGTAATTGTAGGCAGCTGAACGTTAATCAGTGCCTTAGCCTACTGTGCCACTCAGGCCCCTTTCATACTGTCAGCAACAAAATTATATTTTTTGCCGACATTGTTAATTGGGAGTTTTCTGCAATTTAGTGGGCATGATTTCCAAGTAAAACCACAGCTAGCTGTGATGTGAGGCACAGAGAAACATGGATTCTAGCAAAGACAGTAATACCCCTTTGCAAACTAATATTTGGTTGACTGGGAAGGTAGTAATAAAAAAAGCACATACAGTGAATTCTTCGGCAATTTGTCTTAAAAATTGTTTTTGCTGCTCAAGAAAGACATTAACTCTTTATTTAATAACTAAATGTTTATTTATCCTATATTCACAATAAAAATTCTTGCCCAGTTAAATCATTCATTTTTAATTTTCTGTCTTAGATTCATTACCTTACATCCTACATGTGCTTGAACAGCATGTTGACTGTCTGGATTTTCCCAAAATTTTGTTTTTCTGTTTGGAACCTGCCAAATAAAATAAGTGTATAAAATACAAGACTGCCAGAGGGACAAGGGATACTTTTGTTGTAGTACATTTTAATAGTTACAGGCATTTCTTCTAATTCACATTCTGTATACATTTACAAATATTCCTTAAACAGTACAAATAGCTAACCAAACAGCTTAACCAACACAAATCGCATCAGCATACCCTACAGGAGGATTTTTCTTTCTAAAAAAAAATATCTCAGTAGAAAAGAAGAACATTCAGACATACTTTCTCATCAGCGTCTTTCATCTCCTACATATACATATCTCTCAGCAGCAATTTTCATATCTGGATTCAAATAAAACTTACTCTGTATGATGACGATGAGATCAAAGCCATGCACGACAGCTTTTTATAAGTCTTGTTTTCAACTAACTTGTTTCTCCTTTTTTTTTCTAGATAAGATAAAAATAAGTGCATGTACACCACTATGAACAACCTGTCCAGTGACTCTCTTTCCAGTTGTATAGTTCTTACCTTCAGGAAAGTAGTAAGTGATTCCATTCTAGAAACCATTATGTCCAAGTGAGGCTCTATGAAGAACACCTCTAAAATAATAGTGGCTCCTAAAAGATATTTACAAGCTTTGAAAAGGTAAAAGTAGGTGTTACAAACATTGAGTCAGAGCCCCACCTCTTGCAATTTCAGCAGCAGAAAGAATCCGTAGATATGTAGCAAGAATGGAATTGCCTCTCTCAAAACTCCTAGCAAAAAATAGGGGTAGAAAACACCCAATATCTAGCAACTATTTTTTTTTAAATTAGCCTTTCTCTAATTAAAATCAGATCAAAGCTATTCAAGTGTTAAGAACCTGCCAAGCATAGCACAAATCTCCAAAACAGAGTATTCCTTACTGAGTGGCATCTCTTTCCTTGTTTACTATCTGCCCAAACGTTGGTAATGAAACCACCAAATCTGTATCGCTTCAGCATAGAAAGTGGTGCTGCCTCTCGGATCAGTCATTCAAAGTACCTGTTGCTCTTTGATTACAATTCTTTCTGTAACACCCCCAGGTTGGTAACCCTGCTATCAGTCCTACCACCATCGGTTACTCGGATTGAGTCCTTCTGATGTCACTGAGAATTACATATTGGAATGCAGTCCTGGTCTCTGAAGCATCCTGTGTGTATTCTGTGTACATTCCAATGGTGCTTCCAAGTCTTAATATTTGAGGCAATTAATTACATTAATGCCATCTGTGATTAAAAATAGTTAGTATAGCTCCACCCACCATCACTTAGATCTGAAAGCCACCTGGGGCCTGGTGGCTCAGCAGACTAAAAAGCATTGTGATTAACGCCAGCTATCTGCAATTACTGTAAGTTCGAATCTCACCAGCTCAAGATTGACTCAGCCTTCCATCCTTTCTAAGGTAGGTAAAATGAGGACCCAGATTGTGGGGGCAATAAGCTGACTTTGTATGAATATACAAAAGTATGAAGGCTATTGCTTAACGCATTGTAAGCCGCCCTGAATCTCCGGAGAAGGGGGGCATATAAATCAAATTTTTTTTAAAAAGGAAAAAAGAGAATAAATGGTGAGTTCTATGAAACTGTTTTATCCTGTCATATTTTAAGAGCGCCTGATTGCGTGATAAAGAGACAAAGAGAAAAAAGTGGATTTTCATAGAACTGAAACCATAGCAATGCATATTCCGCAGTAAAAGGTCATTATGTTTTCAGGGCCACATAACTTCAGAATTAGGATTAATAAAGCATTTCATTAGCTTCCCAATATCATAAAAAGCTTAATAGACCTTAACAACCAATGGTTACAATTTCAGCCTTCTCTATTATATCAGGGCCAAGATATGGTGATATTTGTATGCGATGTATGATTCTGAGTGGCTTGGCATGAGGTGGTCATTGGAATAAGGAAAAGGAGAAAAGAAGATCACATATGTCTTTGAAGGGAGGCTGTGCTTTTGGAAGTCTGATGAGTTGAATTGGATACTGAGGCAGTAGCTCTATTAGCCCAGCCTAGAATCTAGATTTTGGGGTGTTGAGCCCTGGAAGGACACTCACCTCCTCAATTGCTAAAAGACAAGCTGCCAATCTAACCTAAAAATTGGAAGGAGGGAGGGAGGGAGGGAGGGAGGGAGGGAGAGAGAGAGAAAGAGAGAGAGAGAGAGAGAGAGGGAGAGAGAGAGGGGAGAGAAGGAGATAAAAAATACAGGTTTTTTACAGCAGTTCATTTAGTGATTGTTCAAAGTTACAATGGCATTGAAAAATATGACTTATGACCATTTTTCACAGTTATGACCTTGGCAGCATCCCTGTGATCATGTGATCAAAATTCAGATGGCAACTGGTTCATATTTATGCCCATTGCTGTGTCCCAGGGTCATGTGATCATCTTTTGCGACCTTCAGACATGCAAACTCAATAGAGAAGCCAGATTCATCTTAACAACCATGTTACTAACTTATCAACGGCAGTGAGTCACTTAACAACTGTGGTAAGAAAAGTCATAAAATGGGGCAAAGCTCATTTAATAAACTTAACAATAGAAAGCTTGCCCTCAATTGGTGTAGTAAGACAAGGACTATTTGTATGTGCACAGAGTGAAGAGATTGACTGGAGAAAAAAGTTAAGTGTGTGGAACATCTGTCAGTTCCTGGTTGGGAAGGGAGAAGAAAGGTCCAGAAGTGAAGATCCAGAAGGGCATGAGCTCCACCCAAGACTCAAGAATGTGAAGGAGGGACCTGACTGGCTGCATGTGGTGGCTTCATCCAAGATCCCAGAGGGGAAGTAGGGATATCCACTGCTGGTGGAGAATATCTGGTCTTTGAGGAAGGACTGGGCAGAAGACACAAAACATAAAATGTCTTCTCTGCCTTGTTTTCTGTGTTAATTGCCATCACTGCAAAAGCAATGTACCTCCAGTTCAAAAAAAGAACTGTACCAGAGTAACATCAATTATCCCATCCCCAAAATCTTTTGATGAAGAGTACTTTCACCTAAGATTGTTCACCATCTTATTAATGGCATCATAGATTACATATTCATAGTTTGTTTTTTGAGCTACATTTCTCTGGATAATACTACTCGATAAACAATGACTTATAAACCACAATAGCTGAATCGATACCATCTGGTGAGTCAAAATATTATGGCTTAGCTCAGGGGTGAAATCCAGTAGGTTCTGACAGGTTCTGGAGAACTGGTAACAGAAATTTTGAGTAGTTCAGACAACCAGTAGCGGAAATTTTGAGTAGTTTGGAGAACCAGCAAATGCCACCTCCAGCTGGTCCCAGAGTGGGGTGGGAATGGGGATTTTGCAGTATCCTTCCCCTGGAGTGAGGTGGGAATGGAGATTTTGCAGCATCCTTCTCCTGCTATGCCCACCAAGCCACGCCCACCAAGCCACACCACACCCACCAAGCCATGCTCATAGAACTGGTAGTAAAAAAAATTGAATTTCACTACTGTCTTAGCTTCATTTGTAAATCTCCTAATAATTCTAGTTAAGCTGGAATGATAGGCGTGCAGATTGGATTTAAACCAGAGAGAATTGAATTAACTGTTGAATCACATCTATGCATCCATCTCTAAATATAGGTATTTCTTATTCTGAAATGTCTTGGTTGTATCCCTCAGGTATCCTAAGAATGGAATTTTTTATGATTGCCCCAATCTTTGCCTGGTAGTGACTAATTTATTACAGAGTTGATACCTTGAAAGGCAGCATTATTCAAGGATGTCTGCTGCTGGGCCTCCTTATCCCTTTCGTCTTCCATGGTAAATGCAGTGTCAGTGAATTAAAATAACAACTTAAGACTTAGATATGCTCTTAGTCACAGGGTTGAGAAGGATATCCATGTCTCCCTTTGTAGTTATAATTTTGTTTCCTTATTAGTAATAAAGCCACTTTTTTTTTGTATTTGGTAACTTCCACTGGTTCATTCACGTGCTTGAACTTTGATCAACAATCAGTAGAGGACCTTAGAATCTTATAGCTCTTGCTCAAGTACAAGAGATCAGTCACTTACTGTAACCCACCAGCTTTCGAAAACCACAAGATCTTTTCCAGTTATTGGTGCTTTGGAGATGAGTTTTCCATCACGCTCATGGCATCGCAAGCAGAAAACACCTTCACAACTCTTCCTAGTCAAGAGTCCGTTCTAGAAAGTAGGTCTGTCTACTCACCCCATGGATTGATTGGATTAAACATTACACTGAGCTGCAGTGGCGCAGTGGTTAGAGTGCAGTGCAGTACTGCAGGCAACTTCTGCTGCCTGCTGGCTGGCTGCAATTTGATAGTTCAAATCTCACCAGGCTCAAGGTTGACACAGCCTTCCATCCTTCTGAGGTCAGTAAAATGAGGAGCTGTTGGGGGCAATGTGCTGACTCTGTAAACCGCTTAGACAGGGCTGTAAAGCACTATAAAGCAGTATATAAGTAAATACTATTGCTCTTAAATAAGGGCCTCAAACATTTTGGTCTGAAGACACACTGAAACTGTTGAGACTATGTTGTGGGTGAATGATTTTGAAAAATAGCTTACTTAGGAGATATGTAACTGGTTATTGTAATGTTCATAATGATGATATAATGTGAATTGTTGTGCTTAGCCCAACGTGGAAATCCAAGGTTTACTATGAAGCATGAAAACAGTCTTTAAAGGTCAGTAACTGAACTTGACATATAGGTATGTCAAATTGTGTATTCAGAACACAATTGTTGTTACTGTTTCTTTCAAGAATCTTATTTCTGGTCTGATAACATCATAGTATTTGAAGACTTTACAATGGAAAAGCCATAAATTCAACTGTTAAATCCATTGCGGTATTTATTTATTTCTAGACACATTGGTCCATTAGAAAATCAATCAAATAAAGAAAATAACTTTAGTAGGACCACTCAAAAACTTATTTGAATCAAATTTTATATGATTTTTCTTCAAACTGAACCTTAGAAACTGGTTAAACAGAGGTGGCATGGAAATATTTATTAACTTAATGCTCTGTTAGTAAAGTCAAAATGGTTTATATTTTTTACAGCATTAATTTACGTTTATAAGTTGCTTATAATATTATTTTGAACTGAATTAAATTTGAATAATTTATTTTGAATTATTTTAGTTAATTTTATGGATATCTGTAAACCTTTCTGGCAATTTTATTAGCAGCAAGAAAATTATTACAAGCAGTTATGGAGCTCATAAGAGATTAATGCTACATGGGACACTATCGTGTTATCAACCTGTATAGTATTAATTGCAATAGACAGAAATGAATACTGATCTGTGAATGAAAATGCTGCATTCTGGTATAAACAAATGCTTCTACTAGTATTAAAACCTATTTTTATTATTTTTATTTGTTTATTATTATTATTAACTTTGATTCATTAAACATGAAACTCAGTCAACTGAACATTTAAAAATGTACCAAGTGCCCCCACTTCCGGTTGGCACCGCAGGCTTCGCGGACAGTCTTAGCGGACTGCCAGCCCCACGATCGCATTAAAGCCGCTCAAACAGCGCTAATCGGCTGTTTGGCAGCTTGGAAATCTCTTCTTCGGGAGAAGAAGGAGAGGTGACCCGGCGGGTGTGGGTAGAGCTCCCCGAAAGTCCCTGAATTAATTCCAGGGGCTTGGAGGGTGAGAGCTCCCTGCTTAGCCCACTGAAGCTCCAGATCCGGGACAACTCTGTTTAAACAGAGCCAGACGTCGCGACCAACTCTGCTGTTAAAGTGATTGATTGAGTGATCCCAAGAGCAGACAGAGCGGAAGCAGGAGAACAAGCAACTTGTAAGTATCAATGCTTAGCTCCGAGTTTACAATGTTTCAAACTGTATCTCTTTGAGTTGGAGGCTGGAAGATGGCGCCTTTGTTGTGGGCATGAAAGTGAAAGTCAGAAACGAAAGTGTTTTTTGAGCTTATGCTCTGAGTGTGATTAAGCTGCTGGACTGAGAGTTTGGAAGAGGTGGGAGAAGGACTATTTTGCCTGATAAATTATAAACTATTCTTACTACTGAAAACTGTCTGAAAACTGTTTAAGAGACTTTGTGGTTGCTAAAGGGGAAAATATTTTTCTAATATAAGATGGCTTCTAAACAAGTTAAGTCAGTAGCTTCTAAGAGTGGAGGAGGCTCTCCAATAATGTCAGTAGTGACACAGAAAGTACAACTTCTGGTGGAACCACAGAGCCAGATTGCTTCTCTAAAAGATCTTAAAGAATTTATAAAAGAAGCCATGAATAATCAAACTGCAGCTATGAATGATCAAACAGTAATTATAGATGAAAACTCAAAGAATTTGCAGCAGATATAAAAGCAATTAAAGAAGTTGTGGAGGAGAAGCATAATGAAATAAGAGAAGATATTATTCTAGGCAAAACACCTTGTTCAGCTGGAGGAGAGAGTAGAAGAAATCAGTGAAGTTAATTTGAACCTGGAAAATAAATTAGGAGAAATTGTGGCAGCAATAAAAATGAATGTGTTACCTAGGTTTTTATTTTTGTTTCAAATGATACCAGTGCTCAAGAAAGATGGAAATTTGATAGAGTGGCAGTAAAGGGTTAATAACTTTATCTGGAATGGTAAAAAACCAAGAATAAAACTGAAAATTATATAGGATGTAAGTGAGAGAGGAGGTCTTAAAATGCCTAATTTAAAATTGTATTATGAAGCAGTTGTTTTATCACAAATTAGTGATTGGTTTAATTTAACTGAAGAGAGAATTTTAAATATAGAAGGTTATGATTTGTTATATGGATGGCATGCTTATTTGTTATATGAAAAAAAGTGGACAAGGTGTTTAAAGGTCACATACTTAGAAATGCCTTGCTGAGGGTGTGGAAAAAGTATCAATATAAGTTAAATTATAAAATACCTATATGGGCAAATCCTAGATATGCAATAGAAAATATAAGTATAGATCAAAAGCAGGAGGTGATTACTTACAAAGAGCTCCTTTTTATGGAAAGGGGCAAATTGCAATTGAAATCTTTAAATGTATTGAAGGAAGAAGGGACAATTTGTACTTGGTTTCAGTATGGTCAGCTTCAAGCCAGATGGAGAGAAGATCAAAAAATTCGTGTTATGCAAAATGAGGAAAATTTGGTAAAACAGATTAGAGATCAAGGTCAAATGCACATTAAAAGGTTGTATAATGCATTATTGGAAATAGATTCAGAAACGGAATTGGTTAAGGATTGTATGATAAAATGGGCACAAAACTTTCAGGAACCAGTGATGATAGAAACTTGGGAAAAGATTTGGGTTAGAAATGTTAAATTTACACAAGCACAAAACTTAAGAAAAAAAATTTATAAAATGTTTTATAGATGGCATTTAGACCCTAAGAAATTATCATGTATGTATCCAAACCTGCAAGCCAAATGTTGGAGATGTGATTGTGATGATGCAACTTATTATCATATATGGTGGACTTGTAAGAAAATCAAAGCATTTTGGATAAAAATTTGGTGGGTGATGCAGAATATATTGAAAAAAAGGTTGGAATTTACTCCACAATTGTTTTACTGGGAATAGTAATGGATTGTACATCATCAGAGACTAAATTGATTTTAAATCTAATATCAGAAGCCAGGCTGTTGGTTGTGCAACATTGGAAGAAGGACTCTTTGCCTACTATTGAAGATTGGACACTGAAAGTAACGAACTTGGCGGAAATGGCAAAAATTTCAGCGTACCTGAAGGACTGTACGCAAGAGAGAGATATATCGGAATGAGAAGATGGATTGACTATATTCAGAACAAGTATCAGACAAGAAAATATCAGATAGTTTATGAATGAATGTTAATTTTAGATGTAGTATGTTACTTATAGCGGAGTTAAGGTTCTAGGGGGGGATTTGTTAGTTTAAGGAAAGTTAGTTTAAGTTAGTTTATTATTGTTAATTGGAATTCCCTGTGTTTTGCTCTGGGAAGTCTGAGTGGGAGGGGGTGATGGGGGGTTGGGGGGAGGGGGAGGAGGGGAGGAGCAGTGGGGGGGGGATTTTTGTTTTGTAAAACTTTTCAATAAAAAAAAAACGTACCAAGTGCCCCAATGACAATGGGTATCATTGTTACATGTTTCATACATAGCCATGTAGTTTCGATGGTCAGATTGCGATATTTCGTGATTTTTTCCAGTTCTTTTTCTTCAACTCTGGCATCTCCTGGTACAGCGATATCAATAAACTGTATGCTTCGGCCCTCGACAACCGTGATATCTGGCGTGTTATGTTCCAAATCACAATCCGTCTGTATTCGAAAGTCCCACAAGATCTTCACTGTCTCATTTTCAGTAACTTTTTCCACTTTGTGCTCCCATGACTTTTTGGATACAGGTATGTCGTATTTTTTACATAATGATCAGTAGACTAATTTAGCAACTCAATCATGTCTAGCTTTGTAATCGGTTTGTGTGATTTTGCTGCACTCACATATTAAATGTGAAACAGTTTCAACTTTGTCATTGCAAAGTCGGCAGTTTGGATTGCCATGGCATTAGTTTGTAGTGCTTGTTCTTGAGCAGCCAGTATTAAACTTTCCGTTTCTTTCTTGATGGATCCCATCTTAAGCCATGCCCATGTAAAGTTGTCATCACATTTTCCTTCAATGTTTTTCAAGTGCTGTCCATGCAAAGCTTTGGTTTTCCATCTATTTAATCTGTCATCCAGCTGTTTTTCCTTATATTCTGCCTTTGTTTCTGTTGTTTTTTATAATGTTCTCCGTTTTCACAGCCTGCAGCACTTTTTCTATACTTTGGTTCACATAATCATTCAAATTTCGTTTTTCTTCTTCTACAGTTTGATGGATTTGTAATAGCCCTCTGCCTCCTATTTTGCTTGGCAGGTACAACCTGTCGATGTCTCTTCGTGGATGTAAAGCGTGGTACATATTCAAAAGTTTGCACATTTTCCAGTCCATGTTTTCCAGTTTAGCCAAAGTCCAGTTGATGATTCCAGCTGAGTGGCGTATCACTGAAACTGCCCATATATTAATGGTTTTAATTATGTTTCCAGCATTCAGCTTTGATTTTAATATTTTGCGGACCCTCCTAATGTATTCCTTTTGTGTTGACTCTTTGACTTTTCCATTCAAGATGTTATCTGCTTCCAATATGCCTAGGTATTTGTAACCATCATCCTTTGCTAATGCTTTCACTATGCTTCCATTTCCCAGTTCTATTCCTTCTATTTTTTTAATTTTTCCTCGCTACATGGATAATATAGCACATTTTTCAAGTCCAGAGTTCATTTTGATGTCACTGCTGAACAGTTGAACTGTGTTGAGTATTGATTTAAGTTCAGTGGGGCTTTTTGCATACATTTTAAAGTCATCCATGTATAGAAGATGGTTTACGTTGCCATGTTGGCTTGAGATTTGGTACCCCAGTTTTGTGTTTCGTAGATTTATTGTCAGTGGAATTAATGTGATGTTGAACAGTAGTGGTGAAAGTGAGTCCCCTTGGAAAATTCCTTGTTTGATGTTGACTTCAACAATGTTCTCCCCATTTGCTGTTAGAACTGTTTTCCATTTTCGCATATTTCCTTTCAAAAATGTATACATATTTTTGCTGATTCCAAAGTTTTCCAGACACGTGTTAATCCAGCTCTGGGGTAAAGAGTCAAATGCCTTCTTGTAATCAACCCATGCTATATTTAAATTCATTTTTCTTCGTTTTGCATTTTTTAGTACCATTTTGTCAGTGAGCAGCTGATCTTTTGTTTCTGTTGATTTTTTATAATTTCCTTTTTGTTCTACTGGATACAAACTGTTTTCCATCAGATGATTGAATACTGAATTTGCCAGTATTCTTGTAAAAAGTTTGAACGTTGTTGGCAGACAAGTAATTCAGTATTATTATTAATAATAATAATAATAATATTATTATTATTATCTTTTATTCATTAAACATGAAACTGAGTCAACTGAACATTTAAAAATGTGTCACAAATACTATTGACTGGTGCTAATGGTTGTTACGGGTTATTGCCAGCATCCTAGGTATCAACCAAGTTGTTGTTATTGTTGTTGTTGTTGTTGTTGTTGTTATTATTATTATTATTATTATTATTATTATTATTATTATCTCTTAGCTGTTTTGATTCAATGTAGCATATTCATTTAAAACAATTTGAACTATGAAGGTATAGGTCGCATTTTGAAAAAAAAGGACATTTTGTTATTTAAAACCAGATATCATTCCATGATCAGTGGACTGAAATTTAATAAAGTTAATTTGTAGGAAATCCAGTGGGATACAACTTTTCTTGAATGAATAACTAATTAGGATTGTTTTCTTCCTGCTATTTACTTTTAACTACCATGAGTTCTAGAAAAATATTCCATCAAGGAACTTGTTTTAGGAAACTAAGTACTTTAATTACACATTTTCTTGTAATCATTTTCTTGCTTGCAGTAAAGACAAAATAGACAATTCTGAAGATTAATATTTATTTTGACTTGTCATAATTATGCTTGTTAAAGGAGAGGGTTTGGTTGCAGAGATTATCCAATTATTCTTTTATTTCTAAGCTTGTATACCCAGAAATTCCATTTTAAAATCTTATTTCAAACCTATCTGGGCCCTTAGTCTGTTTGAACTTCCCAAAATCAGCATTTTAATCACTCCTTTGCCATTAAGAAAAAATAACAATATAAACAATACAAATATTAAAAACAATTAAAAGCACACAATAAGAATCACCAGGAGACCACAGTCATTCACAAACAGCGCAGCTCCACATCAATTTCTGATCTCCAAGCCAGACCGGAAATGAGGTCTTCGTGCCATTCCAGAAGACCAGATAAATCAGGGCCAGCCTGATCGCTGGGAGGGGGAGCAGGATGATGTTCCATAGTAGGTGAAAAGGCCCTCCTCTTGGGTCCATCAGATGGCATTCTCTAGTGGATGAAAGAAGTTTCTTCTGCTGGATCTGATGGGATGGGTCAAAGACCCTGGGTGAGGTGGTCACTCAAATAACTTGGCTCCATGCCATACAGGTTTTTCTAAGTCCTCACCAGCATCTTGAATTAGACCTGGAAACAAACTGGTAACAAACGCAGCTTGTGGAGCAGAGATTTAACATGACCATAACTTCCCACATTGCTGCATTTTGCAGCTCAGATATGATCACCTGAGTTATCGTAAGATAAATTATGATGACTCTTCCTTTGTACTTACTAGTTATGTCTTTATTGCACTCTAGTGCAGGGATCACCAACCTTTCGGACCTCAGGGACCACTAAATTGATCATTTTAAATCCCGCGGACCAGTAATATGAATTTTTTAAAAAGATAAATAGTATTTAGCGCAATATAAAAAATGCAAATAAGTTTTCTGCGGACCACCAACATTTTCTTGTGGACCACCAGTGATCCACGGACCACCAGTTGGTGACCACTGCTCTAGTGGGTGTCCAAAAATTGGTAGCCAGATCTACAGTTTTGGATCATCGTTTTGTAGTCGATCCCACATGTTCTAAATCTTAAATCTACTGTGTTATTGTTTGAGATATATTCCGGATGATTTTGATTTATTTAGGTTGATTGCTTTCCCATAACTACAAAATGTCATATTTAATCTCTCACACACATCATACCCTCCCATATTGTAATGTTTAATTAATTTAACAGTCTGTGGTATTGTGAAATATGTAATTATAAGCATAATGAAAGAGCTGTAGTGTACATAGTTGACATGCAAAAAATTTCTTGATATCTTTTCATGGGGATGAAAAAGAAGTTTGTGTAAACCTGGAAAATTGCTTTCAATTCATGTAGTTCAACCTTTCTTAACCCATTCCATTGCAGTTGCATAACTTTCATCAGCCTTTGTGAAGATTCTGCAGTATTGGGTAATGTGTTAAATAGACAGAAGCTGTGATGTACTAAAAGGTGCTTTTTAAGACACATATGCTATATTTAACATATTTAAATACATCATTATCATCCCTACCTTTTATAATGAGATTTAGCATTCAAGAAGTCATCTTACATCTTTATTCAATAGATAAAGGTAGGGTATTCATTTAAGAATACATAAAAAAATAAACAGCAGGACCCAGAGTTCTCATTCTCTCCCTCCCTCCTCCCTCCTCCCTCCCTCTCTCTCTTGTCTGTCTGTCTGCCTGCCTGCCTGCCTGCCTGCCTGCCTGCCTGCCTGCCTGCTTACCTACCTACCTACCTACCTATCTATCTATCTATCTATCTATCTATCTATCTATCTATCTATCTAAGTGTGGGGACCCTGTTGGAATTTTTTATTATGATGATGGTTGTCTCAGTCAGATCTGCCTATGCAGTTGTATGTTTTATAACTTTTTGTAGGCAATCCTGGTTTTTACTACAGTAGATGGATGATAAATTTAAATAAATTATTAGCATAGCATAGCATAGCATAGCATAGCATAGCATAGCATAGCATA
>WNWU01000001.1:40184355-40219741 GCA_012654045.1 Ptyas mucosa | reverse complement strand
TAGCATAGCATAGCATAGCATAGCATAGCATAGCATAGCATAGCATAGCATAGCATAGCATAGCAAAGCTCCTGTCTCTGGATAATATACTCTGGTCTATTCTGTTCCTTTCCTGTCCAAGCTTTTAGCCCGTATCAGTTTGAAAACTTAGATAATAAGGATATTCAAGTATAGTTAAAGGTCTACCCAGCAGTTCAAAAGCATGCAAATGCAAGTAGATTAATAGGTACCACTTTGGTGGGAAGGTAACAGCATTCTGTGCACCTTTGGCGTATAGCAATGCTGGCCACATGACCACAGAAATTGTCTTTGGACAAAGCTAGCTCCCTTAGCCAAGAAATGGATATGAGCACCCTGCCCTAGAGTTTCCTGACAGGGAAACCTTTATCTTTACCTTTTTACAGTTAGATATAGCTTTCATATTATAGTTCATGACAGAAAGCAGTCACTCCAGATTTGGACAACATGCTTATTAGCTTTAGTTAAGCCACAACTTTTTTTTATTACAGTGCCGCACAAGCTGGTGGAGGAGGTAAGATAAAAGTACATGTGTGTTTGTATTAAAGTGCCAGAGAGGTACATGTAGCTTATGATTGGTGTGTTGTGTTGTTCTCTGAGCTCTGCCTATGTTTTATTACCATATTAATGTTTGTATTAAACAAACAGTATGGTTTAACATCTTCTATAATCACGACCTAAACATTGGGCATTATATTATCTTACTGATACTGCATACTGATTGTGTGATTTGTAGAACTCAGAAAATAATTTCTAAAAGGCTATTTCTTGAGTAACTGAAAAATCCCCCTTTTCTGACTTCTCCAAAAGGAGAACTTCAGCTTCCATCTATATTTTTTCCAACTTTAATAGTTCCTTAAATATACACATTTTGACATTTGGAGTTGTTACAGAACAACAGGGAAATCTTTTCAACATTTTGGCACTGGTCTGAAAAACTATCTTCACTTGCATTTATGTTACACTAATAATTTCATGTTCACTTTTGGCACAAGTAGCATATTGCCAAACAGAAAAGCAGAAGTCTCAATTATCAGTTTCCTGTCTAACGCTATTTCAACCTTCCCTCCTCCCAGCCACAAAGGAAGTTTAATTGCTCTACTGTCAGTACAAATATTCTTCTTTCTTGAGGGCAAATGTTGCTTCTACTGAAATAAATAAGTCATCAAGTGACTTGTTGCTTTCCTCAAGAAGTGAGACACATTGCGAGGTATATGAAAGGCTCCAGTTATTATAATCTGTCTTCCCTATGAAATAGCTCAAACAAACTATATCTGACCGGAAGCAGCTCCTTTGCTTCTGAAGTAATCATGGGGGAATATCTTTGGTGCATGTTCATGTATTCTCAGATGATGGGGCTGAGCCTTAAACATAAATGGCAGCTCAACTTTTTAAGAACTCAGCACTTCAAGAGAGGTGTAGGGTCCTACTGCTTTCTGAACTTGGCTGATTTCTTGCAAATGTTTCATCACCCAGCTAGGTAACATCATCAGTGCTGGAAATGAGTCAATACATTGCTTGTATATAAGCAGAGAACTAACTTAACAACAAGAGGTTGACTTGCTTCTTTAGTTCTATGTGAACTCGTCCCACCTGCCTATCTTCCTCCCACCCCACACCCCATCTCTGCCTTTGGCTGCCCTGCACAACATGGCCAAGATGAAACTGCTGCTATATTCTGCCATTACTGACTATGAGAGGTCATTGGTGCTGTCTGAGCTTGGTTGTTTTCTTGCAGATGTTTCATTACCCGAACTAGGTAACATCATCAGTTCTGATGGGTAATGAAACATCTGCAAGAAAACAACCAAGCTCAGAGAGCACCAAGGACCCCTCCCTTCAACTTTGAGCTGCAAATTTTCTCCTTTATTGGTATTACTGCCTATCCATTGACTATCTACCAAAACAACTTACAGCTTGTGGAAGTTTTGTAAATTCCAGCATTTAAAGAGAAAAAAAACCTGATTTCAGCCAAGGAAATATCCATTCCCCCCCCCCCCCGACTTTTGTGAATGAGAGCATCTTTAAAATGAAATTCAGATTTCAGGGATTATGCAAAAGTACACAGGTTCACCCATCCCATTAAAAATGTGGCACTTTTTTTTTGCTTATTTCTAATATTTTTAAACATTGACACAATATTTTATAAATACAGCTGTACATTTCTATTATTTATTTGATACAGAAATTATCAAATGTTAATGATTAAAAGTGGCATTTTTTATCCACTGTAATCACAAGAAAATTAGTAATTTTGTTGAGTTTCATTTTCTCATTGTAGGGACTCACAGTATTATGAAGTTTGGGAATTCCTGCTTTAAGATTACAAGGGTTGCATGCCAAATCTTTAAGGAAATAGAGGATTATTTCATGAAATAACACTGGGACTCACAACATTTTTTTTATTTATAAAAACATTTAATATCTTACCTTTCTAGTAATCGTGTATCACATAGGATGGATAATATTTGTGTAGCATGCTAACTGTTCATCAGATGTCCTTGATCTTTGAAACTTGGTAGTATAACTTTTTCTGAATTTCCATTTCAGATGAAGGGTGTCTTATACCTGAGTAATGTACTATAAGCATCGTGAGTGATTATAGAAGACAGCTTCTAATTTACCCCATGGTAGCAACAAACTTAGACATAAAGCTCAGAACTGGTATCTACATCATAAAGAGCACAGTATTACACTAATGATACCTCAAAATAAGGAAATTGATCAGATGGATTCTTGTTTGTAGAAGTCTGATACATTGACTTGCACCACTAGCTATTCCTGAAAAAAAGTAGGAAAGGAGGACCTCAGGCAGTTTCTTGTTGGAGTCAAAATGGAGTTGGCTTAGATTCCTGAATTCTTAACATATGCATAACTACATGTGTCCAATCACACTTGGCCAATAAAGAATTCTATTCTGTTCTATGCTATTCCACCTCACATTCTGCACAGGGACACAGAGAAATTGATTATTTCTTAAGGATGTTTTTTCCGTTCCACTGCCCTATCCAGTGCCTGCAGGATCAGATGTTGGTTATTTAGAATATTGTATTCACTCAGTTCTATCAGCTGATCATATTCTTCCTCAGTGAATGTCATTGAGTACGTTGAATATGGAGTGCTGTTACTGGAGATGTCAACCTCACCATATTTCATTTCTGACTCAGAGCGTTTGACACCTAAAAAGGGAGGAAGGAGAGAGAACTGAAATATAAGTTGCCCAAACTAAAACTTACTATAAAGACAATTTAGATTTTCGTTAGAAATTCATTTGATACATATAGAAAAGAATTATTTGTACTCAGGGTTGAACTGTGGAGTCCTTGGTGCTCTCTGAGCTTGGTTACTTTCTTGCAGACATTTCAGTACAAAACTAGGTAATATCATCAGTGTTAGTAGGGAATGAGGTAGGTACTAGTACTGATGTTACCTAGTTTGGTAATGAAACTTTTACAAAAACAAACAAACAAAGCAAGTAATCTCAGAAAGAACCAAGGGCCCAAAGTTCATTTGAGTGTGCAAGCACCCTTGAAATGGAGAAGAGGCAGATCTGTACACAATGACAATACAGCCTGTGTTTTCTAATAAAAAAAGTTTTTTTTTTAAAATGGATTTTATTTAAATCACATTATCATCAGTGTCGACTAGGGCAGAGGTCTTCAAACTTGGCCGTTTTAAGACTTGTGGACTTCAACTTCCAGAATTCTCCAGCCAGCATAGCTGAAGTCCACAAGTTTTTTTTTTGTTGCAAAAAGTTTTTTTATTTTTTTCCAAACATACAAATTACATCCTTTCAGAACAGAGCTTTGATCCGGTCATCACTTTGTTCAATTTTTAACAAAATCTTTAACAAAACTTTATCTATTCTATTTTGCCATAGCACTTATTTCTAAATCTTAAATCACATATTCAACTAATACCATTTTAAAAAAATTAACACATATTTACTTAATCAAAACAATTAACCTTCTATTAACCCACCTTAATTCTTAATTCAATTAATAACTCATAATACAACAATTCTTACCCTAAATCCTCACTATTAACAATACAATTCAAACATATTTATATTTCATTATGCTCATTAGATCTTTATTCCATTATTACTTTATCAAATTTAAATCTTATCTTAATTTTAAAAACATAGCAATTTAACATTTAAACATAGTTCTTAGTTCAAATAATGCTCTTTATTTCATCTATCAAACCATACCATTTATATAACACCAATTAAGTAATTTTTGTTTATAAATCATAATCATAAATTGTTTCAGTTTTCTTTTCTTTTTCACTTAGGTAATAAATGTTCAAATTATGACAATTGTTATAGGTATTTAAACAATATCCCAGTTATTATAACCATCAATTTCCTCAAGTAGTATCTTTTAACATCTTAATAAAAAATTGGTTCATTATATCCATTGCTATATTTCTTTTAATGTAATCTATTTTCCATATATTTTAGCTTCAATCCCTATTTCATTTCTAAATATCTGTAACATAATTCTGCTCATATTTGTTAATCTCAATATAGTCATTTTATAAATCCAGGTCCTGGACTTCTTTAAATTTCTTAATATTTTCCAACCTTTTATTCTTTTATCATTCAGTATTAATCTCCATATAATCATCATTATATCATTATTAATCTCAGTATAATCATCATTGTGTTATTGTTAAACTCAATATAATCTCGAGACCTCCTTTTTATTATTACTATTCACATGTTCAAGTATTTGTTCATATTTAATCACAATATCTTTTTCTTCTTTATTTTCCACTTCTATGTCTTATTTCTCCATCTTCATTTTCTTGTCCACACATGTATACTCCATTTCAATTTTTATATCCTTAAATTTTGTCTTCTGTGCAACATTATATTTATTTTTTTTATTTCCATTCTCCAAGTCAAATAATTGCTCCAATTATAAAAGTTCCATTGTATTCCCTTCTATTTCTTTTTTTTATTCCTCCAAAAGTCAAGCCTCTTGTAGACAAGAAAATCCTCCTCCACAAGTTCTCACGGTTATTATCTGTGAAGTTCACAATTTTCCAAAACAAAGAACCAAATTGCAATGTTCCTTTTTACTCCAGATGGTGTCTTTTTGCGATCCACAATTTCCAATTGCTTAATAAATATCCATTTTGTTTCCATTACATCATGATCTTACTTGACTTCTCTTTTTTCTTTTTCAATTTAAAAATATCAAATTATATTTAAAGTCCAGTCCAAATTTAAATAGCTATTCTCACTTTTTTCTTTTTCCCCCTTTTATTTATACATCCCTTTTTTTCCTCTTCTTAAAGCTTATTATCCATTCTTTTTATTTTTCTTACAATTTAAAAAGGAAAAGGAACAAAAGGATCTCTTTATTTCTTTCCAATCCTTTGACCCTATCTAATTGTTTAAAGTTTTCAATTAGTTTGTTCAGAAATCAATTTTCAATTGGGTTTTTGTCTCTTCCAAATTACATTTCAAAATCCTCTTTGCCCCCATGCTCCTTAGCCGCTATTACACATTAGGGGTCTTATAATTGTAAGATGTTTCTCTTGTTGTTATTCAAGTCTGAGTTGGCTGTCACTCACTGGGCTTCAAAAAAACTCTGTTCCATTTCTTTCTTCTCTCCAGCTCTATACTTAGCCCAGTTGTCCCAGCTTCGTGGCAGCTGCTATGGCTGCCGCCCCCCACCGCCGACTCAGAGAGAGTTCCCTATGACCTCCGAGGAACTTGCCTGTTCCTCTTGGTCGTCCAAGGCATATTTCTTTCTTCCCCATCCCTGCAGGATGGTTCCGGTTCGAAGACCCATCGGCAGCGGTTCGGCAGCCGGGGTTTTTGCGGTGCTCATCAGAGCCCACTATTTCCCCAGCTGTCTCGCCACGAGGCCAAACCGGAAGTCCGAAGTCCACAAGTCTTAAAGCGGCCAAGTTTGAAGACCTCTGGACTAGGGATATAGATCAAAGTACTGCATCTACTTGGAATAGCAATTTGAGGCTATTCTATTTTAGACTTTTACTGATTACTGCTAATATACATGAGAATTGTCTTTTTCAAAAGAGTGTTTTGAAAACAGGATTTATGTATGTATTTTGTTAGATAGATGAGAGAAAGAGGGAGAGGGAGAGAGGGAGGGAGGGGAGAGAGAGATGGAGATGTCTTACAGTTACATTTGGATATTTCAGGAGGCTTTGGGATTTTTGGTTTTTAGAAGATCTTTTGCAAAAGAAAAGAACATGATCTAAAATAGAGGCTCTATGCACCTTTCTCCACCCCATTTCTCTTTGTGTTCCTTTTGATTCCATTAATAATGAATAATGAATAATATTCATATTCAAACTAATCTTAAAATGCTTGAGTTAGAATGCTGGATTATGGGTCAAAGTCAACAGGTTTAACATGTTTGACAAAACATGTCAACATGTTTGACAAAACAACTATGTTTCAAAATATGATATTTTATATAGCATTTTTTTTTTGTTTCATCACTCTTAATCATTGCTACACTAGCAATGTAGTGTGTACATTAATAACCTTGCTGGGCTACATTAATAATAAAAAATAATTACAACATTGAAATACCTGGGGCTTTATAGTAGCGAAAAGTATCATTCACTTGTGGGAAAAATAATAATATTGGGGCTGCTGGATTCTCAGCATCTTCAAATAAATAGCATTCCTTCAGATGTTCATCATCATCCTTCAGGACAGCTTTGGGAAATGGGATTCCTTGATTTGCATAGTAGTTGCATGATTGCTCCAAGGGCTAGATTAAAAAAAAAAGTAAATATAATAGTGCATGGATGCGTTGTTAAATCTGGCTTTAGAAAAGCAATAGCAATAGCACTTAGACTTATACACTGCTTCATAGTGCTTTACAGCCCTCTCTAAGTGGTTTACAGAGTCAGTATATTGCCCCCAACAATCTGGGTCTTCATTTTATTGATCTTGGAAGGATGGAAGGCTGAATCAACCTTGAGCCTGGTGAAGATCAAACTCCTGGCAGTGAATCAGTGGTGGGTTTCAAAAATTTTCACTACTGGTTCGGTGGGCATGGCTAGGTGTGGGGGCATGTGACTGAGTGGGTGTGGCCAACTTGACAGCACTCATGCATGACTCCCCCACCTAGCCACGCCCACAGGAAAAGTTAAGAAATTTTTTGGAATTTCCACCTATCTACCCCCACCCTCCCTTTGCCAGTCGCCCCCGTTTCCCCTCCTTCAGCGGCCCTAGCCCCACTTCCTCCCCCACCACCGCCTCTTTTTTTGGGCTGCTTACCTTCTGCGGCAGCTGGTCCAGAGTCCAGAAGGCAAGCTGACCAGAGTTTTCAGCATCCCCCAGCCAGCTACTGCTGTAAAGTACCGGAGATTGCAGAAAAAGCTGTTGTCGCCGCTACCATGTTCTTTGCGCATGAGCATCCCATTGGATTTGCAAGGCAATGTGTTGTACATGTGTGAAGAACATGGCAACGACGAACATGGCAGGCAGGGTGAGTGAGTGGTGACTGGGGGACCGGTTCAGGGGTGTGGCCAGCTGGCCATCGCTACCGGTTTGGCGACCTTGGCCAAATTTTCACCAACAGTTTGCGTGAACCAGAGTGAACCAGCTGAATACCACCTCTGCAGTGAACTGAATTAGCCGGCAACACTGCTTTCTAACCACTGGGCCACCACAGCTCAAGACTGAGGAACATGAGACATTATTGCTGATGTATGCTGGATGAGAAAGTCAAAGAATACCTAAATAAATCAATATACTTCATTGATTATAGAAATGCCTTTGATTGTAGCAGTCATGTCAAGCTATGGAAAGTGCTCAGAAGAATAGGAATCCCAGAGTATCTTATTGTTCTCGTGGGAAACTTACCGTATTTTTCAGAGTATAAGACGCACCTTTTTACCCCCCAAAAGGGGGTGAAAATTTAGGTGCGTCTTATACACCGAATGTAGCCCTGCCCACTCACTGGCCCCCACCCTTTGGCCTCTGCCTCCCAGCAGTTATCTCCTTCCAAGCAAACAGCAAGAAAAAACAGCCCCATTCAGCTTATGCATAGGCTAATTAGCACAAGTTGATTAGATTGGCCTCCTGATTCTCAGCTGATTTGCTCTCAGCTGTTTTGCGCAGGCTCCTTTGCAAGCTCTTGTTTTGCAAGCTCTTTGCTTGCTGCAAAGAGTGCTGAGCAGACTTTTTTTTTCCCTAGCTAAAGCGAAACTGAAAGTAAAGCAGGCTCTGCTGCAATGTGACAAAATGAGGCAGGGAGAGAGATTTCTTTTTCTTTTTGCAAAAGAGGAGAGTTCAAGATTTTAAAAAACAAAAGAAAAAAGGTCTATTTAACTAGGGAATTGTAATAATTGAGATGCTATTAATTCTATATTGTGTTGAAAGCAGAAATGGTTAAGTTATGGTTTGGAGGAATATATGGGGGAAATTATTTGGTTTATTATTATTGGTAAATATAATTAATTGATTTGTAAGAAATTGGATTGCATGAAAATAATTGGAATATTCATGTTCATATTGATTAATATACAAAAAAGATAGTTATAACTAATTGATTTATATAAAAATGTTGAATTTGTATTAAACAATTGTAATATTAAATAATTAACCAATGTGAGGTTGGATATAAAAATAGATGATAATAGGAAGGGGTATAATATAGAATAGAAGGGAAAAATTGAATTTGATTAAGATTAGAGATGAGGATGAAGGGTAATATTGGTTTTTTAAAAAAATAGATGAGGAATAAATATGGCAAAAAGGAAATATAGAAATTGTAAATTTAATTGAAAAGACTAAACACTGTTTAAATTTGTGAACCAACCAAATATTCTGTTCAAAGAAAATACATTGTATGTTTGTATATGTGTTTGTCTAAAAAATAAAAAAAAAACTTAAAAAAACCCCAACCAAAAGTAGGTGTGTCTTATACTCCGGTGCGTCTTATACTCTGAAAAATACAGTATATAAAAGTCCGGAAGCCACAGTATTGATAAGACATGGTGAAGAAGATTTGTTCCGGGTTTGGTAACAAGTATGGCATAACTGTATACTAAGGTGACCAGATTTTAACATTGGTAAAGAGGGACACCATTGACGGGGGGGGGGGGGGGGGGGCTCTAATTTTTTTAGTACCGGTTCTGTGGGCATGGCTTATTTTGTGGGCGTGGCTTGTGGTGGTAATGTGAGTGGGTGGGTGTGCAAAAATGCAAAAAGACATCTATAGATACACTCAGAAGACATAAACAGACTTCCAAAGTTCTGCAATTTAGCCATTATAAAACTCTCCTACTTCTAGGATTACATCATGTGTACTTCTAGTAGGAAGTGAGTTGAACTAACAATATGACACTTCTGGGTGTAAACATTAAAAAGTTCAAACTGTTATTTCTCAACTCCTATGGTTATAACCCAATCCTTTAGAGCTAGTCCTAGAAATAAGGCCGGTGCTCCCCAGTCAGAATGAAATATATTAATAGCTTCTGCTAAAAAGGCTTCAGCTTGGTTGAATCAGCACCTACATGTATTTTATACACTCCTCAGTTACTGGAGTCTAATAACTTTCTCCCCAAATTCCCCTGTCTCAAACATACATTTTTAATCACCCATTCTACTTGTTCTTTCTATCATACATAATAACAAGTCCTTTTATTATTTAAAATACGTGAAAAGTAAGAACATCATAGATTCTATGGAATTAACCCAATGTCAGTATCACTTTCTTCTTTTTCAGTGTAGAAAAATATTGTCTTGTGGCATGCAAATTTCTAAAGTTAAGGATTTTTTTTCTAGATTTCAAGCAACATAGATCACCAATAGTTTTTACAAAGAAGCACAGTATACCACAATATAAGATCAAAATTGCTCTGGTGTAGATGACTAAATACAATCAGGGTTCTGTTTAGAATCATGGGCGAAAAAATAAATAATGAAAAGAAAAAGAACAGAATATGGTAATAACTACTTAACCCAGTATATCATAAATTTCATATTATTTTTTAAAAAATACTTTCTGCATTTCCTAGCTATAACAAACAGACTTCAATATGTGTGGTCTATGCCTATTTAAGCCTCATAAATTGGGTGTTCAGTTGCAATCTCTTTCTCTCTCCCCATGAGAAACAGGAACAGAATCGATTATTCTTCAAATAAGGAAATATGAAGGCTTAATTAAATTTCTTCTTTTTGCGTAAATAAAATTTTCTGAAGAAAATTAAATTATGGGGGTCTTCAGAATTTGGGCAGCTGAAGTCGAATACATGACAGTGAAAATAGAGGGGCATACAATCTGAGGAAGCCCGAGGATTTAGTGACTGGAATACACCCCCACAGCAGCGGGAGGTGACCACGCTGCCTGGGAAGGATGCGAGATAACTGGAGGGCACTGCATTCAAGTAGACCCTTTTTAGAGGAGGGAGAGCGGCAAGAAATACCTGGGCGTGACGTGAAGCTCGCAAGTAGCTATGCCAGCATCTGAGCAAGAGGATTCCCTGCTTCCCCCGATACACACGGCTGAGTGCAGAGGACACGCGATGGGGGGGGGTTCCACGGCTCCCGTGGGGGTCCCAAAAGAGAGACAGCACGTGCACCAAGAAGCCTTGGGCTGAACTCCTCCGAGCCCGCAAGCCCACCACACAGGATGCAGCAGCTCAGCATCCTTCCCAGGCTGTCGGGGGCGTGGCGGATCTGAAGCCGGGAACCAAGGCAGGAAGATGGGAGGCTGGGGGAGCGATTAAGGAGCAGGATCCGGCTAAAGAAGGGCAGCCGAGGAAAACCGTCCATTTGCTTTCCGCTTCTCTTAAGGGATGCTTTAACGAACTAACTGCCCCCTTCACACATCCACTCAGAAAGATACATGTAAGTTTAGCGGCAGATAGATCCAGCTTAAAGAGGAGGAAGCGGAGTGCACTCTCGAATACTTCAGCTAATAAAAGAACTTTTATTAAAATCTTTATTAAAAACTTTTATTAAAATCGGGACTTTTTTAAAACGCCACGGGACGCGGGACAAATTGTTGAAAATCAGGACTGTCCCGCCAAAAGCGGGACGTCTGGTCACCTTATTGTATACTCTTCCCCTTTTTTTATTCAACCTATATGCTGAATATATATTAAGGGGAAGATGGATTAGAAGAAGACAAGTGTGGTACAAAAGTGGAAGAAGAAACATCAATAATCTGTGTTATGATAAGGATGCTACCATTATCACTGGAAATCTGCAAGCTCCAGTAATAAATGTCAATAAGCACAGTGAAAAAATGAAACTAAAATTAATTATAGAGAAGGCCAACTAATGACAATACAGTAGAAGTAACAAGAGTTCAAAAAAAATTCTCACCCGTGACTGTGATCCTGCGCTGTAATTTAAATGTAGGATAACATCCACTTTTCTTTCTGGTCTCAGCAGAGGAGCAGAGCTGGTGTTGATGAAGAATCCAGTATCTTCCAGAGACAAATATTCTTCTGTTTGTGTTAACTGATTGGGTGAAGGAGAGTCCAGTACAGTGTCTAAAAAATAAATAAGAGGAAGCCCAAATTCTTGTAATGTGTCATGGTTTGAAATTGCCCAAACAAATCCCACCCCCAGGGTCTGAAAATTGCCAGGTTGGATAAAAATCCATGCAACCTATTTGCCACAAATGAAAAGTTGGTTCTGATTAGATTTTCAAGCAGCCCTTATGTGTATGGAATTGCTGGAATCTGCTGCTTGAAAAAACATGTGTTTATTTAAATAATAATTTGGATTTTATACTCTGTGGTTCATGAATCTCACCGTGTATGTGTGTTTGGGGTATAACTAAACCAGAAATACTTTGTTTTTTCAGCTTTAAAGTTGAGCATATATATTTTCAGTTCACTCTACTTGTTTTTTCAACTTCAGAGTGAACTGAAAATATATATGTTGAACCTGATTAAAGGCACAGTCATGCTACGGCCCATTTAATCTATATAGGTAGTCCTTGATTTATGACCACAATTGATCCCAAAATGTCTGTTGCTAAGTGAGACAGTTATTAAGTGAGATTTGCCCCATTTTACGACTTTTCTTGTCACAGTTGTTAAGTGAATCACTATAGTTGCTAAATTAGTAACATGTTTGCTAAGTGAATCTGGCTTCCCCGTTGACTTTGCTAGTCAAAAGGTTACAAAAGGTAACATACGATACAATACATAAAATATGACCCATGGACACTGCAACCATCATAAACACGAGTCAAGCCCCTGAATTTTGATCATATGACCATGGGGATGCTGCAATGGTTGTAAATGTGAAAAATATGTTCATAAGTCACTTTTTTCAGTGCCATTGTTAATTTTGAACAGTCATTAAATGAATTGTTGTAAGTCAAGGCCTACCTGCAGCTACTGTGGCTTAAGGCATGAAAGCTTCACCAACACACAAATTGTGATTTCATGTCAACAATGCGGAAGTGCTCTGCTATTGCCATCTTTCTGAACATTTATTTTCACCTTCCTGGTGAATAGCCACTTATTATTTTCAGGAGTTTCTAATTTAAAGTATTAACTGGGCCCAGCCCTGCTTAATTTTTAGACATCATGGAAATTCAGCTAATTTACTGAATCTATTCTTGGATTAAAATACTCATTTAAGAAACCAATGAAATTACCTTTCCATCTACAGAAGTTTTCATTCTCAAGGTAACTATTGTCTAGCTGGAGACCTTTGATGAAATTGTGATATTGGGCAACCGATAAGCGATCTGTTAGGACATCTCTAAAAGCACAGGATAGCGGTCCAGCTGGGGTGTAGAGATATGTCTTCTGCTCATGTGTATGAGGCTCTTCATCTACAGAAAAGAAATTATGACGAAAGAAACATGTTATTTGTATACATTTGGGTTAGATTTTTAATCCTTTGCAAAAGTAAAGACAGTCTTCGACCTACAAACATTCGTTTAGTGACTGTCCAAAGTTACAATGGCACAGAAAAAAGTGACTTCTGATCCCTTTTCACACTTACAACACTTGCAGCCTCTCCATGGGGTGATCAGAATTTCATTCTTGGCAACTGGCGTGTATTTATGATGGTTGCAATGTGCTGGGGTCATGTGATCACCTTTTGTGACCTTCTGACGAGGATAGTCAATGGGGAAGCCAGATTCACTTAAGAACCATGTAACTAAGTTACTAACTGCAGTGATTCACTTAATAACTGTGGCAAGAAAATGGGGCAAAACTGTCTTTCTCTTTCTTAGCAACCAAAATTTTGGGCTCCATTGTGGTGATACATCGAGGACTACTGTAATTTGTGTAAATATTTAATCATCAAGAAGAAAATAAATTCAATGTGATGGTAGCGCCAATTTGAAAAATAAGCCTTGTGTCCCTATGGACTATTTCATTTATCTAACTATGCAGTAAATTATATGTCATAGGGACTGAAAATTCCTTTATCAGTGCAATATTTTATGGTTTCTGGGGAGTGGGGGGTTTCTGTATTGTATACATATGGTTTAAAAACATCAGTAACATACTTATTGTATTCAATCAATCAGCAGTTGATAAGAGATGGTATTAAGAAACAAATTGGGATTTTTGATCTGGAACCAAGTAGGTTAATATTTGGGATGATTTGGGATTGAAGCCATGGTAAATTTTCTATGAGTGGATTACAAAAACAGTTTGCTAATGGAGGACATTGGAATTTCAATTTTGCCTTTCTTTTATTATTATTAATAATTTGTGTTATTTTTATACTTTTATATAATATGTTTATTATTTAGTTTGTTATTGTTATCTTTATTTTATTTTTTATTTTATTAGGCTTATATGCCGCCCTATCTCCAATGGACTCAGGGCGGCTCACAACAATAAAACCACAATCCAATGCAAGTTAAAATGCCTAATTAAACAGATACAGTTAAAACCCGTAAAAAACCCCATCAGTCCAGAACTCGAGTAGCCAAGTTTTTAATTCATGGCGAAAGGTGTGAAGGTCAGGGGCGAACCGGCCAATGGGATATTGTTGCTGGCTGCAAGTGGTCCGCCAAATATCCTGGGCCTAAGCCATGTAGGGCTTTATAGGTTATCACCAGCACCTTGAATCTTACCCGAAGGACAACCGGTAAGCAATGCAGGTCACGCAGAAGGGGTGTTACATGGGAGTATCGGGATTCTCCCATCACAACCTATGCGGCCGCATTTTGCACCAGCTGAAGCCTCCGAGTGGTCCTCAAGGGCAGCCCCATGTAGAGACCGTTACAGTAGTCAATACGGGAGGTGACTAATGCATGGGTGACTGCGCGTAGGGCATTCCGGTCCAGGTAGGGGCGCAACTGGCACACCAGACGAATCTGGGCGTATGCCCTCCGGTCATGGTCGTTATATGATCTTCTAAACTCAACCGTGAGTCCAGGAGGACACCCAAGTTGCGTGCCCTGTAAAGCTTCACCCCCTATAGCCAGCGATGGAACCTCTCCCATGGACCGAGATGCTATATTCTATGCTATGTTATTGCTATATTCATTGTTATTAATGTAGTATATAGATGACAGGTTAACAATCTGTAAACAGTTTCAAATGTTTTTTGGTCTGTTTTGCAAGGGGTGGGAAATTAACACTGCTGTATTACATTATTCAGCATTTAACTAGGGAGGATATTATGTGTATGTGTGTTAGTCTTTTTTAAAAGACACTTTTTCTTTTTAAGTCTTGTTTGCTGTGTTTTTTTATTCTTTTGTCTTTTTTAATTTTTTTTGGCAGTTTGTATTTTAACTTTCTCTGAATAAATCAAATATTATAACCCCCCCCCAAAAAAAACCCATTAGTAACAAGAAATAAGAGTTGTATGAGAACAACCTACCAATATTCACAATTTGATCTTGAGTCCATTTGTGCCAAAAATCCTCGGAACTGTGACTTATATTCCAGATATACAGCAGATTAAAGGAAAATAAGCTGCTCCACATGCCTGCCCAGAAGAATGTACAAAAATATATTTTTTGGTCTCCTTTCCTATCTCAGTAATCATTAAGCAATTCTTGGAGCCAGTAGAAAACTATCACGGTACACTCAAATTATTTTCTCGTTTTAATTCTGTGTGTGGTTCACTAATATTTCCTTAATATACCACTACATATTTCCTCCAGCTACCACTGTGATCATTGTAGTTATTGATGGTGGTGTTTTATCTTGGTTGAGGAAGAGTTCTGTAGAACTGAAAAGCTCACACTCTATTTTGTGACTTTGAGCCACTCATTTAGATGTCTTCTTAATATGAATGTGAAAACTTCATGCGAGCATTTGCTTTATGTTAAGACTCACTTGAACAGTTGTATAATGATTATTATTGAATATTTGGATGGAATTAGAATACATTCCAATTTTCAGCTATGTTTTACTTTTTAAATTAAAATTGTTAGTTTACTATAAAGTACAAACCTGTCATTTGTTACCTTGCAAATAAGACATCCGAGTCTCTGGTAGCTTTTTCATTAGATGCCCCATAAAGAATTCACTACCAAAATCTTCAGTCCGAACAAAAGCTCCATATTTTAGTATTCCCACTTCGTAAGGTGTGAATTCCATCCATTCTATAGAAAAAAGCCACATAAATAAAAGCAAGACCTTCCTCGGTACATTATCTCCTGTATTAGATAAGATCAGGTATCTGCATATAACATAGGGGTTTTTTTCCCTGTACTTTTCTGGGTTTTTCCTCTCCTTCTTTGTTAATATTGTTTATCCTGTTTTAATTATAGTGTTTTTCTTTAATAAAGGCTTAAATGATCTGGCATATATGAGGTTTGTTCTGAATTGCTGTTATTTGTATTGTTCAAAAATTCAATCTAAAAATGTAAGAAAACTCAAGGCTATAGGCCATAGGTTGAAAAAACACCCGACATCAGTGACAAACCTGTTTGATCGTTTGCCAACAGTATGGGTGTGTACATACAATCATCAGGCTAGAGACATGACAGATTTAAATATAATAACACAAGTAATTGTGTGGTCTTAAATATTTATTTGGGAGCATGGAAGAGACATGGCCCAGCTATAAACAGTTTGCTATTTATTATTTTTGCAGCTGCTATTTATTCAATTAAAAATGTAAGGGTTAATAACACGTTGACATATTTTATTTGGTTTTAAAACTGAGATGCCCCAAATGCTGGGATGCCCCAAATGCTGGGATGCCCCAAATGCAAAAGCAGTCTCATCCCTGACAATCTACTGAGCAATTGTGCACCAGCCTCTGTTTCTTAGCCTGGATTAAACAAGTACAGCAGACTCCAGCTGAAGATTTCAGACTATTAGACTAATCTTGTGTATTATTATAAAACTATAACGTCTATATCTAATTATCAGTATATATATGAAGAGCTGTGGTGGCACAGTGGTTAGAGGCTACTTCTGCTGACTGCCAGCTGCCTGCAATTTGGCAGTTCAAATCTCACCAGGCTCAAGGTTGACTCAGCCTTCCATCCTTCTGAGGTGGGTAAAATGAGGACACAGATTATTGGGTGCAATATGCTGACTCTGGAAACCGGTTAGAGAGAGCTGTGAGGCAGTATATAAGTCTAAGTGCTATTGCTATTTATCATACTCATCATTTATTATTTATTGGATTTATACGTCATCAGAGTCATGGTGGCTTGTAAACAAAAATTAAAAGATCAACAGTGTAACAGTAAAACTATAAACAAGCAATAAAATATTACAATGAATCATTAAAATGCCCATGACCACACTTTCTTTGGATTTAATATACTATGACAAGGGCCAGAAGGTGGCTTTCAATCTGAGGTTACTAATATGCAATTTATTTTCCCTGCCTGTTTCATCAAAGTATCAAGAGACCTATATCTAGCTAATCAAAAATTTTTTGGTATTGCCACTTTAAATTTGGTATTACCCTTGAAATCCATACAGCTGTACTTCTCCTTTACATTGATGGCAGTGTAAATAGGGAAAGGATTCTGCCCCTCATTCACTGCTTGTCGTTGATCAGAAAGTTTATGGTTGTCTTTCTGTATTTTAAAAGGAAATATAAAACCAATTAATGATAGAAAATAAGTTATTCTTTTGTAATAAAAGTATATATAACCTGTTCTGAAATTGTTTATGTTGCAAATGTTGACATCTGCCAAATATCAATTAGGTTTCCAAGAGAAATGCCACTGGAATACCCTGTAATCTTAATCTTCAAAGCATAGAATGGGACAATTCTATGAGAAAATTGAACTAGATGTTGCTGAAGGACGGGAGACGACAATATGGGCTTGTGCTTCAGACAGCAGCTCCTTGCAAGGAGACATTTATTTATTTTGCGATTTGCGATTTATATGCCGCCATTCTCCCGAAGAACTCAGGAGACATCAGGACAGCAGTCAACCCATGGGCTAGAATGCTGGGAGAAGCTACCAAGCTCTCAACTCTGGTGGAGCATTTAAGCATTGAAGGATACTAGGTTCATCCGATTCCTCTTTCTATCTATTACTGGCTTTCTAACCATTTTAAAGTTACAAGAGGTCTTTCGAGCAACAAGTTTAGAAAACTATCTGCTGAGTAAATCTTCATTGCAATATAGAGAAAAAAATAATTACCCGCTTAAAGAATGTAAAATAAATGGCAAAAAGTTAAATAAGAATTTAATTCAAGAAAGATATAAATGCATTAAGAGACCAGATTATTTTAGAATATTAGGATTTTTGCTAAATTTTGAAATACACAAATTATTATCTTCATGTGAACATACTTTAACTTGTTTAATCTATCAAGATAGAGATGATTGGTTTAAAATTTAAAAATAAAGAAACCTGAGGGGGGGAGGGATTAATGAACTAAAAGAAGAGCAATGAAATTTGTAAAATGACAGATAACAGTATGATACATAAGACATTTCAAAGGATATTTGAAGAATTGGGGAAGGAATTTAGCTGAAGTGCAACAATAAACTCTGTATTTGAAAATGCAGTTTTAAAAAAAAGACTGTAAAGGAAAAAAATATGTGAAAGAGAATAATGTGGATAAATAAACAAACAAACAAACAAACAAACAATAGACCAACAGAATGAAGAGGAGAAACAAAGTCAAACTGATGTAAACAATGGAAAATAAAGAAATTGTGGATTATAAAAGAGATATGACAGTGGAAATACAAATGATAAGCCTAGAGATGACCTGGGCAAAGGCCTATTACTAGACTTACAAAAGACAGTTTCTAAAGCCAGGATGAAATTTTTGAGATGGAGATTCCATACTACAATAGCTACACAATGGTTTAAAGACCATGATTGTTAGAAGTAAATTAATATAAAGATCACTTGTTTGATCAGGGTTAAAATAAGAAATATTTCTATAAAAATTTTGGAGACACTTTAAGGATTTTTTTTTTAATTTGATTTATATGCCGCCCCTCTCCGGAGACTCAGGGTGGCTTACAATGTGTTAAGCAATGGATTAACGTTAAATTTATGGATTTTTTGTCAACATTTGGACTAAAATGATAACAATTACTGAATTTGCAAATAGAGGGAATGTTATGGGAAGAGGTGAAGTATATGAAATTTTATAGGGAGTAGGGAAATATTATATTTGTCTGTACTTGTTGCATGGAAACTGGGAGTCACATCTTTAAATATTTTTTTCTTGCACTTTGTATTTCTTTTCTTTCTATTTTGTCCTTGATTTCTTGTCCTTTGACTTTCTAATTTCTGTACTGCTCAACACATTTATGAATTACTTATATGAGGGATTAGATTACAGGATTATCAAATTTACAGACAAACGGAAATAAAACAGAAAAGACCATAAGGGTGGTAAGTGAATACCACCAGGGGTGGGTTCTACTTATCTTTACTACTAGTTCGCAGCGGGGCCTCATGCAGACTCTTCTGCGCATGCGCAGAAGCATTTTGGTGACATAGGGGCAAGTGGGCAGGGCCTCCCACCGGTTTTACTACTGGTTCTATAGAACCGGTGCGAACCGGGGGCAACCAACCACTGAATACCACCCCTTGTCAACATCAAAATATGTCATCGTTCTTCTCTATTCTGCATTGGTCAGATTGCACTTAGAATATGGATGTAATATAAGAAGAATATTAATACATTGGAGTAAAAGAAACAAGACGATAAGGCACCTGAAAGGGGAAAAAATCATGAGGAATGACTGGAGGCACTGGATACAGTTAGTGTGAAAAAGGGAAGGCCATATAAATATGTGATAGTTGTTTTCAAGCGTCTGAAGGATTGACGTGTAGAGCAGAATTGTTCCAGAGGATAGGACAGGACAGGAAATAACTGGTTCAAATTATAAGGAAGTAGATTTCACTTGGACATCAGAAAATCTTTCCTAATGGTAAGAATTGTTTAGCGATGGACCAGATTGCCTGGTGGACCATCTATTCTTGGAAGTGTTTAAAAAGAAACCTTCTGCACTGGACAGGGTTTGGATTATATGATCTTCAAGGTACCCTGTCATCCTTACAGTCCATGATTCTAGGAACAGCAAATGTTATCTATACCATCCAGCCAAACATTGTTCTGCTTGCAGGAGAAAAACAACGGGCAAGGCTCCTTAGGATTCAAAGTCATACAGAATATGCCTAAGAACCAGTAGTTTCAAATCATACTATTAAAAAAAGTACTCTACCCCATCATTCAATGTATATTCAATAAGGAGACCCCACAGATCTATGCAGGATATTTTTTGTCCTTCTTGTTTCCGATGTCGCAATTGCCTGTTGTAATACTTCAAACGCTCCATGGAAAAACCATTCAGTTTGCTCTTAGTTACATGTCTTTTAGCCTCATTGATTTTTTCATCCAGATTCTTTCTTGACCAGTGTGCATCTTTGTACAACTTTGCCATGGCCCTAAGAAAAATATTTCAAGACTATAAACAATATCTGGTTGGATTAAATATCAAATATCCCACAAGATTCCTTTAAGATACCCCATTAAAGCAACAGCTCCCCTATTATAATAGACCATATATACTCAAGTATAAGCCGAGTTTTTCAGCACATTTTTTATGCTGAAAAAAGCCCCCCTCGGTTTATACTCAAGTGAGGAAAAAATATCTTTTTTTCCTGCAACCGTTTTGGCTGCAGGGAGGCTTGCTAAAGGTAAAATGGGACATGGGGAGGGTCCACTAATCCAATTAGTGCCATGTAAATTCTGGAATCCCCAAAGGCCTTTCCCATTGTATTTATTAAACAAATTTATATACAATACTTTTAAAGTTACTGTTGATACCATATTGTTTTTGTTGATCCTCTTTTCCACTTACAGAGCTAGTTTACTGTTTTTCTTTGAAATCAAAGATATTTAACCTACTGATGCCTCAATTAATGTAATTTTATTGGTATCTATTTTTCTTTTGAAATTTACCAGTAGCTGCTGCATTTTCCACCATAGGCTTATACTCGAGTCAATAAGTTTTCCCAGGTTTTTGTGGTAAAATTAGGTGCCTTGGCTTATATTCGGGTCGGCTTATATTCAAGTATATACGGTAATTATATTCCAAACAAAGGAATCCATGTTAGAGTCAGCCAACGGAGCCAGCGTAATCAGGAATTATGGGAATTGAAGTCCAATATACAGGTAGTCCTTGTATATTGTATATTATGACCATTTGTTTAATGATTATTCAAAGTTACGACAGTGCTGAAAAAAGTTACTTATGACCACACATGACCATTGCAGCATCCTGCATATCACATGATCAGAATTTGAATGCTTGGCAACTGGTTTGTATTTATGATGGTTGCAACATCCCAGGTTCACTTGACCGCTATTTGCAATTTTCCCAGGGTGCTTTTGGCAAACAAGGTCAATGGGGGGGAGCCAGATTCACTTAATAACTGCAATAAGAAAGGTCATAAAAAAGGACTACCTGTTGTATTTATCAATACAGAGCTTCTATTGAATTCTTACAATTAATTGTAGGCAGTTAATTAGATCAAAAAGGATTTTTCTCAATATACATTTCAGCCCCAAACACATTTATATCCCCAGATCTCAAATGGATCTCTTTTCTTAATTCAAATAAAGTTAAAATGAAAGCAGGTTCTTTTTTTAAACAAAGCAGCAAGTCATAGACTTATTTCTCAAGTAGGTCAGTAATTTCATGTCCTACCCAAGTAATTGAAGAGCACAGAGACTGAACAATGTTTATTTTTCTAGCATCAAATATGCCTTAATGCCCTTACCAGGTTGTGCCCGACAATCCACTCATGTATGTAGCACAATCTAGGAGATTGAGCTTCTGAAGACCTCGGAGACTTCCAAAGCATGCAGTCAGTGACCGCATACTGCCCCCTGTTGTCATGATTGCAACTACCGGCACCTCAAAAAATAAACAAGTAAGTAACTCAGTTTTGAAAAGGGACAATGAAATTCAGGATTTAGACTTAGGCTTCTTCTGTACCTTCCCATGTTTCCCTTTAACAATACCCCTTGCTGCTGCTGCTGTTGCTGCTTGGAGGTGGGGAGAGAGGACATTGTGTCCAGGGGAGGGATTCAGCCAGTTCAGACCGATTCAGGCGAACTGGATGTTATTTTACATCTGGTTCGCTGAACTGGTAATTGCAAAAACTGGATGACCCCTCCCCTCCCTTTCCAGGAGTCTCCACATGACCTGTTTTGGATGCCAGGTAAGTGGAGGACCTGCACAGAGGCTCTAGGAGGGTGAAAAACGGGCCTCCCAGAAGTTCCAAAAGTCTGGAAATGGGCCCGTTTCTGGCCTCCAGACAGCCTCTGGAGCCCAGAGGAGGCTGTTTTTGCCCTCCTGGAGGCTCGAGGAAAGCCTCCGGAGCCTGGGGAGGGTGAAAAAGCCTACCAGAAGTACCGGAAGTCCAGAAATGGGGCCATTTCTGGCCTCTGGAGGTCCTCCGGAGCCCAGGGGAGGCAGTTTTTGCCCTCCTGTAGGCTCAAGGAAAGCCTCTGGAGCCTGGAGAGGGTAAAAACCTCTCCCCACCATGGTGCAGGAGGCCGAGTAGGTCACGCCCACCATGACCATGCCCACCCAGCAACCGGGCAGAGAACCAGTTGCTAAAATTTTTGAATCCCACCCCTGATTGTGTACGTTAAATAAGACACTCCAGAGGATTCTATATGGGCATCATTTTGTCATTTATGAAATGATGTGTGTGTGTGTGTGTGTGTGTGTGTGTGTGTGTGCGTGTTTGTACATATCTATATTGTGAGAAAGAAAATCTGATCCGGATTTCAGTGGCGACAGGTAAGAAAAATGTTGGTGCTACTTGAAACAGAGGAAGTATTATTTTCAAGAGTCAAAGTCCATGAAAGGTAGACTACAAAATATGAAACATTCTAGCAACAATATTTATAGTATTCTAAATCAGTCTCTTAACTGGTTTTCCTTTTTATTTTTGACATTCTTTTTAACGCGGAAAAAGAGTCAATTAAATCAAGCAATGATTGAATCTCTTCCTTTAAACTATAAGGGTTATAATTAAGTTTACATAGTGAAATTTAGTTTTCTGTGTTTCCTTGTTTGTTTTTATAATTTAAAACAAATATTTAATTAATTGTTTAATTAATTGTTATGTTTGCTTGTGAGTTTAATGGATTTCCTTTTTATTATCGCTTGTCAACTTTTTCCCCTCTTCTCTCCTGAACTCCTGTCAGCTATTACCGTAGCAATTTTCTCTCACTGATTGGTAAATATATAATTATATATTTATTGTATCTTTATAAAGAATAAAATTATTTACATTATATTTAATTTATATTGCATTATATCATGTACACTACACTATAGTAATATAATTCCCAAAATTTATTTCTTTATTTATATATTGAATTTATATTCTGCCATTTTAGGATGCCTCTGGACAGCTGTAGTAAAATGTAATTCTATTCTTTTAACTACTAGATGTGAAGATGTGTGAAAAGGGAACATGTTATTAACTCATGACATATATTATGTTAAGGTGTCCTACTGAATTTTATTTCCACATCAGAAATGCTTGCATTATTAATATATCAAAAGCAGAGGAGTTACTGTACAATAATGGGACAAGTCAAAACTATTATTGTAGGGCATGTGTTTGACCACAGTATAACCAAAATGAAGCTATTACAATTTCAGCTATCTGCCATCTAAAAAGTTTGTAGAATTACATGGCTGATTAATATACTTAGTATAAATATTTGCTTATTATAAATATGTTAGGAATGTGAACTATTCAGAGGTGCTAAAGGGTGTCAGTAATTTACAATTTAATGTGTAAAAGTTGTATCTCATTTTAAGAAAGAAGCAGCAGGTTCAGCATATTGATGTAGCATAAGTAACATAACAACACAATTCAGCATAACCAACATATCCAAACAAAAATACCCTTGCAACCAAATAAGTGTGCCCTTAAATTCAATCCTAGTTATTAAAAATTGATATTTCCACATAGACTAGCACTAGTGTCTATAAAATATTAATGAAAAATGTATGTAACTATGGAGTTAAACTTTTAGCACCCATCATTTTTTAGTAAGTCTCTTTGAGTTCTACAGGGGAGTTTCCTGAAACAGTTTATCAACTATTTATCAAATTACTCTCAGGAGTCATAGCAGAGACTGTAATGCAGCATCTAGAAACCATAGCACACCCACACATACACAAGCAAAAGTATGGATCTAGCAAGTGGGTGACATCTCATAGTAACAAAGGAACAGCTACTGAAGACCCATGAATCAATCAACATCTTCAAAGGAATAAAAATCACTAGGGAAGAGGAAAACAACATAATTCTGCCCTCCCTGAACATCCTCATCAGCAGAGGCAATGATGGCAAATTAGAAACACAAGTCTATTGAAAAATCACCCACACTAACCAAATGCTCCACTACCGATACCAACCCAATCTCCTACAAGAGGAGGTGTGTAAGGACATTATTCTGATGAGCACAAATGCACTGTAATACCAGAAGAAGGAAACAGACTGCCTCTTTAACATCTTCCAGTAAAATGGATGCCATACTACTTCATCAAAATGTTATCTGACACTCAATTGACTACAGTACAACCAATCCAAGCTATGAAAAGGATAACACTGCCACATATAAAAAACATCTCAGAAACAATCAACAGACTATTACAACCACAAGTCCTTCAAAACATCTTAGGTAAACCAAGAAACTGAACACCATCTAGTGGAGAGAAGACATGATGAAAATTCCTTAATTTCCCAAAACATAGATTCAACAAGGAAATTGTGAGCATCCTAGACCCGTGATGGTGAACCTATGGCATGGGTGCCACAGGTGGCACATGGAGCCATATCTGTGGGCACGTGAGTGTTGCCCTACCTCAGTCCAGCATGCATGTGCGTGCTGGCCAGCTAATTTTCGGGCATTCCTGGCCCACCAGAAGTTGGGAAACGGGCTGTTTCTGGGCTTCCGGAGGGCCTCTGGGGGAGTGAGATAGGCTGTTTTCGCCCTCCCCAGGCTCCTAGAAAGGCTTTGGACCCTGGGGAGGCAAAAAAATGGGCCTACCGTGCCCACCGTGCCATCACGTGCCAAAAGCAGGGGATGGTGTGGGGGGGTCACACACTCATGCGTGGGGGGACGGGGCACATTGAATTATGGGTGTGGGCACACGAGCACACAATCCCCCCCACTACCCCCACTTTTGGCATACGATGGCAAAAAGGTTAGCCATCCCTGTCCTAGACCAAGCTAAATCCAGAAAAAGCTAGCAAATTCCCCGCAGCTTGGTCCTCATCAACAGGCATATAGCGATAAACAACATTTACACACCACTAAAAAAGAAACTAAAAAAAAAAGCTAAAAAGGAAACAAAAAGACTGGAACACCCCTCACTAACAGAAGAAGGCATTGGTACTAGGATTAACTCCAGATAAACAATCAAGCATAAACAATAGCCTAATCAAGGAACTACCAAAATGGAAATAACACCCCTAAGGTAAAGGTTCCCCTCACACATATGTGCTAGTCATTCCCGACTTTAGGGGGCGGTGCTCATCTCCATTTCAACGCCGAAGAGCCAGCGCTCTCCGAAGACGTCTCCGTGGTCATGTGATTGGCATGGCTCAATGCCAAAGGTGCATGAAATGCTATTATCTTCCCACCAAGGTGGTCCCTATTTTTCTACTTCCATTTTTTACGTGCTTTCGAACTGCTAGTTTGGCAGAAGCTGGGACAAATAATGGGAGCTCACCCCATTACGCAGCACTAGGGATTCGAACCACTGAACTGCTGACCTTTCGATCAACAAGAACAGCGTCTTAGTCACTGAGTCATCACATCCCTAACTCCCCTACCAATCTATAAATGTTTCTTATTTGGGTAATGAAACATCTTCAAGAAAAGAAGCAAGCTTAGAGAGTTCCAAGGATTCCACCTTGAGTTACACATATTCTCTTCTCTTGATATCTAATTACAGTGTTACTGCAATAATTTTGACTTTTCAAAACTTGATTGTTTTCAGGGCACAAGGTGGCAGTAAGATGTGCACACAGTTAAGTCTCTCTGTCTCCTCTTTGTCTATCACTGTGCCTGCTGCTTTTGTATAAGAATGTTATTTGTGGTCACTTAGATCTGTCTTACTTCTCAGATGCATATAGAGCACATGTTCCTTTGACTTACTCCCTAGTATGATTAGCAGCTTAGATGGTAATCTTTGCCTATCCACATTATATATTTGCTGTAAATAAATCTTTCCCCCCCTATTAGTTATAAAGCCTACTTCATTAGTCCTTGTACAGATTGGATTTCCACTCACAGGAACCTTCAGCTGTAAATACACAGCCCTTTAACCTCAACTAGAAGGTTAAATACCTGATAAGTAGTATGGCATTATTACAATTACAATTATAATATAATTGTTGGAGATACTAGATTTAAAATTAGAATTAAGACAGACTGAAAGAGGCAAAAGAAGAAATGTTGCTTCCCATTCAGTTAAGCTAATTTTAAAGTTACTTCTCAAGCCTTACATTATTGCCAATCTTAACTTTAGTTTGTTCACAATGTTTTCTTTATAAGACACAATGTGATTTAAATTAACGGAAGGCAAGATTCATTGTGCTTTGCAGAATAAATTAACTACAACATGTTTGAAAATGAGCCTCAGTTCTGATTAATCCAACATGGTGGCAAAAGCTAGAATTGGCTACCTTCAATTCTAACATCATAGAATTCAAGGCAGTCACTTCTGCCATCGGGTTTGACCTCTTATACAATGAAGGAACCCAGATTAATTAACCCCACAAATGTCTGTGTAATCTCCAGTTAAGCATCCAATGAGAGGGAATCCACTATTTCCACCAACTGGTTCTTTCATTGAATCCATTTCCTAATGGTTAACTAAATGTTTCACATTCTGAAATTAAGGAATATTGTTCCTAACTTCCTTTCAGGTATTTGGTGAATGCTTGCCCACAAGTGGTAATTCTTATTATTACATGAACAGCTGAAGAAATGGAGACACACAAGACAATGAGAGATTAGATTAATCCTCATCATAATGTCTATATGTTGTCAATTGGAATCCTTCAGTTAATAACTGACATTCTGAATGATACACACCTCATGATCCTGCAGGTCCTTTTCTAGTTTGAGAACCTTCTTCAAGGCACTAGTGACAACGTTCTTTCTTTTGTGTAAAAAATCTTGCTCTTGTGAACAAAGATCATATCCCAAGCGGAGGTCAAGATGGGTCTTACTGAATTAAACACACAAGGAAATACATGTCAGCATACCTATTTCATCTTCATATTTGAAATCGTCTTCCTTACTTGAAAATGCTAACGATCAAGGAAATCTTGAGTGACAGCTTGTTTTTTTCAATAAACCAAAGTGACTATATAATAAATGTGACATGAGAAGAACAATTTATAAAGTAATTTGTTTTTAAATGGCAAATGACAATATTTATACAATGTTTTCCATAGTATTTATTTTGAATATCATTGTGTACAAAACAGAATGCCATCATCTATTTTGCTATTAAAAGTTACATTAGAATTCATACCACATCCCTACCTATATATTATATGTACATGTAATTACAACAGAAATGAAAAATATTTGGCCTTAAATAATACAAACACTACTAATTCCTTTAGGAATATGTCCCCAAATAAAGGTTGGGGAAATAAAACAGATTAGAACAGAAATAAACAGAACAGTTAAAATTGTAGCCATTACCATCCGAGACAGGATGGATGTCTTACCAGTCTTCTGTCTTCACATGCAAAGCAAATTTCTTATTCTGAAAATTCAGAGTACAAATATAGGTTTCTTTACTTTATTAACATCTTTCATTCCAGGAATCATCTATAATTTCTAGCACACATATAAAAAAGTGGATATGTATATACATTTCACCTGCTGAGCCAGAACCGATAAATTGGTTACTGGATAGTCCATATTATTCTGATGGGACATATGATAACAAGTACTTATGCTTATGGTTTAAGAGTTCATTTTTGAGACAGTGAATATTTCATGGATATTTTAAATAGTTAGTCAACACAGTTTGCAGCAGGATATAGGCTGTCAACCAAATAAACTTTTTGGTCAACTGAGAACAAGTTGATGTAGTGATTAAGGTATCACCACAAGCTAGAAACCAGGAGACCGTGACTTCTAGTCCAGTGTTAGGCATAAAGCCAGCTGGGTGACCTTGGGCTAATCATTCTCTATCTCCTTTGAAGGACACAATGGCAAACAACCTCTGAGAAACCATGTCAAGAAAACTACACAAACTTGCTTAGGCAGTCACTAGGAGTCCAGATTGACATGAAGATATACAGGCACAGGCACAGGCACAAACACAGAGTCAAACAACTATGCAGTTTTTAATGAAAGAATGAACTGTATTTACATCCATCTGCATATTACAACATTCTAGTACAAGTTCTTTTCTCAAAATCTTGAAGAAGAATCTTCAGTTTAAGTGTGCTTAAGTTTAATTTTGCATTTGAAGCATAGGCTGATGATAGCAATTCCTATCTACTATTTTTTTTTAATCATACTTGGTCATTAATACAATGATGTTTCTAACGAGTGTTGTTTTCTGAGATAAAGCAGTAAAATTTGTTTGATGCAAAGAATTTAGAATTCAAGTTCAACATGCAATTGATTATATTGAGATGGTATGTTGATCTTTCCACTGCTATGTCTGAGGTCCGTAGGATTCAACAGAAGAAACAGAAAAGTACAGAGGACTGCAGCCAAAAAAGCAGAATATTATCCATTTCCTCTGCATGAATAACACAGTCCATTCGCCAAAGCAACAAAATCTTCTGATTAAATTCTACGGTTCCACATTCTGTTGCTTTACTTAACTAATATATTATTACATGATTCCGAGCATGCACTCTATTGAGCGTATAAAAAAGCTGGTAAAAATGCATACCTGCATTGTTCTTTTTGGAACTTTTATATTGTAAAAACAGATTTTTAAAACCCAATGGATAGGAATTAGAGTAGAATAGAATAACAGAGTTGGAAGGGACCTTGGAGGTCTTCTAGTCCAACCCCTTGCTTAGGCAGAAAACCCTACACCACTTCAGACAAATGGTTATCCAACATCTTCTTAAAGACTTCCAGTGTTGGAGCATTCACATTTGGTGCAGATCTCCTATTCCAGATTATTTTCATACACATTTGAGATTTTTTTCATACAGATAATACCATCATAATCATAGTTCAGTTAGAACATGTGCTATGGTAGAGATAAATTAGCTTCCCTCCCACCTCAGATTGTGGAGAAGTCCATTTAAAACATGGAAGCAGTTTAAAGCAATATTCAGCAAAATTCTACTCTTACCTCAGCTAATACTAGTTTCTTGTTCTGAGGAATTGAATTTACTTCCACTTTTACAGATTTTTCTTCTTTATTATAAGAACATGGCCCCTGGAAAGATAATTACACTTCTGTACCCAAAGGAGTAGAAAGTTGCATAATATGTAAGCAATCAACACCCATATAAGCAGAGATTAATACCAAGATTAATATTAGACCAACAATCAAGCACTGTAGACCACTCAAAGATTTACCAACACAAACAAACAAATAGTAAACAACAATCTAATAACAGAATCATCAAGACCACGGTCATAACCACTTACAGGACAAGCCACAAGAATATAAACTGAGAACAAATCCCCACTCCCTTCTAGGGTTGATGATGTTGCCTAGCTGAGTAATGAAATGTCTGCAAGAAAAAAACCATGCTCAGAGAGTCTAAAGGACCCCATAGTTGAACCCTGGGCAATAAATATTCTCTTCTATTAATATGCAAGTTGTGCTATTCTTCAGAATAAATGTATACAAAACTGACACAATAAGAACAACAAACAGAGCCTTTAATAAGAAAATGACATTTGATAATAAACTCACAAATAAATAATCTAGATCCTCCTTTGGTAAACTAATATCCAATGTTGGGTGTTTATATTTAATATAGTGAAATGTAGTTTTCATACAGAAGTCAAAACCCAAACTAAATTCCTTATGTTCTTCATGAGATCCTTTTGCAATAAGATATAGTCTTTTTTCTATAAAAGAAAAGGAAAAGAGTGTTCACAAAAGCAATTGCATATGTTTTTAATGCTACTTAAAAAAAAACAAAACCAGTCTATAATGGAAGAATCCATCTAGAATGCTTTACAGCAATCCAGTCAGAAGATGCCACTGAATGGATCAGTAGTTGCTGATAAAATGACTAATTTAAGACAATCATGTGCTAGGTAAGATTATGCCACATTAACGGAATGCTATCCTTAATTTAAAATGAAAGGAAGGGAGGAAGGAAGGGAGGGGGGAGGGAGGGAGGGAGGGAGGAAGGAAGGAAGGGAGGAAGAAAGGAAGGATCTCTAAAATGCAAATTTCCCCATTTGGCTAATGTAAACTGCCAACTCGAGCTGAAGCTAATCCTGGAAATTTACCATCTACTCAAAGTCTATAATGAGGTCCACTTGTATAGATACTGTATGTGCATATGGATAGCTATACCTGTCAAAAACCACAACCCAACAAATTCATTGAATGAATCTCAGTCACTTATAAACCATCCCATTTATAAAATCAGTTTATCTCCATCTTTGCATATTCTCTCACATGGAAAAACTGAAATACACATATGTGAACACCTTCCCTACTCCCTGCGGAAACAGGAAACAGAAACAAAAGTGTTAGCATTGCTAGACAGGAAAGAGCAAAGACAAGAGAGAAGAAAATTGGTACAAGATATGCCAACAAGAGCTTCCTACTGACTAAGAGTGACAGGAAATAAAGAAATTCTGTTTAGACTTCACCCAAAAGTTTAGGATTTACTAAGGAAGTAAGCAAGCAACCCTTCCAAATTAAGGTATCCATACTTTTCAGCAGAGAGCTCTACAGTTCATTTATTCTCAGCCTGGTCTTTTATTCTTCTCAGCAGATCAAAGACCACCCACCAGTCCCAATTCACAAGTAGTGACGTACTGTAAAAAGAAAAATCCAGCTCCACGTTCTTGTAGAGGAAATACAATATACAATGTTACCTGGTACTTCACTCATTTCAAATGATGATATTCCTTTATTAGAAATATATTTTTCATAGAACTTGAGTAGAACTGCAATAGGTTAAAGAGATCATTCTTGATGAATTGTATTTATTTGTTAGATTTACTGGCCACCCAACTCCAGAGCAATTCAGTTTACATTTTAATAGAGTAGATCGATGTTTCTTAAATCTTTTTCCTCTCTAGAATCCTTCCCGCTTAAAAAAAACCCAAAACCATAGAGGACCTGCCCCCCAAGAGACCTTTGTTTGTATGAGTTATATTTATTGATAAGGACCATATCAAAAATTAAAACTGATACATTTGCTGCAGCTGCTGCTTTCCATGCGCTAGGGCTGTGATGGCGAACCTATGGCACGCGTGCCACAGGTGGCACACAAAGCCATATTGGCGGGCACACAAGTGTTTCCCTAGCTCAGCTCTGGCATGTGGGAAATGGTCTGTTTCTGACCTCTGGGGGCTGGGGAAGGCCGTTTTCGCCTTCCCCAGGTTCCTAGAAAGGCTCTGGAGCCTGGGGAGGGCGAAAAATGGGCCTACCGGGCCCACTGGGCCATCACATGCCAAAAGTGGGGAGAGTGTGGGGGGTTGCACACACATGCGGGGGGGGCGGGGCACATTGAATTATGGGTGTGGGCACGCTCATGTGTGACCCCCCCCATTCCCCCTGCTTTTGGCACGCAACAGAAAAAGGTTAGCCATCACTGCGCTAGGGATTTTAATGTTGTTTAAGCTGGCAAAACGTCGCAAGTCTTGAAGCACACTTTAAGAGACATTGGAGGAAATAAATAACGACAAACAGAAGACATCATAAAGTTGCTTAGTGTCGCCTCAGTGAGATGGGCGACATAGATGTTTAATAAAATAAATAAATAAATAAATGTCTGTACAGGAGAAACTCCATGCAGTACCAGAAATGTCAGGGACTTGGCAGCCACCCTACCCCAAGGCCTGGAAGAACAGCCAGGTTTTTTTAAAAAATACCATCAGGGTGGGAGCCACACCCTGCATGATTACAGATGCTACACCTTCTCTGAGTTTACAGAAAAAGTAATATTACTTGAGTTTCGCGCCTTTTTCTTCTCCACCTCGACCTCCAAACAGCGGACTTGTCGAGACTGTAGAAATACAAGGAAATACAAGAGGACACTAAATTTAGAATTAAAGTGTCAAATTCTCTCTGAATGATAAGATGGTTTGCCAACCAGCATTCAAGGGTGGGTGGGAATAATACCCCTTTCCTATAACATGATATGACTGAGAGCAACTCCTGAAATGTAACTCTTCTGCTAACATTTTTAAAGGCAAGTGACAAATGTTTTATATGCATGTACAGTATATATGTATTTAACTATACATAAAATACACCCACACAAATGTTTAAAATCTAGGTAAAAGTAAAGGTTCCCCTCGCACATATGTGCTAGTCGTTCCCAACTCTAGGGGGCAGTGCTTATCTCTGTTTCAAAGCCAGAGAGCCAGCGCTGTCCGAAGACGTCTCTGTGGTCATGTGGCCGGCATGACTAAACACCAAAGGCACACGGAATGCTGTTACCTTCCCACCAAAGGTAATCCCTATTTTTCTACTTGCATTCTTTACGTGTTTTCGAACTGCTAGGTTGGCAGAAGCTTTGACAAGTAATGGGAGCTCACCCCATTATGCAGCACTAGGGATTCGAACCGCTGAACTGCCGACCTTTCAATCGACAAGCTCAGTGTCTTAGCCATTGAGCCACCGTGTCCCTTAAAATCTAGTAACAGTAATAAATCAAACATTTTATACTTATTAAGCTATCCCACTGATCTATCAGCTATATTTTTTTACACATTTAAAATCTCTTTTTTTTACATATGGTGTTATATATCCTATGTGGTATACAGGATACACTCTGTGCATAACTATATACAATTGTGTATAACTGCATATTACTGATGTAATTATATTTTCAGGAAATGGAATACTGCCATAATCTTAAAATATTATTCACTTTGACAAACAAAGAATAGAAGATCAACTGTGAAAGTCCTAAGGTTTAAGTATGAGATACTTGAAGAAATCATGATTCCTTAATCGAAAGTTTCAGATATCAGTTAGGAAAAAGAAAAGGTATCAGTTGGAAATTGCATTCATTTCATTCCATTCCCTTTTCAGAAAAAGTAGCAGAGGAAAGAAAGTAGATAAAATACTTACCAGAAGAACTCCATTTGTAATGATTATTTCAGAAAATCTTGATCTAAAAAAAATCATATAATTACTTTATTTATACAGCAAGGCAGGATTTTTAAAGTTACTGTTAAAAAGCAATTCCTAGAAATGTTGAAAATGACAGGGGAAACCAGTAGTAGCTCAGGATGTTTAAAATGCAAAGTTTCTTACGAAGTTTTGTCAAAATGCAGAGCAGGACTGATAAATAATAGAATATTGTTAGATATTAGTATCAGTGAAGGAAAATGTTGCCCAGTATTTCATACAGATGACAAGAAGGGACACAGTAGATTCTGTAGAGATTATTTAGATTCTGATTTTACCCACCTATGCAGTAACTCAAATTCTAATTCCAGCTCCTCGTTTTCCTGAAATTAGAGGAAAATAATTGTAAAGTTTCCTACCGAAACCATTCTAAAAGGTTTTTTTTTTTTTTTAGGAATTCTGAGAATTGTAATCTCACCACAACTGGCACAAAGAATAGAATAGAATAGAACTTTTTATTGGCCAAGTGTGATTGGATCCACAAGGAATTTGTCTTGGTGCATATGCTCTCAGTGTACATAAAAGAAAAGATACATTCATCAAGAATCATAAGATACAACACTTAATGATAGTCATAGGGTACAAATAAACAATCAGGAAACAATCAATATCAATATAAATCGTAAGGGTACAAGCAACAAAGTTACAGTCATACAGTCATAAGTGGAAGGAGATGGGTGATGGGAACAATGAGAAGATTAATAGTAGTGCAGATTTAGTAAATAGTTTGACAGTGGTGAGGGAATTATTTGTTTAGCAGAGTGATGGCGTTCGGGGGGAAAACTGTTCTTGTGTCTATTCTTTGAATTGCTGTTATGTTCAAGCTTAATATTATCTGGATTTTAACCATAGTTGCAGAATACACTCATAACACTAAATCATAACGGGTGTACAGCCACATCAAATGGAGCTAATAATAAATAAAAAGACATTATTTTAAATATCTTTCTAACAGCTCACACTTAATATCACTAGCATGTAAAATGATAGATTGGGCTCTATATGCAGGTTTGCATGGTTGTGTGGTTCACATTTTCCTTGCTCTGAGAATGATATGCAAGACTGCAAGTTAGCTTTTCTACTAACTCCATGCCACTCTCATTATATCCACAAACAGATGGGCTAGCCTCAAGAAAGGAAAGACTCAAGCTCATCTCTGTCTGTCTAGCTACCTGGTCTGTAATTGATTGTTAACAAATGCTACAATTCTTTCTAGAGGATTTTTATTTTAGAGGTTATCATATTGAGCTCTATATGTACAAAAAAATGTATATTTATTTATATTTATTTTTAAAAGTATATGCCAGACATCTTTATAGAAACATTATAATTTCAATGATGTAAAATGATGCTAGAATAAAACACAGTAAAAACAAAAGAAAAATAAGATAGAAACGGACTTCTGCAAGCAAATGTTCTCTCCAGTTACTACATGATTTTGGATTCTAAAAATAAATGCCTGCAAACCAAAACAATTGTTTTTTCTCCCCATATGCTCAAAAATCCGTATATAGCAGGGGTGGGCAACTATGGCCCTTTTATGACTTGTGGACTTCAACTCCAAGAATTCCTGAGCCAGCCGTGTTAGCTCAGGAATTCTGGGAATTGAAGTCCACAAGTCATAAAAGGGCCATAGTTGCCCACCTCTGGTGTATAGTTTTGCGCCAATTTTCCCTAACATAATTTTTTGCAAGGCATTTTTCACAATATAAACCTATCTATAATATATTTTTACATGTGCAATTTTTTTTACTACAGTTTTACTATACTGTTTAGTAAAGTGTGAAAATAAAAGGATAACTGGATTCTAGTTTGTATATTAGTTCAGGCTGTAAAATGATTACATTACATGGTGTGTGCATGTGCATGCAAAATAATTGATTACTCTTGAGTAAACACACAAAATTGCTCTGTTAAAATGTTAATTAAGGTTACACAAACCTTTTCGTCACAGTTAAAATTCATGAGCACCTTTTCATTCAGTGGGAGTTTTGCTATATCAAAGCGTACAGTGAAAAGATGGTCATCTTGACAGACATCATCATCATGAACACTCAGCTCCAACACATTCTGGTAAAAGAAATAAAAGGTTGTTAAAAGGTAGATACGTCATAAAGGGTAGAATATACATTTGGAATCTTGGATGGGGATAGCATTGGGCAAGGAGAGGTTGAAAGATTGAAGGTTCTTTAGTTTAGGTAAAAGGAAGTGTATGATGAGATGTGCTGTACATTTCATTCTTTGCTGTTAATAAAAAAATAGGAATCTGGTTGAACTGATAAGAAAGCAGTTCTGTAGGGCTGTGGAAGTAGATACCCTTTGCATGGTAGGTCTAACAGCTGCTCAGAATGTCAAGTTTTGGAAATGGATGCTACAAATACGTTGATTATGGGCATCTACAGAAGTACCAAAGGTGCTTTTTCAAGAGTTTCTTGTTTTTCTTTGAATATGTTTTGCTTCTCATCTAAGCAACTTCTTCAGTTCTGATGGAAGAATAGAATAGGATAGGATAGGATAGGATAGGATAGGATAGGATAGGATAGGATAGGATAGGATAGAATAGAATAGAATAGAATAGAATAGAATAGAATAGAATAGAAT